>CM053506.1:49459248-49481243 GCA_028627145.1 Eidolon dupreanum | reverse complement strand
AAAAAAAAGAATCCAAAAGAAAAAATAAAAATAGTTCAAGGGGCCTCTGGGACAACATCAAGCATACCAACATTCACATCATAAAGTTACCAGGAGGAAAAGAGAGAGAGCAAAAAATTAAAAACCTATTTGAAGAAATAATGATGGAAAACTTCCCTAACATGTTGAAGGAAATAGATATATAAACCCAGGAAGCATAAAAAGTCCCGAACAAGATGACCCAAAGAGGCCCACACCAAGACACATCGTAATTAAAATGTCAAAGGTTAAAGAATCTTAAAAGTTGCTAAAGAAAAGTAGTTAGTTACCGATAGGGGAGTTTTCATAAGACTGTCAGCTGATTTCTCATGAGAAACTTTGCAGGCCAGAAGGGATTGGCAGGAAATAGTCAACATGATGAAAAGCAAGGACCTACAACCAAGATAGCTCTACCTAGCAAAGCTATCATTCAGAATTGAGGACAGAAAAAGAGCATCCCAGACAAGAAAAAGCTATAGAAGTTTATCATTACCAAGACAGTATTACAGAAAATTTTACAGGGACTTCTTTAAGAAAAAACAAAACAAAAAAGAAATTAAAAATACTAACAATTAAATGGCAAGAATTACATGTCTGGAAACAATTACTTTAAATGTAAATGGATTAAATGCTCCAATTAAAAGACAGGGTGGCCAAATAGATAAGAAAACAACACCCTTATATATATATGTATATGTATATATATATTGCCTACAACAGACCCATTTCAGATTGAAAGACACACACAGACTAAAAGTAAAGGAATCAAAAAAGATGTTTCATGAAAATGGAAACAAAAAATTGCTGAGGTAGCAATACTTATACCAGACAAAATAGACTTTAAAACAAAGGCTATATCTAAAGACAAAAAAGGATCCAGTTATCCCACTTCTGAGTATTTATCTGAAAAAACCCAAACTACTACTTTGAACAGACATGTGAATCCATATGTTCATTGCAGCATTATTTACAAGAGTCAAGATACAGAGGCATTCTGGGTGTCCATCAATGGATAAAGAAGAGGTGCTATATGTATGTGTGTGTATATGTGTGTATGTATGTGTGTGTACATATGTGTGTGTGTGTGTGTGTGTGTGTGTGTGTGTGTATGAATGAAATCTTGCCATTTGCAACCACATGGATAGACCTAAAGGGTACTGTGCTGAGCAGAGTCAGACAAAGACGAATGACATATATAGAATCTAGAGAACACAATGAACAAACAAACAACAGAAGCAAGCTCATAGATGAAAAGATCATTTTGATGGTTGTCAGATTGGGGGTGGGAAGATAGGTAAAGGGGGGAGGGGATCAAGAGGCACAAATTGGTAGTTACAAAATAGTCATGGGGATACAGAGCAAGCATAATATAGGGATTATAGTCAGTAGTATTGTAATAACTATGTACGGTGTCAGATGCTTACCAGATTTATTGGGGTGACCACTTCATAATTTATATAAATGTCTAATCACTATGTTGTACACCTGAAACTAATATAAAATAATGCTAAATGTCAATTTTAATTGAAAAAATAAAAATTACTTTAAAATGTTGGTTAAATTTTTTTTTTTTTTAAAAAAGATCATCTGCTTTCACTTGGAGGGGATAATAGGAGACCCATAAAAATGTTTTCTACCTAACTAGGGAAAAAAATAATGGTCTGAGCTAAACAGATGACTGAGAAGCTAGTGAGAAATGGACAGATTAAAGATATATTTATGAAGATTTACTGATGGACTAGATAGAGGAACAGCAATAATGACTCAGAGTTTTGGCTTCAACAATGTGGCAGCTTGTAATGCAATATAGTATGGTGGGAAAGACCAAAGTAGGGGGTCAGAAATCACAGGCAGCAGGCTATTAACCTGCAGATAAGAAGAACCTTGCTTCCATACCCCAGGAGACTACAAGTCAGTGGGCGCCCATGCTGGGAAGCAGTACTTCACTTGTTGGTTTGGTATGAAAGACACAGGCCCTTGGATATACAACTGACCTCTGCTGAGCACTTAGGGTGAGCTAGGGGCTGTGCTGGCTCCTTCTAGATGATGTCTCATTTGCTTCCTACCATAGCTCTGAGTAGTGGTTATGATTAGTTGCATTTGAAAGATGATGAAATCAAGATATTTTGTATATTGTTCAGAGTTTCTTGGTAAATGACAGAGTTGGAATTTAAACCTATGACTATAAAAGTACAATGACCCAAATCTATCTTCAGATTTTTTATTGGAAATAGTGGCAATCTGGAAAAAGTACAAATAAAATATGTGCGTGTGTGTAGGGGGTTGCTGAATAATGTTTATTTTTAATCCAGTTCAATTGACATCAACAGGGAACCAGTACTTATTAATATAGAGGCACAATTCAGACTCATTCATGCATTATAAATGTCTACCACGTGGCAAGCACTAGGTGAGTTTCTGGGTAAGCAAAAGAGGCAGGATCCCTACTATTATATAGCTCAGAGACTAGCAATTCGTCATGCTCAAAATACAATTTTCTTTATACAATACCACACCAGTCATCAGATTAGCCATGCACACACATGATTCACATACAAGGTCAAAATGCTGAGTGCTACGGGAGATAAAGCACCAGGTGAGCTGTAGCACTATGGGAGATAAAATGCTATGTGAGGCAAACACCATGGGCACTGAGAGCAGCAGGAGATTACTTGGTCTGGAAAGGTCACAGAAAGCTTTATTTATTGATTAAGTAAATGCCTGGGACATAATAGGGTCTGAACTAGTTGATATTGGAAGGTTCAGGTTCCTCCACTATCTGAAAGTAGAGCATTCCTATAAAAACTTTTATAAGCAGAAATGGGGTAAAGTGAAGTAATTACCACTAATTTATATGGAAAAGTTTTTGAGCATTCCCAGGCCCAGAAAATTACCTACCAAATCATATCAAATAAGACATAAAATCTAAAATAACACTAACATATAGTAAAAGCAGTGCCACTCTAGCTGCCTCTATAACGGTTGCTGCAAAACAAATGCTGAACCCTGTCTTCACTTTTCTCCTTTTCTTTTTTTTTTCCTTTTTTTTTTTAAAGTGAAAATCCTCTTCAGATTTCTTTTGGTTACTGCAAACAGATACTAATGCAGATCTTTTGTAAAAAAGTGAAGTGGTGTAACACAAAGTTTTGAAAACTGAGGGATACCTATATAAACAAAAATCTAATTTCCCCTCAAATTAATTATTAATATGTAAATGAAAACATTAAAAAGTAGTTAAACTATTCTAAAATTATATCTAAAGCTCAGAATAAAGAAGATTATACCTTAGTGCAGAGATTAGCAATATTTTCCTACAAAGGAACAAATAGCAAATGTTTTTGGCTTCATGGACCACGTAGTCTCAGTATTATCTGCTCAATGTTGCCATGAGAGCCAGAAAACAGCCACAGACAATACATAAATGAATGGGTATGGCTGTGTTCCAATAAAATTTTATTTTTAAAAACAAGTGATGGGACAGCTTTGGTATGCAGGTCATTGTTAACCCCTGCCCCAGTGTCATATTGCTTCCCAAATATAACAGAATTACTGTCACTCAAGTTGCTGAAAATGTAAGGAAGAAACTAAGCCTAATTAGGAAATTTCAGACAAAAACATCTTGGAAATAATCAATGTAAGGTTAGACTAAAGTGAAGTCCTTTCTTTTGAAGGATTTTGCCAGCAGAGAAAATATAAACAAATTTCAAATACAGAGCAACATGGCAGGCAAGGCTAAAAGAAGAAAGTTGTGTAGAGACCCACTACGTGGAATGGTGACAACTGCCATGGGTGAGCTGGCCAGAGTGCAGTGTTGACTATTTTGTCAGCATCAGCCTTCTCAGCTCTCTCTTGCCTATCTTGACTTGCCTCAGTGGAAAGAACTTGACTCGAAGCCAAAAATAGAAGCCTAAATTTTAGGATGCCTTCCATACTCTGGCTGAGGTATTTTTGTCTTTTGTCTTTCTCCATTTTTCTTTTTTTGTTGTTTGTTTGTTTGTTTTGTTAATAAGTATTGAATTTTTAAGAAAAGTTTTACACCAAATTGAATTTAAATCACCAATTTGACAATTATATTTTGGGTACCTACTTTGTGCCCACTCTTGAGTATCTGTTACAGTACTACATTGTGTTAGGAGCTGGACACAAGAAAAAGCGTCTCACATCATCTTTTCCCTCCTAGACTTTATAGTACAGATGAGGGGACACAAAACAAGATCACAACTAAACATAACTGCAGCCTGTGGTTAGCTATTTTGAAGGAAATGAACAAGCTGCTGAGATGGAGAATCCCATGGGAGGGATTAACTTAGAACAGAGAGAGGAAAATTTTCCACGGAGACTTTTATTTAATTAAATGTCTTTTAAATTCAGACGAGAAATACTGTTCTAGAAACAGTTTAAAAAATGAATGGATCTACGGCCATGCCATGCTGAACATGCCCGATCTCATCTGATCTTGGAAACTAAGTAGGATCGGGCCTAGTTAGTACTTGGATGGGGACCACCTAGGAAGACCAGGTGCTGTAGGAGTAAAACAAAACAAAACAAAAAAACAAAGTGAATAGATATGAGCATAGTGGAGTAGTAGGGGTGGGGAAGAGGAATAAGAATGAAAAATTACATTGGAAAAACAGAGAAGAGACCCTTGATGTTGAGAAGGTCAGTGGACCTTGGGAATGCAGCTAGAAACCAGTGGGAATGATTTTGAGCCAGGAGGTGATGTGTTTTCTTTCATGAAGATCAATCAAGTCACCCTTGAAAGAATGGTTTGTAGAGGGGGAAGAGTGTAGGTGTGGAGAATATTATGGAGAGGGATCGCTGCAACAGACAACAGGTAAAATGATGGTTTGCTTGGTACTAGAGGTGGTAGTAAAAATAAAGAGGAGTGCCAAATTTGAGTTAATGTTGGATGAAGAACCAATAAGTTTTGTGGATGGGATAAAAGGCTCATAGGTGTGGGTGAGTAGGTAGTGGTTGCATAGGAAGAGAAAGGTAATGGAGTAATTAAGAGTAGCCACAGGTGTCCAGTGAGACCTCCTGATTTGGATGATGGTTCTAGTTATGAAAAGGAAGGAATGAGGAGGAGACCAAAGAGCTGGACATTGGAGATACTAAAAAACTCATGTGGTAAAAGCAAAGGCACAGTTTAATACACAAACCTGAATCTCATAGGAGTCTTAGAATACAAACAGCATTTTAAGCTATTGGAATAAATGACATCCTAGGGAGGAAATGCCGAAAAAAAAAAAAAGGCCCAGAATAAGTTTCTGAGAAATCATGTTTATAAATTTAGTAAAAGAGAAAAACCAACAAAGTCTATATATTAGTAACTAGACAAAGAGGCAGAGGCAGAGCCAGAGGCTCCTGAGAGAAGATAAGAAAATGGAGGTTTCTAATGAGAGCAAATGTCCCTAAGGAGAAGACCCATCTCTGCTATAAACACAGGCAGAAGAAAGTGGACAACAGGGATGTCAGGCAGATATCCTAAGGATAGAATACAGATTTTTGTCATATCTTTGTTCCAAAGATCACCGAAAATTAGTTATTCACATACATCACTATCTTCCCTAGGTATCTGATTAGTATCCTAGGTATCTATGTTACATCATAAGATTGATTTATATTTTTATATTTTGGCACCGCCACCAAAGTTCCCCTCCCCCATACACACTGGGACTTATCTTGGGTTCTCTATCTATTATGATGTATTATATGTGTTTTCCCCACTGGACTGAAGATTTTTGAGAGAAAGGACTCTACTTTTGCTTTCTATATCTATCCAAAGGAGCAACTGGTTCTTTACATAATTGAGAGAACCACCGTGCTATCTTGCAAATGGCTCTCCAAAGTTATAATATTGTTTACACTCCTGTTCTTAGAGTTTAGTTAATGCAGGAGTCAGAGGGGTCTGGTCTCTAAGTGTGCATAATTTACAAACTTGTAAAATAAAGTTGTAATTTATTAAAGAAAACTTTTTAAAGTGTTCTTAATTCAGAAACCATGAATGCAATATAAGAGGATATTGTTTTACCGAAAACATTAATTTACGAAGTATCCTTAACAAAGACAAACACAATGATATGTGATATACTACATCAGTTATGTTCTATATGCCTTTCTATGCCCTTACTAATTTTTACTAAATGTTAGCATATACTGAATTGTTTTCTGCAATTAATATATTTTGTTTTCTTTCTCCTTGAAATTTCTGTATTATTTTCATTATGGAATATGATGCTATGTCATTTGGTGCACAAGTATTAATTCCTATTTATTTCTTGTGTAAATAAAAAAACTTTACTATTAAAATGCCATAATAAATAGAGCCCTTATTAATATGACAGCATGACCAGATTTAGTTATAATCACAGTTTGCTATGCCTCATGACGGCACTACTCCTTTTTTCAATCTGCTCTCTCCTTTTTCTTAGCTATATTCATTGAGTGTGTCTGTGTGTTACTACTGATCATTTGAATGTTGGTGCTTTGCTATTACCTTTATTACTACAATGGGATATAATATTTTTAAGCCTATAATTCTTTATCTAGTATCTATTGACCTTTCTTTCACTGTAACATTGAAAAAAAACATATTCTCTACTTTCTTCCCAATTAAACTCGTGGTTTTAATATGTTCTCTAATACTTTTGAATGTCTCTGCATATATTATTTGATAGAGTACCTTTAAATTGCATTTTATTTGCACTCAGCTTATAAAAGAGGAAGTCACCAGACCTACCTTACCTCTCAACTTCCTTTACAAATTGTGTCAGATAACTTCTTTCTATGTTATTACCATTTGCAACATTTCTATTCTGTTCTGTAAACATAATTCTCAACAGTATTTTCCTTAGGTAATATTTAAAAAGTATTTAATGTTTATCACCAGTCCCTTTCCCATAGTTCCTCCATTCATTTTTATTGGCAGTGTATTTTTAAATAAATCTAGAAACTAGATTTCTAGAATTATCACGTTAGAAAATGTTTGCGAGTTGCCTTTACTTTGAATAATATGTTGGCTAAGTTTAGGAAGATGGGTCACACTGTCTTTTCCTAAAAACACTGGAGACATTAACCTGTTTTTTTTTTTTCCTGATGGAGAATATCACTAAGGAGAATTCTGAGGTCACACTTTATATGAGATTTAATTTTATTTCAAGCTCCTCAAAGGATTCCCCTTCATTTTATAAGTCAAGCCGATTAGGATACCTATGTTGGTAATTTTGTGCCAGTTTTTCCAGTGTTGGTTTTCACACCATAAATTAAAGTCAAAAAGTTGATTCTCAAAATTTTCTCATATCTGGAAAAATTATATTTGTTTCTCTGTATGTTAATTTATCTTGCCTCCGGAATATCATTTGGGTATAGTGAAACTTTTTTTTTTTAATTTTATCTTCCAGATAAATTACTTTCTTCTAATTTTATAACCATTTTAACTCATTGTTCATTTAAATTTCTTTTGGTTTTGCTTTTGCCAAGATTCATGTTCCTTGTGATATTTCAGCAGTTTTTAGTCTCCTTTGAGATATTTCAGCAGTTTTTTGTCTCCTTTGAGTTATTTCCAATATAACTTTAATTTCTATGTTAGTTTTAATATTCTTTTCTACTATTTTCTTTGATTTATCTGCTATGTGTCATCTCTGTCTTTTTGCTATGCTTTTCCAGAATTTTTGTTTCCTAAATCTTTACTTTGAGACTTTATCGTGAAGAGGTTTTTGCTTTCTTAAGGTATGTTGTTTAATTTTGGCAATTATTTGGCCATCAGTTTCATTTTCTCTGAGGTAAAATTTCCCTGCTAAATATTTTTCACTTGTTTTCTATTCCGTTCTACTTTGTATTTAACTTGCAATGGTTCCTTTAATCACCAGCTTTTATAGGGCAATTTTTCCTAGATTATTTGGGAAGTTTCTCTTTGAATATGATGAGCATCTTTAATTCAAACCAGGAGGGGCCTGGGTGGGATCCGGTACAAAAGCAATTGTCTCTGGTTGACCACGAAATGCATTAAAATGAGCTTCTGTGTTAAGTTTATCCTTTATTTCTCCCCAGGCAAGAGAGAGAAACAATGCAGGATTGCTCCCCAAGGGATTTCCCCTCCAGCCTAATCCACCACCTGACTACTTCCTGTGAAACAGGGAGGCCGAGATGTGTCCTGACACCTTCAGGTCCTCCAAATGCTCTACAATGTTCAGTGTGTTCCAGGAATGCTCCCACTTGTTCTTACTGTTCCCCAAAAGAAACTGTTTGCTCAGAAGAGTATATTACTGATTTTCAAAACAGCATACTTGAATCTGGAGCCCTTCTTCATATATTTGGCTAAGTGTTAATTTCACTAAAAGTTAAGTCTCTTTCTGGTTATTTTAATCTTCATGAGAAGAAGGATCTGTGTGTACTATCTTTACCATTTTAAACTCAAAAATCTACTACATTTCAAAAATATTTTATATCTATAAACTAATTTGCACTTAAAGATTATCCAATTATATGTAATTTACTATGCAACACTAACTACAACAGAAAAAAATGAGAAAAATGAAGTTTAGGTGAATTATGTGATTTATTTATGGCTACACAGCAAATTAATATCATGTTTAAATGAAAATTCATGTGATCTTCTTTCTAGGTTAATTTGTCTTTCCATTAAGAATATGTTCACTCTGTTTAGTTATTTTCCCTCTGGAAATTCACAATGTTGGGACAGGGTTACAACGTAATAGCCATTTAATTGGTACCTCACATTCATAAAAAAGCTCCAAATCTGCACCTGTGTTCAATTATACAATACACACGAAATTCATATATTTATAAATAATTGTACTATCTTGTGAATCACTCGGTTATAATATATTTTATTATTTCAGTTCTCTTTGGAATGTTATAGGACCTGGGTCTACCCTTATTCCAAAATTATGAGGGGGCAGTCCTATTAGTAGTTTCATTGGCATACTAACTTGGGGACCTCTGGGACATCAGGGACCATCATCAGGCATTCTATTAGGCAGGTGATTTCTATCCCAGAACCAGAAATGGTGAGTAGAATTTTGGAACTGACAGTCAGACAAAAGGATAACTTAATTAAGCTGCAAGTTCCCTGAGCTGAAGTGGAAAGTGAACGTTGCCCCTAATACCAGGACAGGAATTAATAAAAGAACATAGTGAGATATCCCAGAAAAACAACAACAACAACAACAACAACAACAACAACAAGAAGCTATAGAAAAGTGGAAAGAGTAAAAGGCCCAATAGCCTATCTTGTAGTAACATTTCTTACAAGGTCATCTGCCAAAGTCATGTTCTTTATAGTCAAGAGGAGTATTTATTTAAGAACCTTTTATTGAATTCTCTCCACTTCAACATCCTCTTTTATTATAAAAATCATTCCCAGAGTCCATCAACATCATTTCTCAAGTACTCCTAATCAAAACAATGAAAAGGAATATTCAGAAGGAAACATTAGTGTACAATATTAAAAGCAACTTCAGTCTCCTCTTTGTCATAGGATGAAATTAGATATAAGGTAAAAGAAAAATCAAGATGAGAAAAACTCTTTAAGCTTTTTTCCTTAATCAAATCCACTACCGAAGCATTCTTTAGAAGCCTTATAAGAACTTCGGTTACTGCTCACTGCACTCTCAATTACTACTGTCGTTTATGATTGATTTCAAGGTTTCATTGGCAGAATAATTTTAACATTTATATCTATACTGGTGTAGGCACAGATCACCTGGGAAAATGGCAAAATAAATGCACCTCAGGTCACCAACTCCTGATTAGATCTAGCAGTTGAAAATAGAATTATGAGAAAGAATAACTAGATTCAATAAGCAAGCATCAAGTTTAAAATCGGTAAGTGATACAATAAAAAAATAATGAGCCAGTCACCAAATACAAGGGCGAATCAGTTGGCAGATATCTAGGAAGTATTCCTATAGTTTGTCTCCATAAAGACAAAGAAAGCAGAGAATAGCCATGACAGAATGGATGGCTCCAAATTCACAGTCATTAACTCAAGATGCAGTATTTGTCTCAAAGGTAAAGATAGCAGTCATGACAGACTGAGGCACCCTTATACTTGCTGAGAAACTAAAAGCCCAGGTGGAGAGTGCAGAGGGCAGAATTCGTGAAGTGGAACATGGAAAGATGACATTCTCATGTCTGAACCATGAGATGTGACAAAGGAGACAGATAAGATTTATATGTACTTCCAACATCTGGCTCTTAGTAGATTCACACTAAGAATGCAAGCCATGTGTTAATAACACATTTACAGAAAATAAAAGAAAAACATCCTGTCTTGGAAAGAAACTAAACTCCATGTTTATCACTTGGGAGTTCCTGAGAAATGTGTTTCAAAGTTTTCCTAATAATAGTAACAAGCATAGCTAACAATTAGTTATAGCTATTAATAATAGCTAATACCTATTGATCACTGAATAGTGTGTGAACCTCATCCTGGAAATATAGAGACTAAGGCTGCAAGAGATGAGAGTTGGAATCCAGATCAGCTAACTGTGGGACTTTGGGCAAATTATATGAGCATTCTGTGACTCCATTACCTATCTATAAATGGAGATAAAATAATAACTACTCCATAGTTACTACAAAATAAAAAGACAGATTCAAACATACAACACTCACAATGTCTCAACTGTGTCAAGAGCCCAGTGAATGTTTGCCATAATTATGACTTGCTAATTATCCTCATGAGAATTCTAGAAGGTAGGCACTAAGATTATATATTTCTTTTTAAAATTAATTTACTTTCCTCTTTCAGAAAATTAAAACTTGGGGTCCACAGAGGTTTAGCCTTTGTCAATGGTCATTTAGCCAGTAAGTAAGGAAGTAGGATTTAAATTAAAAACCCACAAGGACCCTAAAAGCAGTTGTAGGGTATGCCTCCAGACAAGGTTTTTCTGCAATTCTGTCCTTCTGGCAGGTACTGTTAGCTCTACCTGCTTTTCTGGGAAGCAATCTGGAATAGTAAAAAGCCCTACATATGACCAAATGTCCCCAGTTTCTATAAGTGGTAATAAATCTAAGAACTCCTTGTCATACAGATGAATAATTGGTCCCTGGTGAGGAATACTGGGCTCAAAAAGTAGTCACAGGATCTCAGTCAGTATCCTGAGAATAATCATTTCTCTTCCAGAGAAAACTGGACGTTAGAGAAGTAAGTGTGTTTATTTCCCTGATTCTGTTAAGTTTTAAAGTTTCCCTTTTTTAAAATCATTTAGTTATACATAGATAGATTATTGTGGTAAAAAATATAAGATTAGAAATATTACTGTACTTGGAGATACAAAAAACTGTCAAGCTAGATGAACAAACAAGAAAAAAAGTATTACAGATCTGGACAAGATAATAAAGTGGAAGAAGCAGAGATGTGGAGAGACTTCACAAAATCACATATGACAGGCATATGCCACATGCTCTTAAAATACTTCAACAAAATAAAAATAAATATTAAAATAGAATGAAAAGGCAAACAATGTTAAAGAAATATATACAAACTCTCAAACATTTCACTTTAAACATTACATATGATTGTACAAGTGAAAATGTGGTGAAATAATTCCAATTCTAAAGAATATCCTATGATCCCATGAACCTTACTCAAAGCTTTGCACATAGTTAATATTATATATTAATATAATATTACATATTATACGTATATATACATATAATCACATATATAATATAGATTAGATATAGATATGGATACGAATATGGATATAGATATAAAGATAGAGGGATATGACACATAAGGACTAAACACTGAGAAAGGTGTTGATTTACACTTTTTTTTTCTGTCAGTTTCAGGTACTGCAATCAAAATATAGTTTTTCTGGACAAGAACTGATTACATTTGCTACCCCGCTTTATTTTTTAAAAAAATTCTTTAGAGAGTATACATTCTTAGTCCAGAACCACATTTAAGCAAGCTGTTGTCATGAGGAATAGTTTTACCTAATTCTTCCTATGTTACTAACTACTGTCTATTGTCATTTTTGCTGTTAAATTGTGGATTGTGCTTCATTCATTTCTTATAACAATCATGCTGACAATGACTATCATTTAATTATTTGGATTTAAGTGTGTGTGTGTGTGAACATGTGTTGTGCTTGTATGTTTGCTCATTTAGTATTTATTGCTATTTATGTTTTCTTGGCCATGCTGTTGTAGTATAGAATGTCCTTAGGAAACAAACCATGTGACTTGGCTTGATGTATTACTCTACCTGCTAAGCCATGCTCTTGCACTGTTTCTTACTAGTAAAAAAAAAGACAGTAATATCTACCAAAGTGTTTTATATCAGAAATAATTTATGCTTAGAGTACATCCTATCATATATCATTGTCTAATTGATGTAGTTTCTAGTGGTAATATCAAAAATAGTAGTATTTTTTTTTTTAGATTATTCATGTTCTTTCTTTGTAAATTATAGTAAACTGATTTTAGGTTTTAGCAGTGTAGTTATAACTTGTTATCTTTTTCTATTTGCTGCTGGTTTTCTCTTATTTTCCATTATTACCATTTAGTGTATTATTTTTATTTATTTATTTTTGTGGGTTTTTTTAGTTATAATCCAAAACAACTGCACTTCTTTTTCTTGCTTGTACACAATTTAAGACATTTTTTCCACACTAGTTCATCTTTAATATCTTAAGATCTTAAAATCTTTACCATACTAAAGATTTTGAGGTCTAATGATTGTATTTATTTTATTATTTAATAACTTAAATAATTTTAGCAGCAGTGGTGAGGTGAGGTGTATCCATACCATTCCTGTTTGTTTTAAAAAATCTCTTGTATTTCTATATTAAAGGTGATACTTGTTAAAACATACGTTTTGCTTTGTGAAAAAGAGACTCTCCTATTATTTTTGGTATGTTTATGATGAACAGCTGTTGAATTTAAATCAGATACTTTCTTGGCAATCGAGATAATTACATAGATTTTAATGATGTTTTCTTTTGATGTTTTCTGTTAATAATATTCCTGGTGTGACAACAGATCAACATTTTAGGTTAAATCCTGTAGGCTTCAATAAAGAAGGCTTTTCGTATCTTATATCCTATTTACTAATATTTTTGTGGATGTTATCATACATTTACTTATTCTACCAAATAATTAAGCAAGCACTTATTGAAAAGAATGGTGCTGGGCTCTGTAGAGGTTCAAAGATATATAAAAGAGTAATAATTGTCAGGAAACTCTGTTTACTGGAGAGGGCACACATGAACACAGCCATCATACTAGAATTCTGCTTTATGCATCCAAATAATGTTCTTCTATTCATAGACAAATAGTTACTGATTTTCTATGTTCTAGACACTGTACTTGTGACAGAGGATAACCTGACAAAGAAAACAGCACAGAGCTGCCTTTGGGAAACTCCTAGTCCAGACAAAGACAGCTAATAATTGTATAACCACACTAATCAAATATTTGACAAAACATTTACTAGCTGCCTCCTAAAAGCAAGGATCTGCTCTAAGTGCTGAGGATATGATAATGAACAAACATTCTAAATTATGCCATGATGGTGCTTACATTCTTGTGACATGTAAATAAATGCATGATTATTACTGCATTGAGACCAGCACAGACCAACACATCTCACTTTGGAAGGCTTATCTGGAAAGATGACATAGCTGGTATTTCAAGTCAAATTTCATAATGACTATTCTTATATCCATTCTGTATGCTTTTCTTCTGTAATTGCTAGCTAAGTTTTTAGTGGTATATATCTTCACTCATCTCTTTGGATAGCCTAGGGACTCTTAGTTCAAATTATCAGAATGTTCTATAAAATTTTCCATCTGGAAAAATTTTATTTACTGATTGTCTTAGCATTACATTCCTTCATGTGTTGTGGAATATCCATATAGAGGCTCATTCTATGTGTGCATCTTTTGTGGGTGTGAGTGGGAGTGGTTCTCCAACTCCATCTCATGTGCACATATGCCATCTTTAGTTGTTTCCACCTGATCTGCTGAATAACCAATTCTTAAAATGACTTTAGGGTCTTTTGCATTGTGATTTCAGGATGATCATGAATTCAGTTATAGAGTCAGTAGTCAGTCCAAAATCATTCTTCAGTTAGCTAATGTATATTTTGTATTTAAAAAGTTGAAGGAATACTTTAAAACTGGATTAGCAATATAGTTATACTATAGTATAATGCCATAAAAATAGCTTATTTTAGATATTAATATCAGTAAAATAGAAAGAACAAATACATACCTCTACAGAGACTTTGGAGGAAAAACAAGGCAAAACAAAGCAAATAAAGAAACAAAATAAATCTGTACTTGCCTAGCAGACTCACTACAGCAAAAAGAGAAAGATGAAAATTCACAACTATTAAAATGTAATTGGGACATCAACTTAATGCCAGAATTCTGGAGCACTTTCTAATTGTTGTCATGAAACAAGTCATATGGAAAAGGAAAGGGATATGATTTTTACCTCTCACAGGGTGTGTTCCAGCTAGACAACTGCACAGTTGTACATACAGCCTTAGGGCACCGTTTTCTGTGAGTGCTGAAATGTAGAAGACTGAAGAAATAAAATAAATAAACAAATAATAAGAAAAAAATAGTGGATATGGAGAACAGAAAATGGAGACCTTATATCAGATACTTATTATTCTTAATAGAGAATCCAAACAGTTAAAGAAGTGCTATAAGAGAAAACTTTCTTGGTCAATAGGTCTTACTTAATTGTAGGCACCCCCTTAGTAAAGCCATCAAACCCAGACCCCCAGGGCCTGATCTGGCCTCTGCCATGTCACCAATGGTAACATCCCAGGCATCTAATAAAACAGGTCCTTTCAGTTCTAAAAGATAAACTTTGGGACAACCTTTGTACCTTTCATTGAAGATCGGCTATACCACACATTCCATGTGTCTATACCACATGGAATGCTTGTCTAAATCCCTCACTCAAGTTATGCCCCTTGTTCTCAAAGTACCTCACACTTCTCCTTAGTCCTTACCACAACAGATGTTAACTCCGGATGTATTTAAGAAATTGTTCTATTCTGTCACTCACATTAGATTATAAACTCCATGAAGGAGGAGCCTGTTTCCCACTTTATCTTCCAATAATTTTGAACTATAGACAAAAACTTAAAGGAAAAAAGTTAGTTTTATTTTGATAAAGGTAAAATGAAATATTACTTAACATAAAATCTATAGGTCTAAACATGACATTAAAGTGTAAATTCATTCATGAAACACAAATTTAATAACTTATCATTATATGCTAGACGCTATTGCAAAATGACACAAGAAAGTTTAAAAGTTAAAAATTAAAGATTAAAGAAAAGAAAAGATAAGCATAGACAACTGTCACATAGGCAACTACAAGCAGCAGAAGAGGGCAGGGCATGGTTGGCCATGTTGAGGGTTTGGGAGTAGGAAAGCACTGATGAAAGAAATCAGTTCACAAGAGTCCACACTGGTGGAACCATGGAAAATGGATTAGTGTTTCTTTTTCCATTTGACTAGAAGCAAAGGAATTTCAAAATTCATCAGTGGTAACTGTTAGCAGCCCAACAAAACAGTTGGCTTTGACCCTAGACATAGTGACTGTGATATTCTTGAATTTCAGGTAGGATAAATCATTCAATGGAAACCCAAGCTTCATTAGAGATTTTGTAGCTGTACATTGATTCACTTGCTTTATTTTCTTCACCTTTGTTCCTTCTGTGTCTGTTACTTTCTTTAGTTTTTAATTTACACTCTGCTTAAATTTTTCTATGACTCTTTAACGTTGTTGATTAGTTTTGATTTTCATCTGCTTTAATGAGCTTTATGCAGAATAATTCCTCAGTTCCAATCTGCTTGCATCTAAAACTTAGGAAATGGACCCTGGTAAGTTTTAGAGAGTTCTAATTTACATAGTCAGAAGAATGAGTTAAAGGCATTTATATGCTGAGATCAAAAGTTTGCATTTTAGTCAGACTGGAAAGCTGTACATCAATGACACTATCTGAAAGATGTTAAGAAATAAAGAAAGCAAAATCTGAGAGAATATATAAAACACAAATTTGGAATGACTCATTTTGACTTTTACATTTTGTGACCTAATTTTTTTTCTTCCTCTGTCTTCCCAGTTTTTTTTTTTTTCACTAAGTGGAATTCAAATGCTTAGAAAAAAACCTCAGTTCTAAATCAAGCCTGTTCTCCGATCAAGAGCTCTAATCATTTTATAAATATTAAAGATGTTGCAAAATGTCTTCCCTTGGCGTTGTTGTAATATTTTACCACCCAGACATGTGTGTAAGATAGGGAAGGAAGAAGAAGCACCAGAACAAAATTTCTACTTTGGGCTTTTTCCTCATGTGGGGCTTATATATTTTTAAGCTGCAATTGATAAGAAACATGGATTAAATGTGTTCCTAATGATTCTGAAAAATTATAATGTTAAAAGTAGTATTTAAACAAAATAAAACTTAGGAATTAAAAATGGTTTCATAGCATGCCCTAAGCATGTGGTACTGAGAAATAAGTGTGATATTTAGGAGTTGTTTTTTTTTTTAAGATAATGAAGCATATTTCTTACAAAAGCCCTACATGCTCTCCTCAACTCCCCGCCTCAGCTGAATATACCCCAATTCAAGGAAAATCTCTGAATTTTCTTCCTTCAAAAGCTCCTTATTGTAATGCCCTTGATTTTAATTACCTACCATAAATAGGAACTTAAAGGTTTCCTGAAGCTTTTGTTCACTCTAGTTCTACAGATATAAAAATCCCATTGCTACCCCTAGCTGGACTCCTCCAATATGTATTTGAGCTCATCTTCTTAAAACTTTTCCACCTACTATATCTCTGAAAATATGGTCCATATTGCTGGGTTCCTTAATCAAATAGATTTCACTATATCCTGAACCAAGAGAGAGTAGTCAAAAGCCTTCAGCAGGATTGGGTATATATATATTTAATAATACCAGCAATATATATGTGCATGACCATATGACTGAAGAATTTAAAGATCTTCCCACTCTTGTCATTTCTCCTAACAGTAAATGGATTATCTCATTTAAAATTACATTTATTTGTTTGTTTGTATGTCTATTTCTCTCTATACATGTTTTCTGGATGTCTTTGGTCATTGTAAATTTTTATTATGTTTATCCATTTTTTATCATTCTATTTTTAAATCATCATTGAGTTAAATTTGTATGTATACCTTACTGTCATATTTCTAATTTTTCTTTCTAGTTTCATGATACAGTACTGTTCCCTTATTTTTTCTTAAATTCAAAGCATTAAGATGAAATGTGGCAAGGATGATATTTTTCTTCATGTAGCACTATTAAAAGAAAAGTCATTTTAATTCATTAGACTCTGGCACAACCATTAATATCAAAACAATTGAGGTTCTGGAACTAATTTCCTATGGTAAAATATTTGTGCTAGATAAAAGCATTTAGAAAATATAAACAAATAGAATAATTCTTATTTCCAGAAAATAATCATGTGGAAAGAAATATAAAATTAGGCAAAAAACTGCTAAAGTTTAATGGATGTTTATATAGGGTCAATTTGCAAGCAGATATTAAAATGGATCCACCTTCCACAGTTGCATAAGTAAAGCAGAAGAATAACAGCTCAAAAATTGAATATCTTATTAAAAATGTTTACAATCCAAATAAGTGAATCTCATGTCGGATGATTTTACCTCCCATGAAATATTTGACAGTGTCTGGAGACCTATTTTATTCTCATGATTTGGGGAAGAGGATTCTCATTGCTACTGGCATCTAGTATATAGAACCCAAAGATGATGTCTACAATATACAGGACAGAATCATGCTCCAACAAAAAATTATCCAACCTCAAATTTTAATAATGTTGAGGATCAAAAACTTGTATCTAAATTAACATAATTCAACTAAGGATATATTTGTTACTGATTGATCAAGATGAGATGCTCTTTGATGTAGCACAATTCATTAATATGTGTGCAGGAAAATTTATCAGTTTTTCTCACAATCTGAAACATTCCTTTGATCATTTTAAAAAGCACTTAGAGAAAAATTCTAATAATGGGCAATCACAGATATTCAAGCTGAGTAGATATCTTAAGTAATCCATAGATTAGGTTCTTTTGTTAGCCACTCTTGTAATGCAGGCTCAACTTGTGACTTCTCTAGATGCAATCAGCGCATCAATCATCATCTAACTTCCACTTCTAGTTCTTTATTTCTAACAATTGGTGTCCACAAAACAATGCCACTGGGAACATCTTTCTCAAACCCAGGTTAAAATCCAACAACAACAACAAAAACAATCCAATTAATAAATGGTCAGAGGACCTGAACAGACCCTTCTCCCAAGAAGACATACAAATGGCCAACAAACATATAGAAGGATGCTCAACATCACTAGCTATTACGGAATTGCAAATCAAAACCACATTCAGATACCATCTAATATCTGTTAGAATGGCTATTATCAACAGGACAAGTAATAACAAGTGCTGGAGAGGATGCAGAGAAAAAGGAACCCTCATACACTGCTGGTGGCACTGAAAAGTGGTACAGCAACTATGGAAAACAGTTTGAAGGTTCCTCAAAAAACTAAGAATTTATCTACCATATGATCCAGCAATCCCTCTATTGGGTATTTACCCCAAAGACTTGAAAATATATATCCGAAAAGATATATGCACACCAATGTTCACAGCAGCATTATTCATGGTGGCCAGGACATGGAAGCAACCAAAGTGCCCTATAATAGATGATTGGATAAAGAAGATGTGGTACATGTATACAATGGACTATTACTCAGGTGTAAGAAGAGATGAAATTTTGCCATTTGCCATAACATGGATGGATCTTGAGATAATTATGCTAAGCGAAATAAGCCAGACAGAAAAAGTTAAAAACCACATGATATCACTCATATGTGGCATATGAATCTAGAAGCAACAAACAAACATGACAAACAAACAGAGACTCATGGCATGGGCAGTAAACTAGTGGTTATTGGTGGGCAGGGGGAGATGAGGAAGGCAAATGAGGTAAAAGGGGTCAAATATATGGTAACAGAAAGAAATCTAACTATAGGCATTCAACAAGATGCAATATATATATATATATATACATATATATATATGTATATATATATATACACACACACACATATATATATTATATATAACAAACATAATATATATATGATTTACTATTGAATTATACACTTGAAACTTATTGGATTTCATTAACCAATGTCACCATAATAAATAATAAATAAATAAATTACATACATACATACAAACATACATACATACATAAATATCCAAGAAATAAATGAAACTACGAGAGTAACTTTAAAAAGCTAGAAGATGGCTTTGTAAATAAGGAAGAGAACATAAGCAAAGATGTATGACAGAGAAAAGGTGATATCTTATATATTAAACATAGGATGCTCATTCATATTCACTGATTTTAATTGGTCAATATCTCTAAAAGTATATTTTCTTTGGTTATTTCATAGTATGCATCATCAAATTATTGAAAAGATGTTCAAAGAAATAGCTAGACCAAAAGGAAAATGTAAAAAAAAAAAAAAAAATGAGAAATGAGGATGAGAGCCAGGAAAAAATTAATTTGCACTGAAAAAAACAAATTTCATTTAGAAGGTAAATTAAGAGGCAATTTAAGAGATACGAAACTAATGAAATATATTATGGCATAAAATTTTAATACCATTTCACTTTTTAAAAGGTGTATTAGTGTCATGTATTAGCAACTTCAGTTTCCGTAGTGACCTACAGAAGGAAGAATTGTGGCATTAGACCCTGGTTTTCAAATGTGCTGAGATGTTAGATCACACACAAGCCATGTGTACTCACTCTATGACCTTAGAGAATTCTCACTATATTCCAAGCACTTTTGCAGAAATCACTTTATGTACTTTTTAAAAAAAAAAATTACCACAATAACCCTATGAGATAAATACTATTATAAAATACTTTTTACACCTGGAGAAAATTAAATACAAAGATGTTAAGCAATTTGCTTACTTCGGGAGCTAGGACAATGGTTTTTGAGCTCTAAGCCACATCAGAATCACCTGGAGGGCACATTAACACACAGATTCTGGGCCTCGCCTCCATAGTAATGGATTAGTAAGTCTGTAGTGGGGCCTGAGAGTGTGCATAACAAGTACCTAGGTGTTCCTGATGCTGCTGGTCCAGGGATGAGACTTTAGAACATCTGAACTATGGTTTGGTTACCAGTGATTTAGCCCTGGCAGTCAGGATGCGTCATTAGGGACAGCCAGAAATGTGGCGACATTACACATGTAACAAAGGTAATCACCACTGTAGATATCCACACCAAAACCCTGTCATATGGAGTGAAAGCTGCTGTTGCCAAGTTCAATTTTGTCCCATTCTAGACCATTCTGGAAGATGAAAACTTTCAGGAAAAAAAATTAATAAAGAATTGAAAAAAATCACATCTATTTTTTTTGTTGTTGTTGAATTGTGATAAGATTATCTTAATTCAAGATCAGCAACAGAACTGCTTTGTCTAGATTTGCTCATTATGAGTGCTATGCAGAAACAAAATGAGAAACCTTTTTTAAACCGAACAGTACACTGGACAAAAATTGAAAAGTCTGATCTCTGAGCTCCAGCTTTTAAATCAATTTTCTAGTGGAAAAAAAAAAAAAAGTGCACCGTTATCTATACCTGTAATTATTAAATTGAAATATAATTTGTGTTTCCAAAAATGACAATGCCCATTAAAACATTTAGAAAGATATAGTGTCAAAAACACGCCGAAGATTTTACATACATATGCATATACATAGAATGTTATTTGCTAATTTATCTTATCTGTAAACCACTACTGATATTTCAGAGTTTGCTCCAGAGTAGATATCAAATTACAAGATTATTGATTTTCAACATTTTCTAAGAGCTCCTTTTCCTTGGTTCTAAAGGAGATCATCTGGCCTTGTGTAGGAAACCTAAAATATATAAAAATAATTATGAATTTTCCTTCCAAGCCATACTCAAAGTCAGACAGTTTGCAGTAAGGAGTTGGTACATTTTCCATTAGTGACTAAACAACATTTTAATTGTTTACAAAGCACTGAATATAGATAATTATCAAATTTCTTAAAACGGTAAAAATATTGCCTGAAAAATTATTGTCCAACAGTATATTAGAAATATCACATTTTGTAACATGTAAAACAGAGTTTCAAAGTCCCATATATAAGTCAGATGATGTTGTCACTAGCAGTCTTTCTGTCTGGCATAAATTGGTGTACATAATGTTGAAAAGTAAATACTTTCTTCAGCCATGAATGACATAATTTATTCAGAACACTTTGGCTTGTCATGGCAATGGACTGAAAAATAGTAAAAGATGATTCTGAAGAAAATTTTATTATAATCCATGCATACACACAAATACACTCATATTAATTAGAATGGTAGCACTAATCGTTACTGATGAAATGGAAATGGATTTTGAATTTGAGAGAAACAAAAAATAGCTGGAGGAAAGACCTCTAACTTATGAAGTTTAAGAGGATGCAGAAAAAAGAAAAAGCAAGAAGTGAAATGAAACCAGAAGAATGAGTTTTGGATATTTTAAATGATCTGAAGCAAAATATTATCTATAAGCCATACTGCTGTCACCTGAGAAATCCTGTATTTATATATCAAATTCCAATTTAATTTATAGCCATTTTTGCTCATCTGACCTATTACTAAATGCATCTGTTCCAAAAACACAGCAAAAAATTTCTCATGTTTTCTCACATGTCTCAGTATAAGATGTAAAAGCATTTTGCTTAATAAAATTTCACAAGACTTGGAAAAATTAATTTCTACTCACTGTAATGGTGTCAGAGATGTACATGTTCTTAACTTCACATTAATAAAAGAGGACTTACCTACATATAAATACTTAACTGATATTTGCCATTGGTAGTGGGGGAGGC
>CM053506.1:49438308-49458748 GCA_028627145.1 Eidolon dupreanum | reverse complement strand
AAAAAAAAGTATATTTTGAAAACTAGATTAATACACACAGCAAATCCTATAATATGGTGGGCTGCAGGTATCAATTGCTTCCTTGACCATGTCTAAATTCTAATTTTATATGCAGTGGCCCTAATGTAACATGACAGATGTCACCCTGCCAGGTAAGAAATTACTGTCTTTGTTGCCAGACCATATACAAGTTAATGCAAGTACAAATAAATAAGGAAATTAAGGTTTTGCATGAAATGTCCAAACCTACTTCTATTTAAGAAAATTGATTTTAAGGGCTGCAAATACACATTTGGATAAACGAATTAGTGCATTAAAACATAGATCAGTTTATCTATTCACATAAATTTTCGCATGAAAGTGTTTCCCAAACTACCTAGTATTTAGACTAGGAACTATATTCAGTGATCACCTCCAAAGAACAAAAAGAACTAAGCAGAGCTACAGTCATCATACCAGAATTGGGATTTAGGAAGAGAATATTACAGAAAGTCCTACAAATTTGCTTCATATTTTTGGTTTAGGTTTCAGAAACTTGGCATTATATACTATACTAAACTTTAAGAAATAAGTCAATGAATTAATAGGTTAGTTAAATAATTAGTATATACCTTTATTTATCCTTTATTGAGTTATTTAAAGTTCATTAAAGCAGAATCAGGACCTTATACCTAAGTGATAATTGTGTAAATTCAAAATAGAAGGGTAAATGAATGAATGAGTGAATAAATGAATTAACTAATACTTTTTGTAACATCAGATAGAAATATGGTCTTTCCCCAAATTAATGTAGGTTAATAAAGAGTGACTGTATAAGAAATTTGGAGTTTTAAAATCTCTTTTGCTTTTTTAAACTGTACACTGTAATTCTATCCCACTCTAATAGTCAGCATATGCAGTGTTGTTACCTATCTCTAAAGCATTTCTCTGTTTTCTTACTAGTAAGACAGCCAAGAATTACAAATGTTATTCTCTACTTCTAAACCATATTTCATTTGCTTTTTTTTCCTTATGAGCTGTTACAAAGATAAAAATCTGCCCTTTGTTTGATCTGCTACAAAGGGAAAATAGTGTTTATATATCTTTTTCTTCCATATTGCATCTGTAATATCATTAAAGTAGCCAGATAATCTGCACTTCTTTAAGTGATGTTTTTAGTTTCCTTTCTCAGATTTTCAATGAATATGCAGTGATAGCTAAGTGATTACTAAGTAATAGCTTAGTGATAGCTAAGCGATTAGAAGCAGGGGCTTTTAATGTAACAAGTAGGTAAGACTTTATTTTTTCATAAGGTAACACCAGCTACTGTGTACAAAACATTCACTGACTTTCAACTCTAGGTGCTTTTACACATTTATAATTAAATGTTCAGACTATGTCAATGTAATATCACAAACAATATATAAGATTTCAATAGCAATTTAAAATAAGCAGTTATATAAATGAACAGTTTAGATATTGCTTGTTTTTTATGTAATAATTACATACTTGGGGACTAAAGAATTAGAGACAAATTTTCCTTTAAAAAAAAAAAACATTAATAGCTGAAAGACCGCAAGATCTTTTTTTTTTGTTTCTTAAGTGTATAAGAAATTTCTTAAGTTATAGAATAATCTTACACCTTCTAGTATCTATGATAAACATAATATGGTCCTTCATGTTCTATTTTACCATCCAGTGCTGTTTATCTCAGAAAGGTACTTTCCTTCTGATTATAGCTACAGCATTATCTTTTCTGGGGAAAAAAGAAGGGTCAACATGCACAGCATGGGTTTACAGTAAAAGTATCAATCAGAATATACATAAACCCACACCAGATCACACAGAATATAAATAGCAAACACTTTGTACTGACATGTTCTGTGCACTATTCTAAGCCCTCTACATATATAACCAAATGTGGTAAATTTTCCTTCTTTTAAGTACAATTTTTGGTCTTGTGTAGGAGGGTTGTGGTCCTAATACCTAGTCTACACTGGAGCCCTCATATTGTAGAAATGAAAACTCAAAGACTATGTTGACCAACTGAATTCATTGACTTCCTTGACAACTAACACCTCTTTGAAAAGGCGAGTGGGGAGAGATTTCTTTTCTCTAATAACAACAATACATTCATTCATTCATGGAGCAATTACTATGTAACTGATGAGAAAAATCTGAAGGCAGAACAATCAATAAAGTCTCTGCCTTCCAGAAGATGTGGTGAGGCCAAATTGGTCACTCTTATTTTAGTTGCTATCATATCGAATTACCCTGATTCTTGGACTCACTGACCCCTTTCAAGAGGGACAGAATTTTCTTAATGCTTAAGATGCATTTTTGGACATTCAAGACCATTTGACTTCTATTTCTACTTACTGAAAAAGTCAGAGAATTATGTTTGGATCCCTGAGCAACAGAACTGGAATTGGGGTGGCTATGACTTTCTCAAGAATCAATTTAAATATGGAAGGGTGATTCCTAATGGCTATTCTACTAAGGCTGCTGAGATGGTCTTAAAACCTTAGTAACTCAGGCCAGAGAGGGCCTAATCTCCTGGACACAGTGGCTGGAGAAAGGGTCTGTTGATTACATGGATAATTTCACAATTGCCTACCTCATCAACCACTCACTATAGCTCATTCAGAAAAGAATAACATTTGACCTTTTATGGTGAGAGCCTGAATTTTAGATAGTGTCTTAACTGACCAAGAATGAGGACACGGCACTAATAATGATAATTCTTTGCATGTGCAGTGCTTTCATGATATATAAAGTACATCTGCTTTTATCATTATCTTCCAAAATAGATGAATAGGACTTCATTTCTTTATTTTACTGACCAGAAGTCCAAATCTCTAGAATGGCTGAATGGGTTGTGTAAGGTCACAGCGGGTAAAGCTGAGACCTGGACCCAGTTCTTCTGCCTTTAAGGTCCATGTACTTTCTAAGACTCTCCAAAGGTTGTTAAAATTATGCCATCAATTTGAGGGAAAAATCTGAGTTTACAAAACCATTTCAAGTATATCATTTATATCTCCTCCACAATATATAAATTTGTAACTACTCCCACTGTCAAGTTGAAAAAACTGGCTCTGAGGCCTTATGTTTTAAAACTTCTGCACATTCAGTGCTGCCTTACTGGAAGGGTACTGTTATAATGAACATTTGTTATACAACTCCTAGGTGTTTTAACCGTATCACCAATTTATATTGTTACTATGTATGTGTTTTCTATGGAGTTTCAGATTCAAGCATGGAAGTACATCGCACTGCACTACTTTCCTAATGCTGCTGTAACAAGTCACCACAAACCTGGTGATTTAAAACACACAAATTATTTTCTGACAATCCTGCAGGTTATAGGTCTGAAACAGGTGTATCAGTGAGCTAAAATCAAGGTGTTGACAGAACTGTTTCTTCAGGAGCTTCTAGAGACATATCCATTTTCTTGCTCTTTTCAGTTTCTAGAGGTTGTCCACAGGTTTGTAGATACCGTCCATCTTCAAAACCAGCAATGATTGGTCAAGTCCTTTTCATGCAGACTTTCTCTCATGCAGACTTTCTTGCCTCCCTCTTTAAATTCTAAGGACCCTTTTGATTACAGTAGTCCCACCCAGACAATTCAGGAAAGTTTTTTCATTTCAGTGTTGGGATTAGCAAGAAACTTTATTTATATCTGCAATGTTAATAAGCTCTTCAATGCAATATAACACAATCATAGGTTCTGGGGAGTAGGGCATGGATATCTGGTTGGGAAGCACATTATTCTGCCACTATATTCAGACAATGAGCGGTAGCCTTTTTCTGCAGTTTAAGACTCTTTTTTAGAGATGTGAAGAAGAAAAACATATTCTATTGCACATTCCTGTCAGAGACCACACTCTCAAACAGAGCTCCACCTCTGAGCTGTGCAGATGGTGCTGATAGTACTTGAGTCCCACCCCAAATGACTTATACTTGGCAATCGAGTGGGGTTTATGACCCATAAACTGAGGGTTATGCTTGTGGTTCTTAAATACTTATTTGTTTCATCATAATCATAAAGATGGTCTTTGACCAAAGTCAAGTGTAAGGCTAGATTCTACTGCACATGGACATGGAGATAAGAACAAAATCTTGTTTCTAAGCCTGCAAATACTGTCCTGTTGTGGCAGCTTTCAATCCAACTCACCAGAGGTCTGTCACTCTCTCTTGTCTGAGCTCTGGGGCGGCTCCCACTATAGGCACTTCTATTTCAACCATGTGGATCAGACTAACACTCATCCCAACATATCTACAAAGTGGGAATCTTTATCCCTGCCTCACCTACATGAAGGAAAGAATCTAACCCAAGTTGAAAAGGGGGATGGGGAATAGTTTGGGAAGGCTTTCTGAAAAAGATGACCCTTCAGCTTAGCCAGGAAAGATAATTAAAAACTAGTAAAAGGAAGGGAATAGAGGGAGTTTTAAAAGGAGAACAGGGCATTTGAAAAGGCATTGATGCCTGAAAGGGATGGAGTGTTCAAGGAAGGATAGGATTACCAGAAACAAGAGATCAACCTGTATCTTCCTTGGTCTTCATTGATAAAATAACTTTTACTAGGGGGCCTTCTAGAGAAAATGCCCTAAAAATTATTGGTGTCTAAGTCAAATAGCAGCATAATTATATGTTTTATTAAAGGCCCGAGTCAGATGCCACCTTCTCTGTCAAACTTTGGAGGATATTCCTCCCACTACTGCCTTCCCACAGCCATTGCTTCTCTCTGCTCAGACAGCTGTCTGACTCATGTGAGATGTGCAGGATGTGTCTCTCTCCTTTTGCTCATGAATTACTAGGAGGCAGCAACAATCCTCCCACTGCCACGTGGATTGACCTTCCTTAATCTGTGCCTACATTCTCACTTTCCCTCCTGTAACAAGGAGACAAGCCTTGGCTCCTGTCAGAGGCAGTCCCTTCACTAAGACTAGAATTCATGCCTCATCTATTCAAGCATTTTTTTTCTCACAGAAATATACCTCCCATCTTGCAGCATCCATTTCTCATTCTCCATATTTTAATACATACAAAAATACTCAATAGCCTTTCTTTGGCCTTTGTGCCCCTCCACCTGGAGCTGGGTTTCTTGCTCTTTGTCATAGCACTCTCCAAAAATACTGTCTGCATTTCCTCACCTTATATTTTATCTTCAACTCACAAATACATTCCCATACCAGTCACTCCACTGAAACTGTTTTGACAAGGTAGATGGCAGCCTCTACATCGGTCCCCCTGACCACCCAATCAAAACACATTATTATGTTATAGTAGTTTTTCTTCTTAACACTTATCACTACAAATATTTTATCTCTTGGTTTGTTTTCTGTGTAGTCTCTTTTTTAATCAATTATATCATAAGTCCATACTTCTCTTGTTTGCTAAATATCTCCTGCACATAGAATAGTCCCTGGAACATAAACAGTGCTCAATAAATACTCGCTAAATGGATGAAAGAATACATTTATCTCGATAGTCAAAGAATAGTTACAAAAGGGTGCTGGAAGTCAGGAGGGCAGGTTGGCAAAGCAGTGTGTCACAGGGACTGTGGGGCATCCTCGACCTGGAGTTTACAGTTTATCCAGAGGTCAACTTGACTTTGGGCTGCTCAGTTAGCTGCAGGGTGTCCTCAGGCAAACCCAGTAGAGAATGAGTCACACTGGCCCCTTCTCAATCACCGTACCCTGTGCCTACTTCTGTAAATTGCTCAGCTTCAGTTCCAAGTGCAGTAGTATAATTACACCTGTTACTAATTAAAGGACAAAATACATGTGAAGTGCCAGTGAAATACTGCACAGGAGTAAAGCAGCAATTATATTTATTGTATAATTTCCATTTGGCAATTATATTGATTGTACAATTGAACATACTGCATAATGGTGATAATTACTATTGTTAACATTTTCTGCTGGGAAGAACCCAAGTAGGTAAACAGGTTGCTTTGAGTTACTGACAATCAGAAGGAGGAGTTTGGAGTTTCTTTTTAATTCTTACACATATTAATCAAAGAAATTTCCTTAAGAAATACTGAAGTTTGAAAAACAGACCTCTCATGTTTTTAGAAAGAAAATCGATGTGAACCTTTCAGTATTTTGCATTGATGGAAACAAATAAATGCAAAGGAAAATCAAACCCAGAGAAAAAAAGAGGAAGTGTTCCTGTATTAGAGCTGAATTGGCAATGAGCCTCAACTACAGGACCAGAGGCAGCTAGCAAACAAATCCCAGAGCATAGGAAAATGGTACCACTGAGGCCTGAGGACAAATCAATTCCTCTTAGTGTGTCACATCTGCAATAAAAGATCTCACTCTAGAGTGACTAGAACAAGGAGTGAGAACAGTGTTTCCTCAGAGAGCATGCATGCTAAACCTAGGCTTTGAGTTCTCCTTGTATAAACTCAAAAGAAGAAATACATAATAGTTTTACAATATAGAATGAACTTGCCTACTTGACTCTTAGTGGTAAATATATTTGATATTGTATCTTTCTATACATTATTAGTGGCTCCAGGAAGCCTTGTTAAAGAAGGAAGGGGATTAGAAGTCATCCAGTTTGTGCCTTTCACCATCACATGGATTTAGAATGTGACTATTATGTCAATTAGTGTAGTCAGCAATGTAAGAGTAAATGATGAACTCTGTAAGCCCTGGCTGAACACTGAATAAGCAGGTAAAGGAGAGGCTAGAGTTATATTTAAACATACTTGGCTGAGGAGCTTTAGACTCATTATAAAAGCATTGATTTCATTTGGGAGTCATGGGTCTGCTTATGAGTGCATGTACTAAAATTATTTCATTTACTCTGAAGAAAAATACTGTGGCTTAGAATTGGAACTTCCTCCATTTTATAGGATAAAGAAATTAAGATTTCAGCAGATATTGTGTGTTGTTACCCAAGTGCATTAAATCTTAAACAAAATTTTATCCACATATCCAACCTTTAGGGAAGATAACACCATCTCAAGCTCAAGGGCAAATCAGGATAAGTCTAACCCATCAGAGGATCTCACTCTGCTTTAACCAATCAGATCATTCTCACTATTCTTGTGAATGATTGCTTAGGGTGATATGTAACATGGTTATGACCAATGTCATGTCAAGGAAATTCTGGAAATAAGGAGCTGTGGGAAAGAGTCTCTCAGTCTTATGAAGGATTCAACAGAAAAGACATGTTCATTCTCCCCCTTCTTCAGTTTGTTATGTCTGTGTGTACTGCCTGGTCTTGTAGAGCCAACACATGTGCATGAGGTAGAAAATATGAGAACAAAACTGAGATATTGAGGCTGGCATGACAGATGGTTGGGAAGAAAACCTAGCTTGTACATATTGTCGTTGAGTCACTGAATTAACCAACCACAGAACTACTCTGCCTCTCATGTGCTATTGTTGAAGGCATCCACAGGAATTTTTTCTCTACTTAGCATCTGGGAGCTTCCTCACTGATTGGGAGCCACAGAGAGGTAAACTAATTTGTTCAGTGTCACAGAGCAAGAAAGAAAACTTGTCTGTGAACCATGAAAGCACTAATTCCTAACTTTCCATTTATTCAGTTTCTTGACAAAATTAATACATCATGTTTGGATACAAATAGAAGCAAAAAATCATACCTTTTTACCTATATTTCTACTTGGCTATTTTGCGTGATCAAATAAGAAAACAACAACTATCAACTCTGTATATGAGAAAACACCATGAATTTCACCAAAACTTTAAAAAAGAGCTTAAATTACATTTTAATTCAAAACTAGTGGTCATAACTTTATCTGTAAAGTTTTTTAATATCTTATGGGAATGTTCCAAATTTTGAGTTTTTTATTCTGCTTGAGAAGAAATAAATTTATTAATGATAATATGAAAGTTAATTGTTAATATCATTTGTGACAATGTGTTAAGCTCTTTGAGCACTTTTTAATGTAACCCTCTTGGAAACATTATGAGGTAAGTATTATTATTATCCCCTTTTTGTTAACAAGTTACTAAGCAAAGGAGTGTTGCCTAAGAAACACAGCATGCAATGACTAAGTCTGGTCCTATATTATAAAGCCCTTGCTCTAAATTCCATGCTATATCACTTTCCAATCTGGAATTCTTCTATCTTTGTTAATTTTTAAAAAATATATGCACATTTATTAAGGTAACTTTAGAAAATAGACAAATTTTAAGAGCTCAGAAAAGTTTAAACCCAACATTTTTGAATAATTTCTAATCTATTTTCTCATAAGGTAATTCTAAAACTTTATATAAAATTTAGACATTTTCAAAATTTGCCATTTCATTAAGGGGATATCTAGTTTACTTGATTATTCCACTCTTTTAGAAATTTAGTATAGTAACCTAAAATAGCTTTTTTAATGATTATCAGTCTTCAAAATAATTTCTGAAAATGTACATTCAGAAATTTCACCTAAATAATCAATGATAGCCAATGATAGAAGACACTTAAGTACATGCCAGAATTAAAACAAGCTACCTGCACAATGGGCTTCCTTGGAGGTCTGGTTAACCTCAGTGTTCATGCTATCAAACATATAAGAAAACCAACAAAAAAAAAAAAAAAAAAAGGGACTCGCCCGCCCTCTTAGTCCACCATAAAATCCAGTTTATAGTTTGAACTGATGTTAAGGAATCTCAGATTTTATCACTCACGTTGTAAATAAAATTTCTATTTTCTCAAACAAAAAATATTGAAAAATGCTTTATTTTGTATTTTTTAAATTCCTATCACCCATCCTCATCCTTTTCGGCAACCATCAGCTTGTTCTCTATATCTATGTATTTGTTTCTATTTTGTTTTGTTTATTCTTTCTCTCTTTTTTTTTTTTTAGATTTCACACATAAGTGAAATCATGTGGTATTTTCTTTCTCTGATTTATTTCACTTAGTATAATATCCTCTACGTCCATTCATGTTGTCCAAATGGCAAGATTTCATTTCTTTCCTTTTTTTTTTTTTTTTGCTTTATAATATTCCACTGTATATCTATACCGTATCTTCTTTATCCATTCATCTATTGATGGACATTTAGATTTCTTCCATATCTTGGCTAACATTAGTAATGCTGCAAGGAACAAAAGGGTGCATATATCTTTTCAAATCAGTGTTTTTGTTTCCTTTGGAAAAATAACGAGAAGTGGAATTGCTGGAACTTATGGTAACTCTATTTTTAAATTTTTGAGAAATCTCCAGACTGTTTTTCACAGAGACAACTAATTTACAATCCCACCAACAGTGTACAAGAATTCCCTTTTCTACACATCCTCACGAGCACTTGTTATTTGTTGATTTATTGATGACAGTTATTCTGACAGGTGTGAGGTGATATCTCATTGTGGTTTTAATTTGCATTTCCCTGATGATTACTGATGTTGAGCATCTTTTTATATTTCTGTTGGCCATCTGTATGTTCTCTTTGGAGAAATGTCTATTGAAGTCCTCTGCCCATTTTGTAAATAGATTGTTTTTATGATGTTAAGTTGTATGTGTTCTTTATATATTTTGGATATTAACCCCTTATCAGATGTATCATTTGCAAATATCTTCTATTCAGTAGGTTATCTTTTCATCTTGTTGATGGTTTCACTGGCTGTGCAAAAACTTTTTTAGTTACATGTAGTCCCATTTACATATTTTTTCTTTTGTTTCTCATGCCCAAGAGACATATCAAAAGATAATACTAAGGGGAGTGTCAAAGAGTTTATTGTCTAATGTTTTATTCTAGTTTTATGGTTTCAGTTCTTACATTTAAATTTATTTTTGTAAATAGTGTAAGAAAATAGTCCAATCATTTTCTGCATGTATTTGTCCAGTTTTTCTAATACAACTAACTGAAGAGAATATCTTTACCCCACTGTAAATCCTTGTCTCCTTTGTAATAGATTACTTGATCATATAAGTGAGGATTTATTTCTGGGCTCTCTATGCTATTCTGTTGATCTATATACCTATTTTTATGCCAGTACCATACTGTTTTGTTATTGTAGCTTTACAGTATAAATGAAATTTTTATTTAACTAAATAGTTTCAGGACACAGATAATTAATAGCAATGTATAAATTTTAGAAATCTCTTTAAATGTGTTTCACTGAGAAATTTAAAATAACTAGTAAAACTTAATAACTGCCATAAATAAAAATTTCATAATATATATGCATACTTTAGATATAGATATAGATATAGATATAGATATAGATATAGATATAGATATAGATATAGATATAGATATAGATATAGATATAGATATAGATATAGATATATAGATATAGATATAGATATAGATATGGATATAGATATAGATATAGATATAGATATAGACATAGATAGATACAGATATATAGATATGGATATCCAGAGGTGAGGATGCTTTAATGACATATGAGAACCCAATTAAAACAGTCTCACTTCAAGAAGAGAGCAAATGGTCTAACCTCAAGAAGACACTCTTAGGTAGGTTAAGCCAGTTTTTGTTCATTTCACCATCTCTATTGACAGCCTTAGTAATACACCAGTCCTTCTGTGGTTTATCACATTCATACTAAGGAATGCTTAACATCTAGGGTCCACAAAAACACATTCTAAATATTTTATTTTATTTATTTATATTTTGCATTAAAATAAAATAAATACATAAAAATAAACTGAATTACAGTGAGCACTTACCAAAAGTCTCTTCTAATTGTTGAATTACAGCATAAACTGGGCTCTAATTTAGTGTGAATAAAATCAGGTAAAATATTTATGATGCTCATGAGATAAATGGAAACTGGGGCTTGGCAAAATGATTATCATTTCCCACGTGTGTTTTGATAAATGGGATTCCCCATGTTATAGTTGAATCTACTATGTGAAGAGAAACAAGAGTCTCACCATGCCACTAGAAGTCCACTTTTCCAAAGCCCCTGAATTTCCTACATGGAGGACCTGAATGTCCAAAAGTTTATAATATATATAGACGTGATATACATATGTATGTATGTCTTTACAAGTCCATAAATATCTGTCTAAATATGGACTGACCCTGTGACTTCTGAAGTAATCTATTCAACATTAATAAAACTGAAAGGACTTAATTAGGACCACAACTAGACATTTGCTTATCATATGCCTGTATTTCCACTCTGCTCTTTCATTTCTGTTGCCATATAAAATGGAAGTATGTGCAATACCATGAGGATCTGTCCGGTTCAGGTTGAAGTTCTGAAGCACTGGAGAAAATGGATCTCACAGGGTCACAGCCTGACTCCTCCTGTCAGTGGCCAGGACTGAAGATGTAACAACATCAGGGCATCCTAGATTACATGGCTCCCCAACTCTTAGAGGAAGGAGCTTTTTGAGGTGATTCCATGACTGAAGGGAATGTTAACTACCACTTGAGTGAAGACAGCAAAGGTGCTTTTGCTATGATTCTCTGGTGCCTTTTTATTGGTGAGGATTTAAAAAGGTGTGGGGACATGAGTGAAAGAGGAATGAGATATTGTCTGTTCTTTCATAATTCTCTGTGAGTTATAGTTTCTTTGGGGTTCTACATGCTTCTGCTAAAGAAATTATCTTGTTTTTAAGCAATGAATTCTTTAGTCAGTTATTCATTAAGGTGATCCCTAACAATTTCATGACCACACAGACATTTAGACATGAATAGATGAGATTTCTGTTGCTGCCCAGTGACAGAAAACTAGAGATATGCAAAATAGTTGCTATATCTGTGAGGAAACATCTTTTCAGAGAACACTTTAGAAATAAACACATATGATGCCAGTTAGAGGCTGGGTGATAATAGAGCATGATAAGCTACATGAAACCCTTCAGTTAAGGTAATAAATCTGCATTTGATCTTATTTTATTCTTTATTAAAATAAAACCAATTATAACATATAAGCTTGCTTGCCCCACAAATTTCTGCTTCTGTACTTATTAAATGATGAAGAAAACATATTCTAGTAATATCTTCTTCAGTGTGGATTAGTGAAGTGACAAGTATATTATATATGTGTGTATGAATAAATGTTTATTCTTAGATATCTTCCCAGTCCAACAGGTTGGAGTATACAAGTACTAAAATAATGCATTTAATTTTGAAAACCTGACTTTAGTTTAGAATTCTTTTCACTAATAACACAAATATAAATACCTTCTGTGGTATTACCTAGACATCACTGACTTATCCACAAGGTATAAAGAGGTTCGGAGAAGGAAAAACAGGAAAGACAGCAAGGTAAGTTAAAGGGTGAAAGGGGCAAAGCTAATTACTCAGCTCTCAGACAACACTATCCCTTAAAAACAACTGCTTTAATATTTAACATTTCTTTTGTAACTTCCTAGCACATGGCTAGCATGTAGTAAATACTCAGTAAGAGTTTTTGTTTTTCTTTGTTGGTTGGTTTGTTCTTTTCATTATTCTCTCTCAAGAAAGGGCCTAATGAGAATGCTGAATAACCCTTAGCTAGAGGTAAACCTGAGCCTAGATCTCTGTGGGGCTGGCCTCTTATTTTTATTTTTAATAAACTCTGTTTCCAGTCTCTTCAATAGTTATTTACTGATCTTTCCCAAAGGGTCACAGGTAATAGGCTCAAGAGGATGTTGCCTTTTGCTTATACTATGTAAAGCACTCGAAGATGCCCCGTCAATTAATTAGAGCTTAATTGGAATGAAATTATGTAATTAAGCATCTCATTTCAAATTAGCTATAAATGTTTACCAGCTCACAGGGATGAGACTTTCAAGGGGCCTTCATCCAGACCTTGTTGGTTTTGACAGTAAGTTAATGTCTTCCCTTCAAGTTTGAAATACATTATTTTAATACGGTCGAAGATAAATTACATAAACCGGTCAAATAGTTTATTTACATTTTGTAGGAGGTGGTGGCCTCCCAAAAGGGCACATTTTCCCTTTCAGCAAATCTACTAAGCACTCAAAAAATTAATTTGCCTCTAGAAGGTGAATGTCAAAATATATTTTTATAAATTCAATGTTTGCAAAATACCACAAGGATAATTGGTTTTCTATATATTAAAAATCTATTGCTATTATACATAAATATAATTTTGCAATTGTTCCATTATTAAAACCTTTTGTCTTCTTTCAGCATCATTTCATATGTTATAAAGCATTTTCTTAGTATAGTGGATATGGCTAATTTTCCCCAGTAACCACTCTCTGCACTCTACATCTCTCTTTTAAATAGAACCCCTTCCTCCATGACAAAGTCTTAGCCTGGCCATTTGGTCAAGTCCTTATCAATGGAATGTATAATTAGCTGGAAGAATATGTGCAATTTTCCACATCATTTTCTTAAGAGCCAATTGCTTGCCCTCAACTTTTTATTTTTGACTCCTACAAAAAGTGGATGCTGTTCCAGTAAGCCAGGGTAGACTGTGAATAAGAAAAACTCCTTGGAGAATAACAGGACAATGACATGGAAGGAATATAAGCTCTTAGACAACCTCGTAGAGCATAATACCATCTTCCTGGCCTGTCCGTCTATCTTTAGACTAGAGTTTCTGAAATCTTGGCAATATTATCTTTTGAGGTGAATAATTCTTTGTTATGGGATAGTACCTTGGACACTGTAGAAAGGTTGATAGCATTCCTAGATACCAGTAATTTCCCTCTCCCTAGCTGTGGCAAGCAAAAATGTTTCCAGATGTTGCCATATGTCTGGGACAAGTTTACCCCCAAATGAGAATCTGCTCTAAACATTTACATGATTAAACAACTTTTTATTTTTTTTTTTTGATCCTCTGTATTATTGGGTATATTTGTTATAGCAACTCAAACCAGCAGATCTTAAAGTGATATAATATGCAGAGAAATTTTTAGAGACTCTGTGAGGTTAAAACTATTTTCATATTAATGCTAACATGTTAACGTAAAAACAATATCTGATAAAAATGCTGGCTGCCTAATGCAAATCAAGGCAACAGCACCCACTTGTACTACCATTAATCATATTCTTTACTGCCATGCCCTTTCAGGTGGGGAAAAAGCCATTTCCCTTTAAGAATGTCCTTGATATAGCAGCACAATTATTAGTTTTATTAAATTTTAACTCTTGAATATACATCTTTAAAATATTCTATGTAACAAAATGAAAAGTACACACAAAACACTTCTGATACAAACACAAGTGATTGTTACCTCAAAAGCACTTCCATGAGTTTTTGAGTTGCAAGCTGAGGTAGCTTCTTCCTTCACAGAACACTATTTTTACTTGACAAAATGGCTGATGAACAGAATAAGGATTTTCGAACTGGGATATCTGGCAGGTATTTTCTCAAAAAAAAAAAAAATGAAGTCAACCTGTCATTTCAGCGTAAATACCTGAGAGTATATTGATGATCATCAGTTGGTGCCAGTGATAAAATTCAAGCAATCAAGTGAAAATTGTAATTTTGGAACACTTGAATTCACCAGTGAGTTTGGCAGCGTAAGACATTTCTGATGTGATTGGTGGTGAGATCAATAAAACAATCTTTCTATATAATCATGAGTCAACATTTGGAAAATCTACATAACTCAACGAAACAGTATTTTCCAAATGACTAGTTCATGATGCTATGAAATGAGGTACAGGTAAAATACTCATTCAAAGTAGATTACTAAAATCAGTGGATTTTAATGTCAGAGTATAAAAAGTTAACATAATTTCAGATATCACAGTGCCAGTAATATTTAAGAACTATTATCTGTTGAGTTACAGTACAGAATTTACAAAAAAAATTCAAAATTATCTGATTTGGCTATAAAAGTAATCTTTTATTTTTCTAACCACATAACTGTATGAGATTAATTTTCTTCATATGCTTGCATCACACCAACATACAGCAAAAGATTGACTGCAGAAGCAAATATAGGAATCTAGTTGTCTTCTACAGTTGCAAACATTACAGAGATTTGTAAAAATATAAAGCAATTCCACAGCAGGTAATCAAGATGGTAAAATAGAAAGCCCAGATCCTCCTACCTCCCACAGAGATACTGATTCAAAAACAATACAAAGGCCAATGTACTTGGTTAAAAATCCTAAAAACAGTTAAAAAGCTCCTGCACCCTAGGTGGCACAAAACCAGCTTCAATAAAGCCAATAGGAAAATGCGCGACACCCACTCCCCACAGTTCCTTTCTCCAGCATAACATCACATGATTGGGAGGAAATTCCCAGATCCTGGCTCCTCCTTGGGGAGGGAAAGAGAAGACGGGGCTATATGTGCAATAATCTAATTTCTTGTTTGTGTGTGGGTGGAGAGAATGGAGGAAGCTGACTGAGGGACTGCCTTCTATTTCACCTGTCTCAGAGCACAGATGAGACATAGTATACTCTAGATGCCTAGGGGTCGCTGAGAACTAAAAGAGTTGGGCAGTGTGCTGCTGATTCAGAGGACCCACAGTAAAACAGACAGACACCAGAGGAAAGAAGAGATTGCAAGGTCCTGAGGAAAAAAAACGAATAAGATAAAAATAGAAAAGAAAATTACTCTAATTAGAAATCTACATGTACAAGTCCAGAGAAAATACAGCCACAGAAAAAGCTTGAAAAGTCCCCAGAATCTTCATGAAAGTCTTACCTTGTAAAAAGCCAATCCATAAACAGAGGTAGCTGCTTTTTCAAATATGCTAGTAACAACACAAAGTTACAAGAAACACAAAGAAACAGGATAAAATGGCCCCCTCACAGGAAAAATCAAATCTATATAAACTGAACCTAAAAAATGGAGGGATATGGATTACTTGACAAGTCAAAATAACAGTCATAAACATGCTCGATGAGCTCAGAAAAATGATAAATTAACAAAATGAGAGTTTCAATAAAGAGATTTAAAAAATGTAAAAGAATTGAACAGAAATTTTGCTGCTGAAGAATGCAATAACTGAACTAAAAAATACACTAGAGAAGTTCAACAGGAGACTTGAACACACAGAATAAATCAACAAGCTCAAAGGCAGATCATGAGAAATTATCCAAAGAAGTAAAAATAAAAAGGAAACAAAAAATAGTGAAGAAAACCTAAGGACTTTTGGCATATCATGAAGCAGATGAATATGCACACTATTGGTATGTATGTACACACTATGAGAGTCCTAGAAGGAGAGAAAAGTTATTTTTAAAAAAATCACTGAAAACTTCCCAAGTCTAGGGAAAGAAATAGACACCTAGATTCAAGAAGCCTAGGGAATCCCAATTAAGATAAATCTTTAAAAGTCCATGCTTAGATACACTATAAATTGTCAAAAGTCAGAGATGAAGAGAAAATTTTGAAAGAAATGAAAGAAAAGGTGCTTTTCACATACAAGAGGTTCCCATCAGATTATGAGTGGATTTCTCAACAGCAATCAGAAAGGTCAGAAGGAAATAAGATGCTATATACAAATGCTGGAAGAAGAAAACTGAGAATACTATATCTGTAAAGAGAGAGACAGACAGACAGAGACAGACAGAGACAGAAACAGAGACAGACTTTCCAATATAAACAGAAGCTGAGAAAGTTACCACCACTAGACCTGCTTTACAAGTGCTAAAGGGAATTATTTAAGAGAGAAAACAACAAAATGGCAATAGTAATTCCTTCTCTAACAATAACTACTTTAAAAGTAAATGGATTAAACTCCTTAATAAAAAGAAAGAGTAGCTAAATTAATTGAAAAAATACAGCTCTATGCTGTCTATTAGAAACTCATTTTAAATTAAGGACATACATAGGCTGAAAGAAAAAGGATGGAAAAAGACACTCCATACAAATGGTATCCAAAAGAGAGCAGACATGGTCATACTATATAAGACAAAATAGAGTTTAAGTCAAAAACTCTTACAAGATGCAAAGAATATTATATAATGATAAAAAGTTCAATTTACAAGAATAAAATAACAATTATAAATATACATATGCACCAAACATGTGAGCACTTAACTATATGAAGAAAATATTTATGAAACTAAAGTTTAAATTAGATAGCAACATGAATATAGTAGATTTCAATATTCCACTTTATTTTTTACTTTTTATTTTAATTTTTTATAAATTTATTTATTTTAATTTGTTTCAAGTATACAGTACATTGGTTGGACATGTATATAGTTCATAAAATGATCCCCACAATTGCTCTCTTCCTCCCCTGGCTCTCCACCTAACCAATCTGCAATGACATAGATGGACCTAGACGTTATTATGCTGAGTGAAATAAGTCAGACAGAGAATGATAAATACCATATGGTTTCACTTATATGTGGAATCTAAGAAACAAAAATATACCACTTTCAATAATGGGGTGAACATCCAAGCAGATCAATAAGAAAATGATCTGACCAACACTATACTCCATACAGACCTAACAGACATAAGCTGAATATTCCAACCACCAGCAAGAGAATACAGATTCTTTTCAAGCACACACAGAACATTCTCCAAAATAGATATTTTAAGTCACAAAACAAATCTTAAAAATTTGAATAAGAATGAAAGCATGCCAACCAACTACTTTTTCCAACCACATAAAATAAAACTAAAAATAAATACCAAAAGGAAAATTAGAAATTTCACAAATGTATAGAAAATAATACACTCTTAAATAACCAATGGGTCAAGAAAAAAATAAAAAGTCAAATTTAAATATACCTTGAGACAAATGAATATGGAAACATAACATACAAAAATTTATGAGATGAAGTTAAACAAGTTCTAAGCAGGGAGTTCACAGCAAAAATGCCTACACTAAAAAATAAGAAAAACATAAAAAAAACTTAACTTTTTCCTCAAGGAACTAGGAAAAAATAAATAAATAAGAAGCCAAGCCCCAAGTCAGTAAAAGAAAGAAAGAAAGAAAGAAAGAAAGAAAGAAAGAAAGAAAGAAAGAAAAGAAAAGAAAAGAAAAGAAAAGAAAAGAAAAGAAAAGAAAAGAAAAGAAAAGAAAAGAAAAGAAAAGAAAAGAAAAGAAAAGAAAAGAAAAGAAAAGAAAAGAAAAGAAAAGAAAAGAAAAAAAGTGGAGTGGGGATAATAAAAATTAATGTACAAATAAATAATATAAAGTACAGAAAAAATTAATTAATAAAAAAATGTTTGATATGTTTAAAGATAGAAGAATTGGCAAACCTTTAGCTAGACTAAGATAAGATAAAAAAGGCTCAAATAAATGAAATCAGTAACTGAAGAGTAGACATTATAAGTGATGCCCCAGAAGTAAGGATCATAAAAGACTACTATGACCAATTATATACCAACAAACCAGATAACCTAGAAGAAATTAGTAAATTCCCAGAAACATATGACCTTCTGTGACCGAATCATGAAAAAATAAATCTGAAGAGACATAACTAGTAAGAATTTTAATTGGTGATCAAAAACTTCCTCAGAAAGAAAAGCTCAAGACCAGGAGCCTTATTGGTTAGTTCTACCAAACATTTAAAGAATTAACATCAATCTTGCTCAAAACCTTCCAGTAAACTGAAGAGGAAGGAATTCTTCCAAGCTCATTTTATGAGATCAGCATTACCTTAACACTAAAGCCAGAAAAAGGTGCTACAACAAAATACAATTATAGGCCGATATCTCTAATGAATATAGATGCAAAAATAATAAACAAAATTCTAGTAAACTGAATTTAAAGGCACATTAAAATAATCATCACATATCGTGACCATATGGGATTTATCCCTGAGATACAAGAACGGTTCAACATACAAAAATCAATCGATAGAATACACTACATTACCAGAATGAAGCATAAAAATCACATGATTATCTCAATTGCAGAAAAAGCAGTGGGCAAAATTCAACATCTTTTCTTGAAACAAATGTCAACAAACTAGGGATAGAAGAAATTTACCTTGACATAATAAAGTCCACATACAACAAGTCCACAGGTAACATCATACTCAACTGTGAAAAAGTAATAGCTTTCCCTCTAAGATCTGGAAAAAGGCAATGGTGTACATTCTCAACTCTTCTATTCAATAGAGTACTGGAAGTTGTAGTCAGAGCAATTTGGAAAGTAAAAGAAATAAAGAAGTATCCAATTTGAAAAGGGAAAAGAACAGTTATATCCGTTCATGGATGACATGTTTTTACATGTAGAAAACCCTAAAGTTTCCAAACAAAATCAGAATAAACTAATTCGGCAAGATTGCAGGATATATAATCAATATACAAAAATCATCAGTTTTATATATGAACAATGACTGATCCAAAAAGGAAATTAGGAAAACAATCTCATTTATAAACAAAAAGCATCAAAAACAACAAAAAACCTAAGATACTTAGGAATAAACTTAGTCAAGGAAGAAGACTTGCACACTGGAAATTACAAACATTGCTAAAAAATAATCAAGACATAAATAAATAAATAAATAAATAAATAAATAAATAAATAAATAAATAAATAAATGGAAAAATACTTCGTGTTCATGGATTAGAAGACAAATATTGTTAAAATATCCATACTACAATAGCAATCTACAGATATTATGCAATTCCTATCAAAACTGCAATGGCAATTTTTACATAAATAGAAAAAAACAATCCTAAAATTCACATAGAACTATGAAGGATCCTGAATAACAATCTCAAAAAAGAAGAATAAAGCTGGAGGCATCATATTGCCTATTTTCAGAACATATTACAAATCTACAGTAATCAAAATAATATGGTATGGGCATAAAGACATACATAGATCAGAAGAGAAGAATAGAGAGCCCAGAAATAAACTAATGCATATACACTCAACATGAGTGACAAGAATCCAGAATGGGGCTTTCCCATAGTCTCTCCATTAAATTATGTTGGGAAAACTGGATATCCACATGTAAAAGAATGAAACAGAATTTATGTCATACATCACTTACAAATATTAACTCAAAATGAATTAATGTTCTCAATGTAAGACCTAAAACTGTAAACCTTCTAGAAGAAAAGAGGCAATAAAAAGATTCATGACACTGGTTTTGGCAATGTATTCTTGGATGTAGAACCAAAATAATAAATAATAAAAGCAAAAATAGACAAGTGGAACTGCATCAAATTAAAAATCTGTACAGCAAAAGAAAAGAATTGGAGTGAAAAGGCAACCTACAGAATAGGGGGAAATATTTCAAATCATATATTTGATACAGAGTTAATCTCCAAAATTATATAAGAAACTCCTAAAATGCAACAGTAAAAATAATAATAATAACCCATTTAAAAAGTAGGTAAATGACTTGAATAGATGTTTCTTCAAAGATTTAAGAATGGGCTATGGGTATATGAAAAGATGCCCAACACCACTAATCACCAGGTAAACGCAATTAAAAAACCATAATGAGGTTTCATGTGATACCTGTTAGGATGACCATTTTCAAGAAAGGAAGGGGATGAGGAGGAGAAAGAGAGAAAGGAGAAAGGAAAAGAAAGGGAAAGGGAAAGGGAAAGGGAAAGGGAAAGGGAAAGGGAAAGGGAAAGGGAAAGGGAAAGGGAAAGGGAAAGGG
>CM053506.1:48967316-49437808 GCA_028627145.1 Eidolon dupreanum | reverse complement strand
CAATGATGGAATGGTACCAGCAAACTTAGTTCAGAATGAAAGAAAATGAGAGGGGAAAAAGTAAATAAATAAATAATAATAAAGCCAGAGATATGTTATAATAATAAATGACAATAATAATGCCAGAGATAACTGTTATCATAATCAATATCAATGTCTTCAATTACCTCACTTAAAGACAAGTGATCCCAGACTGTAAAAAAAAAGTTGAACAATACATATGAATCAAATTAAAAGACAATATTAAAATTCAAGAAATAAATTTATGGATTGACAGTAAGTTAGACTATAACATGTCTTCACCCACATTCTGATTGGAGTATCAACTGAGGATAAAAAAAATATGAAAACTTATAATACCATAAAAAATGAAGTCAGTAAATCTAAGGAGAATTTTGGAGGTGAGGGGCACCAATGCCCTACACAGTAGAAAATGCTCACACAGCTTTTAATTCCCCCAAAACTTAAGTTGTCCCTTGGTATCCATGCAAAATTGGTTCCAGGAACCCCTATGGGTACCAAAATCCACAAATACTCAAGCTCCCTATCTATATAAAATATCACAGATCAATGAATAGAGTCGGCCTGCCATACCTATGGACTCCCAACCAGGAATGGAAAACAGTACAGGTATTTATTGAAAAAAAAAATCTGGGACAAGTGGGCCTGTGTAATTCAAGTCCATGTCATCCAAGTGTCAAATGAATATATCTACACTACACTATATATTTCATAAACATTATCTCATTCAATCCTCACAATAAAATTCTTAGATATGAAGTGTTTTATTTCCTGTTTGAAAATGAGATAATTGAGTTAATGAAACCTCACTCAAGATCAAACGGCTAATAAATGAAGCATAAAAACTTAAAATCAGGTGTCTGATTGTGAACCATATGAATTTTCATGAAAAAATAAATACCTAGGCTTAGGCAAGCAGCCTATTAAGTTTGATGTGATTATAGAAATACTGCCTGAAAAATGTTGGGCTATTATTTTAGTTTTACCTATTTACTATCCATTGACTTGGATGTCAAGGAACTATAATTCTGAAAACCTGGCCACATGCCCTCACTACCTTTCAGACAGTACTGTAAGCTAAATAGTGTCTTATACCTTCCCTTATCCAAGCCATTTTTTTTAAAGGTAGAATATTTCAGAAACAACAGATCAGGAACAGGTAGAGCTCTACTCCATTGTGAAGCTATCTTTGGTAATATGCTCAGTACAGAATTTGGATACAGAAGTGTCAACTAGAAACTAACACTTGTTTGTGTACTACAGCAGTTTAGCGAATAAGAGAACAAAGCTGTGAAGATAGAAATAAGTCTAATATTTGTAGATAAATGGTTCATCAGGAAAAAAAATTTGGTAAACTTAAGGCCTAAAATCTGAGCTGGGAAGGTAATTTGTCCACACACAAGTAAGCAAAAGGTAAAACAACTATCAACTAAATCATCTGTCAAGTACAGAGATCTTACTTCATTTGAGCATAAGTAAGGGAGAGGGAGAGAGGGAGAGAAGAAAAGAGAAAGGGAGGGAAAGAAAGAGAGAAAGAAGAAGGGAGAGAGACTGAAGAAGAACAAGAGAAAGAGAAAAATAATAGGAAAACTCAGAAGAAAGTTGTAACTATAAAAATGATCTATTGAAGTATCAGAAGAAAATTTAAGGAAGTCCCATGGAATTTTTAGTAAAGAACAAAACTATATGCTTTATAAAGAGATAGAAGTACTCAAGAGATAAGCTGAAATTCAAAATGGGTAAAATGATAAGCAAGGTAAATGAGACAAGTAAATTAATCAAGAAAACTATAAATCATAGAATCAGAATTCACATTGAAAGCAATATCAGGCAGAATTAATTCTACATAAATGTAAATCATTTATTATTGGAAATAAAAGCTTAAGATATACCTTCAGAATTCAGAAGGGAAGTAAAAAACAAAGGAAAGGCAATTATAAAATAAATGCCAACATGTAAAAAGGGATAAGTATGGAACCCTGAAATACTGATAACTCCTATTTCTGACCAAAAGACCAATTCTTTTTAAATGGCAAAATAATTAAGATATTTTAAAAGAAACCCACTCTTGAAAAAAAAATAGAATTATATTTGCAAAATGAAAGAGTTGTTAACATTCCAAACAAATAACTATATAAACCTAAATACTTTTAGCCAACATTTTAGAATTATAAGAATAAAAGAACTCTGCAGGTATGAAAAGAAAAAAAAAAGATTAAGCTGACAGAAAACTTTATGCACAGCCTCACTGTTTTCTTCACATGAATATTATAGAAAGACATTTGCAGACACGTAAGGAGTAAGATGGCAAGCTGACCATAGCATCAAGCTCTACTTCATCATGAAACTTCAATAAAATTATCTCTAATGAAAGAATTTTAAGAATGTATGAATTCACAAGAACAGAGGGAAGGAATCAACAAAAGCAACATTGTGGATGCTAGAAGCTGAGGGAGTACTATAAATGACTCAACTGGCTGGAGAAAGATGAATAAATAGTTAGTTAATCAAGAAGTTAGAAAAGTTGATTTAAAAAACTCAATTTACAATTAAAACTCTCCAAATCTAAAGAAATGGAAAAAGTTGTATGTAAAAAGCAAATTAAAAATGTAGGATTTGTTGAAATTCTGGTTATGAAACAAATAGACACTTTTCTTATTTTAAGGGCACACCACAAATCTGGGTTACTCACTTTCCACTGGTATCGAAGGAGATGTGAGTGTAATTTCCCAGACAGGATGAAACAGAGAGTCTCAGAATTGTATCACTCACAGTTGAGGATTGAACCTGTCAACTGTGATCATTATTCTGAGTTTTCTGACTAGGTGAGGTTGATGTAGCATTCTGAAAACAAAATGCTGACAATTAGAGAATTAAATTAAGGTTAAATATTGATACTTTCATCATTCTTCCCTCATCTATATCTCCATATTTTGACAATCAAGAATATTCCACCAATGTAGGAAAGGGAAAGATCTGGGTTTTTTTTTTCCTGGTGAATCTATCTCACAGAGTACACAAAACTTCCTAGTCAGATCTTCCAGGATAGTGACCAAAGTGGGTAATTCTCACCCACCCACAGAAAGAGCCTCCAAAAAGGTTTTGGGCACATCATTCTTAAATATAAGCAGATATCCAAATACTGACAACTATTTAAGAAAACCATTTTTTTTATGAAAACAGGGACTAATATAGAAAGAAAAAAGAGGGATCAGGCTACGCAAGGAGAAGAAATTTTAAATAACTGACAATAAGATCTTCTGAAACAAGTTTAAACAATATTAAACTTCTAAAAATTTGCTCTGATAACGAATACATGTAGCTGAGTCTACCTGTGCTGGGAGACAACTGTATAATTGGGAGTTTTCTGAATTAATCTTCATGTAAAATATAATGTAGAATATGAAAGCTTCACAAATTAATATAACTTTACTAATTTACTCATTACTTTATCAAAATTTGACAGTAAACAGAGAAATTATTATTACATGCCCTACAGGGTGGTCCACTCACTTATCACCCTGCTCTGTGTGTGCTACTACTACTAAATCATACTCAGTATTATATTAACAGTTGTTTAAGATTAAGAAAGTCATGTCTCAGAATTGGGAACAATTAGCCCAACACTGAACACTACTCCAGTCCAGACTAATTGTGAAAAAAAAATTAAAAGGATCAAACACTTTCCAAGTAAATTAACTGCATCTTAGAATCAAGAAAAAATTATTTATAGAAATCAAAAAACATCTGGCATTTAACATATAAAATTCACAATGTCTGTTATCCAATAAAAAATTACAGGAATGCAAAAAAAAGCAGGAAAATATGACCCACAATAAAGAGAAAAATCAATTAATTGAATTAGACACATTTGAAAAAATGATGGCTAAAGACTCCCCTAATTTGATAAAACCATAAACTCACAGGTCCAAGAAGTTCAAGGAATTCCAGCACGATAAACAAACAAACAAACAAAAACAAATAAATAAATAATGATACCAACAAATATCATAATCAAATTTCTTAAAATCAGCAATGAAGAGAAAATCTTCAAACCAGTCAGAGAGAAAAGACATTACATACACCAGAACAAAAGTAAGATTGACAGCAGATAACTCATCAAAAATAATGCAAGTAGGAATTCAGTTTAATAATATCTTTAAAGTATTATGTTTGGGTAGGGTGGGGATATGGTGTAAAACTTCCTTAGCAAAGATATCTTTTAACAATTAAGGTGAAATAAAACTATTTCGAACATATAAAATCTGAAAGAATTCATCACCAGCAGACCCCAACAACTTAAAATATTCAAGAAAGTCCTTCAGGCAGAAGGAAACTAATAACAGATAAAATTATGGATCAAAACAAACAAAGATGCCAGAAATGGTAACTATATATGGATAAATAAATAAATTTTCTTAATATTTAAATATTTTAAAAAGGCATTTGATTGTTTAAATGAAAGTATAACAATGCAATGTGGAATTCATAATACGTGTAAAACAAAAAGTATGTCAACAATAGTAGCATAAATGCCAGAATGTATAAACAGAAGATAGCATTGTAAGGTTCTTAAACTTCATGTGAAGCTGTATATTAGTTAAAGGCAGACTGTGATAAGTTAGAGATGTACACTATAAACCAGAGGTCCCCAAACCCCCAGACCACAGACCAGTACTGGTCCATGGCCTGTTAAGAACCTGGAAGCACAGCAGGAGGTGAGCAGCAGGCAAGCAACTGAAACTTCATATGGATTTGCAGCCACTCCCCAGTGTTAGCATCACTGTCTCAGCTCCACCTCAGATCATCAGGCATTAGATTCTCATAGGAGCACCAGTCCCTGGTGCCAAAAAAGTTGGAGACCACAGCTAAAGCAATCACTAAAATAACAAAGCACAGATTTATACCAAATAAGCCAACAAAGGAGGTAAAATGGAATCATAAAAAATATTCCATTAATTCAAAAGAAGGCAGAAAAAGAGGAAAGGAGAACAAAGAACAGATGAGTCAAATAGAAAACAAACAGCAATAGAATAAATGGTAAGATGATGTTATAATTTTATAATGTTGACTACATGTAGTTAGGTTTGCGTAGTTATTTATTTGTATCTGCTTGAAATGTTGAGACCTCTTTCAATTTGCAAAAAACAATCTTCACTATTTCAAGGGTTATTTTTCTTTAGAATATCTTAAGATAGGCTAATTTAGCAACATAAAATACTAACCTTTTCCTGCACACTACCCACAACCCCTTCAAAAAAGAAGAAACTGAAAATTTTAAAGGTAAATAACAAATTGGAAAAAAATTAATATATTTATGATAAAGAAACATTTTACTATCAATTATATATACTGAGTTTTTACAAGGAGGACAAAACTGATCCCCTCAAAGAAAAATAGGTAGCAAATAAATATGTGAATATTTACAAAAGAACAAATACCTGATGAAAGTATGAGAAATATGGACTGTTCCCTTATTTTACAATGGCAAATTAAAATAAGCTCTTCTGCGTTATCAACTTGACATTACAACTACACGATTCAGTTTTCCCAAAGCAAAGAGGAAAAAGTCACCTTCCTATAATCCTAGAGAGATTGTAATCAGTCTGCAAATAAATAATTACTGAGTATCTATTATTAGGTGTTAGACATGAAGTGCAAATTGTATTTTCACCAAAATTCATAAAATCATTCATGCTTCCTCTCTCAGTACTTCTACTGATTGGAATCTTTCCTATAGGAAAAAAAGGTAAAAAACTTTAAAGATTAAATTTATAAGTTACATTTTTAAATTAACAAAATATGACAAATAGCATAAATGTTCAATTGTAGAGAACTGGTTAGCAAATTATGACATCACATAATGAAATACAATATAGTCTCTGAAAATATTTTGTAGAAAAATAGCCTTCAGATTCTTCTATACTTTGTTGTTTATCAAGAGAACAATTTAGAAATAGTAAAATAATGCAAAATATATTAAACTGTAGCTTATTGAAGAGAGTCAGGGTGGCAGATACCCAGCTTATTATATATATGATTTGAAAATCAGTATTATATACAGATAATGAATAAAAATTTTGGAGTTTTGTAAATATACATGCATACATACATACATACATACATACAATCTTTAAAATAAATGAGTTATATTAAGTATAAGTAAGCTTTAAAATGTGAAAAAAATTTAAATGTATATTAAATGAAACTTGTAAAAGACTAGAGAAGAAAATACTATAATGACTCCTACAGCTTCTACTTCTACTTGTATTTCTACTTCTAATACAATTGGTATGCCTTAAATCCCAATTTCTCTCTTGAATTCCAGGTTCAAAGTTAACAAATCCAAAAATAGAATTTTTCATTTCTCCTTCTTTGGTCTCCTTCCCCAATCTGGGTTTTCCCATTATGAGTAAGCTAAAATGTTTCTCTTGACATTTTTTTTTTTTTTTTTACTTTTTACCCATCACTACTGGCCATTAGCCAAGTACTACCATCTCTCCCTACAAATCATATTCTTAATCTACCTTTTTTTACTCAACTGCTATTGGTACTCTTGCTCTATAAAACCCATTCTCCATACAGCAGCCAGAGTTATTTTTTTTAATCTATAAATCCAATCATACAGATCTCTTGCTTAAAGTTCACCAGTGACTTCCCACAAGATTTAAAATCCGAACTCCTTACCATGGCATCAAGAGCCTCCATTATCTGGTCTGTGCCTATGGTAATGACCTAAGGTCTACTAATACCTTGCCCATTACCTTGAAAGTCCTAGCCTCAAGCAAACTAAGAGTGTTCCCACCCAAGGTTGTTGCCTTTGCTCCTCCTAGAAAACTCCTTCTCAATATTCAGGTCTCTGCTCTGAGAAGCCTTCTCTGACCACTTCTAAGTAAGCACTCTCTTCTTAGACCTCATCTACTCTACATTATGTATCACAAATTGTCCTTATTTATGGCCCTATCCAAATTCATATGTCTCATTTTCCTACTGATTCATTAAGTGGAAATGATCTAATCTAAAATCTAAGCCCTGAAGAACTATATTGCTTAAATATTAATAATACTAGTTTTACTTATTTACATTATTCAAATTTTATGAGATTGGAAAATATTAGTTTTAAAGCCAAAACAAAAAGTTCATATGCATGAACTTATAATAATGGCAAAGCTTAAGGTACACAAGAGAGAGACATTTTCCTTGCAAATCTGATCAAGTCATTGCTTCAGTTGTCAACAATTTTTGAGATAATCTTTGAGTGGAATATTACTTGGGAAATTTATCACACAAGAAGATAGAATTGTATGACAGAGCTGTTGTTGAATTTGGAAGAAACTATACACGTCAATTAGACCTCCTGAAAGAAACAGGGAGAAGAGCCTGACACTTTCACTGGCATGAATGATCTGCATACTTTAAATTACAAGAAGGAGGAAGCCAAGAGAACAGTAGGAATTTAACTGAAGATCAATAATTCATAGCACAAACTCCATTCTTTATTGATCTGCCAACTGGTACCCCTTGGGGTAATAGAATTTTAATAAATTAACTGGCAAGTTTCATGTGGTCCAGCTAACCTTGTTCTTGGTAAAGAACTAGGGAGAAGGTAGAAACTTCATAACTCAAAGAATTAGGTAACAAAGGGAAAAAACTCTGACTTACATATAAAGGGTTAACTTGAGTTGGTGTACTTGAGAGAAGTCCTAGCTTTCTAATTCTTTGGGAAGGAATAAATCCCATGGTTACATATCTACATCATTGTCTTGGTTTTACTTATTAACTTCTCTACCAGTAACAAGAATCATAGACTGAAAAAAAGTGTAAGCTCACTCATTTGATATGTTGGTGCATTCTCCTGGGGTCAGTGAGAAAGGGCAGCCAGCAACTCGGTGCCCTCTCCTTGCCCTTACCTTTAACAGGATTTACTATGCCCAAAAAGGTAAGAGAAGTATAACAAGATGATGACAACCTTAAAAATGAATGACTGACTTTTGCAATGAGATCATTATCCTAGACATATCAAATGACTGACAAAATGATAGTACTTCTTCAGACAGAGCAAGGAATCTGGTACTAAGGCAGCCTGACCTACAACCTCCACCTTTCCATAATTAAAACAAACAGACAAACAAAAAACAAACTTGGTGTATGTTACTGAGTAATTTGACACTTTTCTATGTGCAACTTTTAGCTCACTGGTACAACTGCCTTCAGTGTTCACAGGGGATTGGTTTCAGGACACCCTCACAGATATCAAAATCTGCAAATGTTCAAATATTTTACACAAAAAGGCACTGTATTTGCATATAACCTAAGCACATCCTCCTGCATACTTTATGTCATCTCTACACTACTTATAATACCGAAAATAATGTAAATGCCATGCGAATAGTTGTTATATTGTTTAGGGAATAATGTCAATTAAAAAAAAAAGCCTATGCATGTTCAGAACAGACACAACTGTCATATCCCTAAAACATAATACACATGAGCAACAATGTAATATTCTAAAAAAAATTATTTTTGATTTGTAGTTGGTTGAAACCATGGGCAAAACCCACAGATATGTAGGGCCAACTGTATGCAGGTATAATGGCGATTTACCTGACATTTAGCAATAATGTTTGAGCTCCTGAACCTGCCCTGGATAACACTGTTCACTTAAACTAAACTCAAATTCAACAGATAATTTCAAAAGTCTTAAAGAATAAGAACTGATCTTTGAAAAGTTGGTCTATTTTCTTTCACCTTTAGAACAAATTCATTCTAGTTAAACAAAATTTTATTTTCCATTCCATTCAGAAAGTTTTTATTCTCTATATAAGCTTACCGCAGCTTGTATGAGAGTTTGGCATCACTGCTAGGTAAATGATCAAGAGCGATCGGCAACATCATCATATCAAGTCATTAAATACATTTATGTAAAAATCATTGCATTGGAGTATATGAATTTAAGAAGCAATGTAGAGGGTCAACTTCTCCATGGCTGACGTGCCCCAGGCCAAGCTTAATTACTTCACTTAAACTCAGAGTAACCCAGGATCTCCATCCATCAAATAGGCCTAATTGTAGTTGATACTTCCTTTCCTAAGGGATACTGTGATAATTATTCAGAGTGTTGATCAAGAAGCTAAGAATTTAGTGACAACAGACCTATTATTGAAAAGTAGTGAAAGATAGTTGAAAGGAGAACAGACTTTCAATGAAACAGACCAGGTTCCACATCCAGCAACTCCATTTACTGCCCAGTAAATATTTAAAATTCACTTTATTTCTCATAGCTTCAGGTTCCTTATCAGTAAAATTGGAGGAAAAAATACTCACATTGGGCAGGTCTATATAAAGACTGTAGCAATGTATGCAGAGGGCTGGCTAACTAAAGATATAAAATAAAATGAAGCAATTGTTTTAGGTATTTTATGGATCACACCTTGTAATAAGTGCTTCTGTATAGAAATAATTTAAATGAGGTTAAATACTCCTTTAAAGCTGGGACGCATGGCTTCTGTTATCATATCATCCACAAAAATTCCAAGAACAGTACATTCCACATAACGGACTGTTAATCCATAGTTGTAAAATGAGTGACTGATAACCGAAGTCCCACAGCACCATATACTATCATTTCTATGCTGGTGACTACTAATTCTTCCAGCGCCAAATTTTTCCTGGATCTCTAATTCACATATACAACTGGGCATCCTGCTGGACATCTCTACTTGAATTCCTGATAATATCTTTTAAGATGGTATAACAGAATTTTTAATTTCTTAATTCTTCCTATACTCTGTCCCTTAACAGTTTTCCTCTTCTAGCAAATAGCATGACACCCCATTTTACACTAAAGAAAGAAAGGCTTTACCAATGTCTAAACTCATTAACAGTGTATTATAGTGTCTATTTTCTCACACTCCTCAGGACTCTGGATATTATACATTTTTAAATTTTGCCCAATTGATATTTGTTCTAGTTTATATTTCCTTGATTAATAGTGAGTTTTATGTTTTCACTGACCCTTTATAAGTCTTCCAGTCCATTCAAATGCTAGTGTCTGTATCAGTCACTGAAACTAATTCTACACTATCACCTGCACTGACAATAACTGATTGAATGTCAGTCTTTATCCTTAAAACACTCTCTTCAATGATCCACATTTTAGAAAATACCTACATTTAAACCCAAATACCTTGCTGTTCTCTGAGTTATTCAAATTGATAACAATGTTTTTCTCACTTATGATCTCATTTCTTGTCATTGCTTTGGTCAAAGACACAGAACAGGAACCTACACTTTAAAATATTTGCATAGCCCATTATTATGGTACTTTCTGTTTACAGTTGCTTTCAAATTTTGGAAGCTCTGACAAAGCATTCCTCATTCTCTAAGAATTTCAACTTCAGAATTTCAGCTCTGGTCACCATTTGTACTTTCTTGTGATTTCTTTTTTTGTTCCCCAAAACTGAGTTTACTGCCTCTCCTAAGTCACCAGCAAACTGAGGAGACTAAGCATTGATAAGGGACAGGGCATCAGAGTAAGTACATTATCTTCTTTCAGATAATTACTAAACATAAGATACTTATATGATTCTGTGATATTTAAGAGGTGAATATGATTTTCTATTTTATTAATTTTTTGAAAAGGCTAATTAAATTCATGCTTGTCAACATATGTGGAAATATAGAGCTTAAATTCTTACAGGCTCTGTGAGCTCAATAAATGTCCACTCAAGAAAAACCAAAACAAATCAATAAATAACCTCTGATAGTCTCAATTCAAATGCTTTTTTATTTATGAAGCCTTTCTACTGCACCTCAATAAAATTTGGATTTCCCCCTCCACTTAATTCCTAGGACCCTTACTATGTGACCTTCTGACAGCACTTACACATAACTTTATATTTGAGTTAATAATGTGTCTTTTCCCTTTCTAGTTCATTTACAAAAGTGACCTTTTACTACTTGTATTCTTAACATTCTTCTCAGAAAATCTACGGCAATGTCCTGCAAATGTCAAATAATTCCATTTTTTACCTTTTTTTCTTCTGTATCCCATCTTGCAAATTATATTCAATCAAACTGTACTGTGCACCTACTGTGTGCCAGGGATGATGCCAGAAGTGCTGGGGCTAAAAGCCGAATAAGGCATGGTTTCTATTTCTAAGGCTCTTTCAGCTTATCATAGATGTAGAAAAGTGAGACATGCTTTAAATATCTATAAAAAATAACTGTGACTGGAATGAACCCAGAGTGCTATGGGAGAACAGAAGAACCCCAGTCATCACAGTAACCCAAAGGGAGAGGGTGGAGAAATAAAGTGGTCCTGAAACTGAATCTTGAAGGATGAGTCCAACAGATGGAGAAACCGAAAAGCAGTATGATAAACAAAGGGAATAGTATGAGACATGAGAACCAAAAAATATTCAAGATATTGCAAGAATTTACAGGCATTAGGGGGACTGAGAGAGTAAGGGAATCTGAGGATGGAGTGGCAGTCTGTGGTTGGATCATGAATGGTTTTAAGTGCCAGACAAATTTCCTGAGTATGATGAAGAACCATTGCACATATAATCTATCACATCCATGTCTGTCATAGAGCCAAGCTTCCTAAACTATGCAGACAGCAACGGTACTTACAGGTGATGAACTTATTCTGTAATTTGCAACCTTTATAAAAGTCTTTGGACTGTTACATTAAAGCAAACCACGATTGTCATTGTTGGTCTTCCTACTGTTCTACATTTTCGTTTTGTTTTGTTTTCCTTCCTCTCAATTCTCAGAGAAAATAAAATGTGAGGCAAAGAAAAAATCTTCAGCCAAAGAGTCTCATTTTCTTCTTGTTCCTCACTTCTTATGAAGCATTTGAATAAAATTCTTGTATTTTTTACACCTTCACCTGAATGTAAAGCTTGAGTAAACAAATCCTCACAAGAGATTTCATATCCAGTGTGCAAATGATCTGGCTGGGGAGTAGAACCATCTTATTTTAACCAAGTGAGAGTGTTTAAAGAAAAAGAGTGAAGAAGTGATTCAATTCCCACAAAATAATATGCCACATCTCTCAAGATTTCAAAGCAAGCATACATGGCATTTTATTTACATGTGAAGTAAAAATATATAAACCCAAAGGAATGATCTCAAAACAATGTAAGAGGAGAGTTGATCTGACAAAAAATTTGCAGTCTCCATTTACAACTGGCACCAGCTGTAGTCTCATTAAACTCAACAGTTGAACGATTTTAGAGAAGAATACGATACAATTTATTCAAACAGATGCACTTTATGAAGAGACTTGAGATTTTAACACCATAAACACCTCTCTTAAATGGCCTTTTATTTTTAGTCTTTTAAATACGACATGCACAGATATACACTCCAAAACACAAATATGCATGTACAAACATGCTCTCACAGACATATATGCCAAGAAACATCACCTGGGGAAATCAAGCCCATGTACTCTCTAATAGATATCACAGATATATTTACAGGAGACTAAAAACCAAGACCAGATATGTTATTCAAAATTTTAGGTAACAAATTTAGAATCATTTCTGTCAAAATATAAACTCTTTACAAAAAAATAACTTTTTTCAATGGATTAACATTATATTAAGCCATTTTCCTTTATAAAGAATAAAATGACAGTCTCTAACTATAACTATACTCCATTTTTAATTAATTTTAACATATTTTCCTTACCATGGTTCAGTTACCATCCCAGTAAAACAAAATATTTCCTCCTTAGTAAATGGAGATCATGTTGTCTAAACTGCCTAAGCAAAAGTAGTTTATTGTGACAACTATCATAGTGGACACAAAGACACTGATCTATATGACCTCAAAGCTCTTCTGATCCTAATCACATTCTTTTATCCTCCCAAGAGCAACAGTACCATGAGCATGACTTCCTCCTTTGCCCTAAACGTCACTCGAAAATGTCTGGGTTGGATTCTTAAAAGTCTTGAAACATACCACAAAACTGAGAGAGCTATATTCCATTTTCTCCATTCCCTAGAAGATAGACCTCTGCTCAAATGTCATACCTGATAAAATTTTCTAAGCCTCCTTTTCTCTTATGTGTACCTTACTCTCCAGTCCCAGCATACATATTTTGCAAATGTCATTCATTTCTGCCATTTTATCTATCTAGTATGCTTTGCCTCTCTTCTGTTTGGACTCTCCCCATCCTTCCGAGTTAATATTCACTTTCTCCCTAATAGACTTCCCTGACTTTCTGGAATTGGCACTCACGACAAGTGTTGAACTGATGCCACAATATTTTAATGACCTCAGAGTTAATTTCTGAATAGCTGTATTTCACAAAACAGATTTCCTTGGATACAAACCTCTAATCTGTTATCAGTGTGACCTTGACTTGAGGTAAGAGATTTATAACCAAAATAACATATAATATTCTGGATTTTCCTTTAATAAGTCAGTAACCTCTTTGTTTGGTTCATTTTATACTACATATTGAACAGTCTTTCTGGGATATGATTTGTAGCTATTAAATAGCTTTTTATACTTTTAAATTACTGTTTGGTCAAATGCAAAAGCAATATTCTTTCTTCAAGAGTAACACAACCATTAGTCAGCTCATTCTTGAGTTACATTTGACCTTAAATTTAGACTTGAAATATTCACCATTATTACTGGATGATAAATTGCAATAAGAAAAACTATTCTTCTTATCCTTATAATCTCTATTTTAAATGGGCTTAGCAGTGCTGAATAGTACATCCAAAGATATCCAAAGTTAATGCCCCCTGAAGTAAATCACATGAATGTTGAACAACTTCATAATGACCATTAAATCACTCTCATTACTACAGAGAGGGCTTCCTGCTGATGCAGTAACAAGGTAGTCTAAAGAATATTAAGGAATGAATTAAAAATATGTAAGTGCCATGGTAACTCCATGTATGAACTACTATGAAGTTCTAAATAGTTTCTACTTATAGTCTATTAATAACAATTGATGCTTCAAACTTAAATTTACTTGTAGCTTCATGCTGATAATCATACCCATCCTATGAACAGCCACTAAAAATGTAATAAACTATAAAAATAAAAGGTATCTTAAACATACCAACTTGATCTTAAACACTATGGTTCTTCTTCAAAAGCACTCTGATAGGTAGACACCATTGGAGATAAAGTTTGAGTGAGGGAATAAATTCTCTAAATCTCAAATTCTGGAATTTCATTAGAAATTTCTTCTTTACAGACTTCTTTGTGAACACATTTACTCAAGTGATATTAATAATAGAACACTTCATAAAACACAATGAGAGTATTAACAAGAGATAATATTATGTTAATTAAGGGGAAGGAATTATGTTAATTAAGGGGAAGGATTATAACTGTGGACCCTGTGGTGACTTGTGAACCAGCTACAACCCCTCTTAGCCAGGTCCTGGAACCTCCAGAGAACACTGTCTTAGAAAATCAATCACAAATAAGAAAATCTTTGTGTAAGTCCAGGATTCCAACAGAGAAGTTCCAGTTTGGATGTACTGGAGAAGATAAGAAGAGCAGTTGTTTAACTTTATCCATGTTACCCCTCCTTCAAGGAAGCTCAGTGCCAAAAAAATCTTTCTCGGCCCCTAATTTCTCCTATGGAACATGACAGCTTGTGAGCAAGCACCTGGCTTCCTCACCTGTGCAGGACACTGCCAAAGAAGCCCATTTCCCTAGAGTACTACGTCATGATCTGCTCAACTGGGGGACATAAAGAGGCTGTGAAAGTAGCAGAGGCCCCGGAAATAAATTCTCACAAATAAAGTCAATTTATATTTGACAAGATAGTCAAAAATATTTAATCTTCAATAAATGGTGCTGGAAAAACTGGATAACCACATACAGAAAAATAAAATTGGACCCTTATAACACTCACAAAAATTATCCCAAGTGGATTAAAGCCTTAAATGCAAGATCTAAAACCATCAACTCCTAGAAGAAACATAGGGAAAAATCTCCTTCACACTAGTTTTGGTAATGATTTTTTGGATTTGACACCAAAAGCACAAGCAAAAAAAGCAAAAACAAGTAACTGTGATTGCATCAAACTAAATGTTCTCACTAAAAACAAACAGCAAACAAACAAAAAACATAATAAATATGTGAGGTGATGGATATGTTAATTAACTAGATGGGGGAAATCCTTTCATAATATACATGTATATCAAACCAACATATGTACACTTAAAATATCTTACCATTTTATTTGTCAATTATGCCTCAATAAAGCTGAAATTTAAAAAGAATAGAAGAAGACAACCTACAGAAATGGAGAGAATATTTGCATGCCATCTATCTCATAAGTGTTTAATATCTGAAATATATAAAGAACTCATACAATTGAATAGACAAAAAATAAATAATACAATTAAAAATGGGCAGAGAATCCAAATAAACATTTTTTCACAGAAGACATAACCATGGTCAACAACTACATGAAAAGGTGCTCAACATCATTAATGGTGAGGGAAATGCAAATCAAAACCACAATGAGAGACCATCTCACACCTATTAAAATGACTAGCACCATAATGACAAGAGATTACAAATGCAGGTAAAGATATGAAGAAAAGGGAAGCCTTACACAGTACTGGTGGGAATGTAAATTTGTATAGCACTATGGGAAACAGTATGGTGGTTCCTCAAAAAATTAAAAATAGAACTACCATGTGATTCAGAAATTACACTTTTGGGTATATACTGGAATGAAGTAAAATCACTGTCTCAAAAAGATAACTACATTCCCATGTTCATTGCTGCATTATTCACAGTAGCCAAGATATGGAGGCAACCTAGGTGTCTATCAGTGGATGAATAAATAAAGAAGATATGAGATACATACATACATGGGAATATAATTTATTATTCAATCATGAGAAGGGAATCCTGCCATTTGTGACATGAACATGGATGAATCTTGAGCACATTATGCTAAATGAAATAGGTCAGACAGAGAAAGATAGATATTATATGGTATCACCTATATATATGGAATCCAAAAAAGCTGAACTTATAGAAACAGAGACTAGAATGTTGGTTGTCAGGGGCTGGAGGGTGGGAGAAATGGGAAGATGTCCATCAAAGGGTTCAAGCATCCAGTTATAAGATGAATTAATTCTAGAAATCGAATGTACTGCATGATGACCATAATTAACAATACCATGTTATATACTTGAAAGTTGCTAAGTGTGTACATAAATCTTAAATGTTCTTACCACGAAAAAAGAAATGTTAATTATGTGAGATGATGGAGGAGTTCACTAACTCTACTCTGGTACTCATTTCACAATATATATGTGCATTAAACCATGACATTGCACACCTTAAATAATGCTACATGTCAATTATCTCAGTAAATCTAGAAAAAAAAAAATACCAGGATTCTTTTTCAGCCAAGAAAACAGGGATATACTAGCATGATTAAGTTAAAGACCTTCCTCTAGTATTTCTTAAAGATAAAATAGAAGTATAGTGTTTTCATAGTATTCCAGAAGATATATCTATGTAAACATCCAAGAAATTTAATTTCTCCCTATAAATCTCAATATATGCACCCTTAGTTAAAAAAAAAAAAAGTAAATTAACAAAGGTAGTTTACCTGATTAAATGTGACTCTATCATGAGTACTATCATGTATCATTAACACAATAATGTGACCTCGTTTGACACTTGAATTTCTATCTTCTAACTCCACATTGGAAGTAATTTAAAAAGCATAGGTAGCAAGTGTTCTGATTGAAAAACCTACTGATTGCTCTCAATCACACACAAAAAAATATATATTATTTCACATCACAAATTCTTCTTTGATTTCTAATGTTATCCAAATCCTCTCTCAAGGAATGTGAGAGATTTAAAGAGGAGTATGTGGGCCAAAACTGGCTTTGCACCTGTTTTTACAAATAAAGATTACTGGATTTCACCCATACACATTAATTTGCCTATGACTACGGCTGCTTTCATAATGAATAGCTGAGACAGAGCTCATGACCCACAAAGCAAAAAATAGTTACTATCTGTCCCTTCATAGAAAAAGTTTGCCTACACCTGATTTACAACTTAGGTGGGTATTTTCCATGTCTCAGGCACTTATGCCTATTTCGTATATCATCTAATTAATCCTTGTAATAACCTCACAAAACAGGTACTATCACAATTCCCCTTGTACAGATGAGAATGAAAGAGGTCAATAGAGATTCACTAATTTGCTCAGACTCCCTCAGGTAGTAAGCCAGTAGCTGAATCCGGATCCTCTGAGCAGAGCCTATTCACTGAAGCATTACATCAGGCAGCTTTCTTTCATGGGACAGTGATCATCACAGGTCAATAAAAACTAAGGAGAATTCATTGAATCGCTATGGGGAAGTAAGAGGAGAAGGGAGAGAGTAAAATTCAACTCACCTACTTCACCCATTAAAGACCAGAGAGGACAAAATTTTATAAGATGAAGTCAACTCATAATCTAAATGCCACTTACAAATTACAGATAATTAAGAGAGATGGCACGGTCAATAGGGATAACATCAGAGTGAAAGCAAGATTTAAAAAAACAGAAACCAGGGAGAGGCAGGCAGAGAGAAGACACTGGAAAAATAGAGTAGGAGAGAAGCTCTGCTTCAAAGAGCGAATCCTGATCTCTTGTCTCCCATCTAATCATTTTCATCCTGCTAGACTTTCCTCTGTATAAGTTTCCAATGATGAGAAAGTAGACACTTTCTCTTTCAATTATTAAAAAATACAAATAATATAATAAAATAACACAACATTTCCAACCATCATAGCTGGAGACTTTTACAAATTGATTCTTAAGAATGCATTATTTCAGTTCCAATGCAGTGACTTCTGTGTGCCTGGCCCTGTGACTGGTACTGCAGAATTTCTTACAAGGCTGACCAAGACTTAGCCTGTGCAAGACCCTTCCTGACCCTTCTTCCTCAGGTATTCCTGTCTGGTTTGGCCCTTTTGCAAAGCTGGATTTGTGCATTTGTTTGTTTGTTTATTTGTTTGTTTGTTTGTTAGAAGCATCACATACTTTTGATCCTTAGCATACATTTTTTGCTGTCTTTTGTAAGAGATGACTGAAATTCCTATCTAGGCTTTGCTATTATTGTTTTCTAACAGGGTTCAGGTTTGTCAAGGTTATCTTTTCTAAAATAGAAGTACTTGAAAGCATAAGTATTTTTTAAATCTTTTTCCTTTCTGTATCATTATTTTGATATATACCATGTTTAAAAGGACACGGAAAAGGTCCTGGACTTAGAAAAAGTCTCTATTTTGTAAAATTTAACAGGTAGCTCTTAAAGACTGAAAACTCTGGCATGGATAGCCTTGGTCAGGATTAAAAATAGGTGAAAGACATTCATTTTACTGTTTTATGAAGTGTTCTGAGTGTCTAGGTGTCCTCTGCTCTGGAGTTTTGTGATGTCCGTTCTTGTAAGCTCAAAGGCTTTGTTTGTTGGTTGGTTAGTTTTTTGTGCTTTAGGTTGCAGAGTTTGGTTCTTGTTTTTAAGGAGCAAGTTTTTGAAAATCAAGAAATGTCAACTTAAAAAAAAAAGAAAAAAAAACAGTATAGATTCCGAGGGCCTTCTCAGCAATCAGAGAATGAACTACCCCAGTGTAGCACAAAAGTGGTAGACTGGGACTGGGCTTCCCCCTCTCAGCACCACCACTAACACACTCACAGTTGGCATCACTTGCTGGCTCCTGGCTACTCAGAGTCTTTAGCTCCTGCGAAGGGATGATATCTAAAATATTTACCAAGCTACAGCCAGTAGAAAAGACACCTACTGTAAAAGGCTCCTGGAAGCTTGTGGCTGTAGCCTTTAACTGCTGAACAGTATGGCAGTCCAGGGGTCCCCAAAGGAGGGGCTAGATTGGTGTGCTCTACAACAGGGAGCAGAGGACAAGCACACTTCAGCTGGAAACCAGTCCTGCTTATACTGCAGCAGAGTTGCATCTTGCCAGAACCACTGACATAACTAGCTAGTCAAAGTGGATTGTGCCTCATGTTAAGACTGTAGTTAAAGATCTGATAATTCTATTCCATTCCACATCCACCCTAGGACAATGAAAAACAAACAAAACACTGGTAGAATTAAGGAGATGGTCAGAACTGGACTGTGAACAAGGGTTTTTCCATATCTGCACCAAATAGTGTGTGAAACATGCCATTAAAAACCCTGTGGAAACATGTAGTCCACTTATTAAACTGATATTTCACTAAAAAGCTTTAGGAAAAAATAAGAGATTTAAAAATTCCAACATATACTACAAAGCCGATAATATCTTATTCAGAAAGTGTTAGGCTCAATTCCCATGCTACATATTTCTATAGAACTTTCTACAAAAACAAAGACGAAAATCTGGTTAGGTTTCAAAAATATTTGCTTCAGAGGGTGGCTCCATAGTGTAGTGGTTAGCACGTCTGCTTTACACGCAGAAGGTCCTGGGTTAGCACCCCACGTGGAGCCACTGACCAGGCCCTGGGGGCACCCTGCCAGGGTGTGGGAGGAGACGCCCAGCCCTCAGAGATCCAGTTCTTAAAGGGAATCAGCAACATCCATAGGTCAAGGGTGGAAGTACCGGGGAGGGGAGTAAGGGGAGAGGGATATTTGCTTCATTTTACTTGATTTTTCTATGTCCAAGAAACATAAAAAGCTCATAGTATACATAGAAACTGCTCAAAGGCAATAAAATTCATGATAAAATGTCCAAAATCAACATCTGTAAATATAATACAGCAATTAAATTTTAAATAATGACAAAAACAAAGTTAGGGTGGCCCAAGTAATCAATTGTATTTGCTTTATAACTCCCTTATTTACCTCATGATTGTATCAACATAATCAGTTACTGGGTGGTTCCTTACCTAGAAAATTATTCCTAATATACTAAAAGTTATTTTTAGAATTGATTTTGTGCAGGAGAAAACCAAACTGTGGATAGTTAACTTGATACTCTGCCTTGCATATTGCTTTCAGGTCTCATTTTAATTACTGAGCCAAGACCCCAAACTATTATCCCCTGGGGTCAAATTCAGCTGGGAAGCAAATTTTATTAGATATATTTATAAAAATGAAATTTGAATGCTTTAGGTGGGACTTGCATTTCTTAGCTGTGTCTGAGGTCATCTGGTCTTACCTACTTCACCCATCCCACACCCACCTTTGATGGTTTCACTCATTAATACTGCCTGTTTGGCCCTGTGAAGTCTAATGAATGACAGGCAAACAGGAGGACACAAGAAAATAGATGGTGACATAGTTGAGAAGCCAGAGACTAAAAAGAAGGAATCAGGGTTATTCGGTCAAGAGATAAAGACACATCCTCTGGGTACTTTAAGGGTTTGAGAGATAAAGAGAAGACATATTCTAGACCAGCGAGTCTCAAAATGAGAATCAGTATGTCAAGATTACCCAGGAATGTGTTGGAAATGTAAAGTTTCAGGACTTTCCTCTGACCTATGGAAAATCAGAAATTCTAAGATGGGGTCCAATAATCTGTGTTTTTCCTTCCAGGTGATTCTGATGCACAAACATGTTTGAGAACCATTTTCATAGATGCAAAGAGAACGAACAGGAAAAAACAACAAGAAAATATAAGGCAATATAGTTCATCTTACAGCAAATAACTTTTCGTCAAAACCTTTTACAGATCCTAGGTTACATGGCACAGGGGAGGGGAGGAAGTCAATTCCCTGACACTGAAAGTGTCAACCAGAGGTCAGAAAGCATTCACGTATCAGCGATATTTTGAATTGGATGAACTCAAAGGAACTTTTAATCTGAACAGTCAATAATTCCAGGATTTTACATTTTTAAAGCTCTGATTCCTAGCAGAGGAGGAAAAAATGTTCACAACACAGTAGAATGAGAAAAACTGTTGATCATTAGAGTTGATAAGGAACCTAACAAAAATGACTACACTAGAAGTACATCCACCAGTGATGCTAACAACTTGTTAATTCCAAAGCCTCCTGAAACTTCTTCTAAAATTCTTTCCCCTTTTGTTGAGTATATTGTCAAAGAGCCCATTAAAAAACATGAGGGAAGGCAAAACCCGTTTGGGTAAAAGAGAAAATTGAGAATATAACAAGAAGTGATTCTTTAGGATGAACAAATGAAGCCTGTAGACACCACCTTACAGAGCCATTTAGAAAGAACTAGAGCATTCATAGAAATTAATTAGAAAAAACTCTAAACAGAGGGTGAAATTTGCGCATATGCATGCTTCCTGGTGAACACTCTGAATTAAGAAGTTGGCATCCTTACACAAAAGGAGAAGCAACTTGCTGAGACTAGCTGGCACAGGCACAGCTACTTACCCCAAGCCGAGACAGGACCTCCTCAGTTCATTAGTTTTAATAAGAAGGACCTAGAGAGTGCCATTAGTATAATAGTTTGGCTTGTAGTATATAGTCATGTTCAAGTTAGCTGGGTAGTAGCTTATCATTCTTATTAAAAGGGTGAAATAGAGTATTCTCAACCTATCTGTAATTCTCTCTTTAAAAAGCTGAACCAAAGAATCTTACTGTTGTTACAGGTAACTATCTTGGCCATGTTCTCTGATTTTCCTCTTACAGTCTAGATTTTGGTATCCAGAGGGTAACTTAAGCTACAGCACCTAGGTAAGTAGCTACCTATGAACTTGGAGATATCCTTGTTTACCATATTACAGAGTCATATCCAAAGCAGAACCAGGAATGTAAGGATCCCAGGGGAAATCAGATGTGAGATCAAATACAAGCTGTACCACTTACAGCTATGGTCTCAGAAAAATAGATTTTGCATTTGTAAAATGGAAATAATGATACCTATTCTATACAATTATTGTGAGAGAATCGTCAATATTCAATATATGTTAGTTATTTGAAAGTGGTTCTTGGTGTCTGCTTATTCCAATTTGATCTAATATAAATAATGATGACCATCAATCTGCAAACTGGACTGGCCTAGTTCCTAAAGAATTCTGAGAAAATCTGGAAATGTATCAGGGAACTTAAGAAAGCAGTCTAGCATCCATGCAGGTAAATATTCAGGTCCCAGAACTGTCACCAAGCTGTAGCTATTTCCTGTTCTTTCCTTCTATAGCTAACTGGGCCACAGACAGTCTCCTAACTTTTGTCAACTCCTGACATCAGGCTTCACTCTCCATCAGGGAAGCCTCTACTCTCTTAGTCAACTGTTCTTTACCAAATCCCATGGCCCTGTGATGGGGACAAAAAGCAGTTGTTTTTTCAAGCAGCCTGGCATTACTCATCAGTCAGGTTAAATTAGGTTTAGGACTGGCAGGTTATGAATTACTGTCCCCTTTCCCTACTTCCCACCTCCTCCCATATCTCAAGTACCAAAATTAAAGTAATAATTGTATTTGTGTTTAAATGCATTAGCAAGGCATATGGTCAGTGTTATTACTGGATTTCATTCTCTTTGGTAGAAATAGAACCACACTTTAAATTTGAATTGATGTTAATTGCTGAAAAAATTACTTTCCTGAATGCAGTGTTATCACAAATAGCTTGATACATGCCTTCTTTCAAGATTTGAGGAATTGAACTCAGCAATTAAATATTTCCTGTCAGCCACTCTTACCAAATATGATTTTAACAAACTATCCACCTCTATGACTAGGCACTGACTAGTCATGTCTGAGTTTTGTATAGCTCATTGACCTTTAAGATTACTAAACTCTTTACCCTTGTTCTTCCTTACTGTTTCAGTGGCCTGTGCAGAGGGGTGTCCACTAAGGAATAAGAAAAAGATACCTCTTGATGTGTACTCAGAGGGGCCATGTTCTGAGATCCTTCCAAGTTTGCTCTAGACAGTTCCATTTTATCTGTTAAAGACTTACTATGCTAGCTGAACAGGACTGTGTGTGCCAAACTATTTCAGCTAGAGTGGGCTACAGTGCCAGAGCAGTATTAACAGAATAAGTAGCACACAGCAAACATCAAACTATTAATCCATCTTTACAAGATAAAAGTAAATTGGAAGTCAAAGAAAAAAAATCTATGTGATAAAAGATTAACAATATCAATAATAAAACCATTGGTGGTTTTAACCTGATTCTGAAGCCATCGCACATCAACTATATGGCTCCTTCTTATGTACATTATCCAAAACTTACACAAAAATACACTACACAAAAGCTTGTGAAAACACACGAGCTTTGTATATTCCCATTTTATAGCTGGGTACTCTGAAGATCCTCAGGCTTAAAGAAAAAGTCAAATATGCTATAAACGGGTGCTGAAATTTATTTCTTGTTGATATTTATCAGGGGCAAATAGTCACTAGGCAAATATTTTGTATTTTCACTCACTTATGTAATCAAGCATGGTTTTCCATTCAGAGCTAGCAAAGATGACATTTCACTTTACAAATTCCTTGTGGACTGAGGTCTGGGGAAACACACCACATCCAGTTCTATCACATGCATGGAGCCAGCTATCCCACAAAGAACGGATTCATCTCAGCAACTGGTTTTAATACTGATGCCCAGCACTGTTAGGGCAATGCCAAGCAAAGCAGAATGCTGATTTCCTTCTGAAGCCATATCCCTTCAATAGCTATTAGGTGGCTACCCCATATGTACAGCAGTAGTTAAAAAAAAAAAAAAAGGAGTGGGATGAGAAACATCACTAAAAGAAATAAAAATATTCAAAAGGCAACAGGAAAGAGAATAAGACTAGCATTTATTGTATGCCAGCTTTGTCTTGGGTGCATTACAATTACTATCTAATTCAATCCTTTCAAGAAATGAGATAGAAGTATTATATATCCCTCTTCATTCCTGAGGAAACAGAAGATCAGAGTAACTTTTCTGTTTAATGTCACAAATGTCACACAGATCTTCAGTGGTAGAAGCAAGAGTCACACACATTATCTGAATCTAGATTCAAAATATTGTCTCCTTTTTACAGTTTCCTTCAACAAAATAATGCATGTCCATAGGGGAGAGCTAAGCATTGCTTTCCTAGACTTACTTTTCTCAAAATGACTGATACAGAGTTGACTTGTTTCTCTGGAATTTTATTTATGTCTTCCTTTTACTAATTAGCATGTGAGACTACTGTCCTTAATCTAAAGATTATCCCAGAATAACTGCTAATTGTCACAAATATAAGTGAAGCCATTCCTTATGTAGGACAGTGTGAGAAATGACAGGGGCCAGTTGCCCAGGGTGATGTTACCCATTATAATAAACAGGTCACAAATCCTGGGACACATGAGCACAAGACATTAGAAGCAGGTGCTTTCCCATCCCAAAGGACTGATTCCCATTAGAGCTGCTTCAAAGATCACTTAATATAAGATAGATGTAGCCCAGGGTAGAAACACGGTATAGAACAGGTGAATGCTTGTTTTACAAACCTTAAATCAAACACATAGTGGTTGACAAGACAAGTAAACAGAAGTCTCGAGTGAATAAGAGCACAGAAAACCGTAAAAGTCATATTTTGTGAAGGCAGAGAATATTAAAGTATAAATGGAGAAAGCAATTAATATTTACTGAGTATCTAGAGTATTTCTAAATCTGATGCACATGCTCTTTCATTTAACCCTTATGAGGTACATAAAATCACCCCATTTATACAGATAATAGTCTAAGGAGTACTAGGTACATGAAGGCCCCAGGACTACTAGACTCTAATTCCATGTCTTTTCCTCTAAATCATATTAACTCCAACAGGCAAGCAGATGACTGACTGCTGATGCAAACTGATGTACCTGCCTATAACAAATATATCACAAGAGGCAACTTTTACACATGAAAAAATATGGGCAGAACCTATACCAAAAACTTTCAATATAGGCACCTCTTTGCTTACTACACCAACCACTGAACTGAAGTGCACATTACCTAATTATAGTGACCACTAAAGTGCAGCACACTTGAGCATTCTCAGAAAAGCTAACAGCCTTAGTCCCTCTTGAGAAATTTAAACCTACCCATATATTCTATTTGGAATCAAACACATTAGTAAGCAACAAGTGACATACTTGAATTCTCAGTAATTGCCCCGGTTCATCCTTGTTATCCAACTCACGTGTATTTATTTACATGAAAATAAATCATAGATTTCTTGTTCTATGCTTTAACCAAAAACTTGCCTTTGGCCTTTTGATCTTTGCAATTATTTGGCTATCAGTCTAAATTATTAAACTAATGCCTTGTCTGAGTTTATATCATTTATTACTCCTCTGCTTTTGGAGCTTCTTGGTTTTCTTGGTCTTAAAAAGAGGAATCTCACAACTTATTCCTGACTCCAGAACCTCTTGCACTAGGATGGCCTCCAGATCCTCCAAGAGAGATACAATATTTTTTTCATACAATTTTTTTATCGTAAATGCCTTCTTCCTTACAATTTATAATGCCGTGCCATGTTTACTGGTCCCTGAACTGAGCTAAACACAGAATAGATGCCCAATAGGACCCTGCTCCAAGCCCTGTATAAACAGATATTCACATGTAAAAGAAAGGCAGTAACCAGAAGCACATGTTTCCATGGTGCCTAATGTTCACCTATGCTTCACTCTCTCTCTAAGTCCGCAAACATATTCGAAACACCAGTATTCTCAGGAACACTTCTGCCTCCCTTGGGGAAGGCTGGGCACTGTCCCATCTACCTGTTATTTTAACCAATTCTCTTCCCTGTGTATTTGTTTGTTTGCTTTTTTTCCTCTAGAGGGTCAGACACTGTGCAGATTGGGCACAGCTACACCTGAAAGGACAAACTAATGTAATAATCATCGACATTCATAACTGTTTCATTCCAGAAACATAAGGCTTTGGGATAACAGGTTAATCCTGCAGCCAGATTTTTTTCAGTGTTCCTCAATAGGAGGTTCCTAGATGAATTAAGCAAGAACCACCAGTTAAGCTTGACAAAATGCTAATTCTTGGCCTCACTCTATAACTGATTCAGAGTATATGTTGGCAAGATCTGACAGTATTCTTTTTAAATATGCTGTTTGTTGTTTTTTGTTTGTTTGTTTATTTTTTTTAAGCAGCACAGAGTGTAAGAACATCTGGTTAGGTGAATAAATGCTAACAAAGCAGCAGCAATTGGAAAATCTCATCTAGAAAAAAATTTATTTCTTGAAAAGGAGAAAAAGAACAGGTGAAATACATCTGGGTAGCACCCACTTCATTGCCAACTTAAGAGTGTTCATATGTCTGGTTAGTGGCATATATAAGAAAGTAAATATTTATTGGCAAAAATATCAGTCACTCACGTAATTCTGCTTTGAAAAAAATTCCAGTAATAGTTACAGTAAAGGTGACTAGAAGGAATTCTAGCATTCATGACCATTTTGCAAAATTATGCAGCTTATAAAAACTTAGAATCACTCTGTGTGTGTGTGTGTGTGCGCGTGTGTGTGTGTTTAAATGTTAAGACATGCTTGGTTTGGGGATCAATAATATGAAGCTACTTCACAAGAGTCAACAGTTCTGTAATAGAGAGACATTTTGATTCACCATCACTGAGTCAAAAAATAAAGCTTGTGCTATGAATTTCAAGGGAAAAGATATAATCAGCAGGGTGTTTGCCAAGTAATAATTTCTGTGAAAATGAATAAAGAAAACTAATCCAAAATGGAGTCAGGAAGCAATGTATGGAAGGTTCTCATGCATGTACCACTCATCATCATAATTAACATAAGCCAGCAAGAAGACAGATTTTCTCCTGCCCAGCAACAATCTAGCCAATAAGAAGCCTCATCGACTCAGCCAATGAGGAGCCACTACAACTCCAAACTCTTGCTCTGTTCCCAACTTTCCCCTTTCCTCTATAAAAGAAATCTCTTTTTCTTTGCTCTCCATATTTGCCTATGGTTTGCATAGTTTGCATGTCCTGAATTGCAATTCCTCTGCGAGTCTGGAATAAACTCAATTTTACTGGCTAAACCGTTCATCTTTTTGTTTTAAAGGCTGAAATTTCCTTCAGCTTTCTTTCTGTAAAACCCAGTTATGTGGTACATAGGCACCAAAGGGTGAGATAAATTGACTCCCTGTAACAGGAGACCCTAAGAGCATCTCTATCATCCTGCCTGGCCTTCAATGTGTAGGTCACAGAAATAAAACAGCTTTTAACATGAAATGATTGTCCAACTGCCTGGAAAGTATTTAGTTCCAATGAGTCATATAAAAAAGCACATTTATAATGGCAGAAAGTTGTAGAAATTAGTCTCATGAATTATTGAAAGGATAGAGAGAAAATATGTAAATTATAAACAAAATTTGGATTATGCACTCACATAATCTTATGATAGCAATACAGTAATGTCTTCTTATATAAAGTGTCTCCATGTTTTTTCACTCTAGTACATATTACTTTTCAGAAAGATTGCTTTCTTTCTTTTCTTGGAAAAGCAGAAATGTCCTTCAACTGGTTCTTCAAATTTACCATGCATACGTATATAAATACACACACACACATACACGTGGATACAGATATTTCTAGATAATGAAAACTGACAAGTCATAGTATAGGTCCCAGGCCTGGCTGGTCCCAGGTCTGGCTGTGATCCAGGCTCGTGGTTAGGAATAAGACTCTGGATTTAGAATGTTACATTAGTGTAGTAGGGCACCTGCACCCATCTCATGTAAGCATGATTCTACTTATTGTATCACACATGTGTGGCAGAATGTCACTATTATACTCTGACATACGTGGAGCCCATGTGGTCCCCTAGCACAGAAGCACACTCCCCACAATAATGTTGGTGCCTACCATTTCATTCTCACGTTGGCCCCTCCTGCGTTCTTTCAACTGGGCATCTCACCACTGAAATCTTCTCTTCTTGATCAGCTCTGCGCTGACACAAAAAATTATAGAACTCACCTGCGTATATTTATGCACAATAAAAATAAACCTAGGTAAGGCTAACACAGTGTTCTATATTTAAAGTTCTTTTTAAAACTATTCTTACGGAGCTATTATGAGTATAAAATGGCGCCCACTTGATGGAAGTGTGAAGTCTGATGCCAAGAGACAGAATGGTATTATTTTATTTCTGCTGAGACTAGAATTAGTCATAAATTATTCCTGTGTCTTAATTTTTAGAAAGTAAGTTAATAAAATAAATTAATAAATAAAATGCCACAGTAGAACAAAATTACATCAATCTATTTAAAGATAATTTGCTCAAATTTCAATAAATTGACAGTTTAAAGACTAAGCTTTTAGCGTATTTTGTTTCATGCATGTAATTATTGATTGAGAAGCCATTGTCAAACGTGACCTCTGCCCTGAAAATGCTTAGAGAGTTCTCTAGTACCTAAGAAAAATATACAAGGAGTTTAAAAAAAGCAGATAACGAATAAGAATTATTATAGATTTGAAATGAGTGACTAATCAATAAAATAATGAGTGAATGTAGTACAGATAGTTAACTAGGAAGTTTGCATCTTAACAGAAATAGAGAATTGACTATTAAAAATTAACACACTAGAAATACTTTTATCAATTTCATCACAAACACTGTTGATCTGTTAGCCTGATGAACATGTTTTTCCAAAAGTATTGAACTATTTCCTAAAACATGGCAGAAACATAAAGTATGCAGTTTTACATTCAGGTGCTGGGTCATATTTGGACAAGAACAAAAACTCATTAAAAAACAAAAATGGTAGTTAAAATCTTGCTGAATATGGAAAATATTTGGAGATTAATTCATAAATCTGGTGATTTATCTAAACATAAATATTTAAAATATTGTTCCAACAGATGCACACTGACTTAACGTTTGCTTAACCTACAACTATGAAGAATTTTAAACTAAGGATGAACCAAGTTGTCAATTCTTTTTTGAATATTTTTGCGTGCAGGGCTTTCCCTCTATTCTAATAAATGGAATCTTCAGAGGAAAAAAATATACTTTTTTGTGCTGCAGTACTCACTTTGGCTTAGTTAGTTCCTTCTAAAATGTTATTTCAGGGTTATTAGCATATTTATTCTCTCCTTAAAGACTTCAACAGTGGTGTAACTGTCATAATATTGAGAAAGTTTGATGTTTCCAAAAGAAAAAAAATAATAGTAATATAGTTTATAACAAGAACAATGAAGATATAACAGTAAGATTTATTAATAAGCTACTTGTATCTAGTAGGTTCAGAAGAATTAAGGCAACAAATACTGCCACAATCCTAGCATTCTAATGTCACCAGTTACATTAAGTACAAGGAAATTAGAATCTTTCATGTGATATATAATATCATTAACGACAAATATATTGAAGCATGATGGTGTCATTTATAAACTTAACTGCTCTACATTTTCCATGTCGGTTCAGTAAATTAATGACGTTGATGCATCTTAAATGCAAATTAATAATCAGAAACAAAGATGTACTGCTTAAACTGCAGTTATGTATGGAATGGCTGTTTTGCTCAATGAGAAACAATATTCATGAGCTTGCTAATTAGAAGTAGTGTCCACACCATAGTGCCATTGCTTTCTAACCAGAAAATACCCAGAGTTACTAGGAGATAAATGTCAACTTCGCCTTGGATTTCCCTGATACAGACTTTGGTTTTATTTACAACTATGTTTCAGATTCATTATAAAATGGACCGCTGTCTGTAACATCATTCTAGGAATAGTGTGAGTCTAGACCAAGGAGACAGCAGCAAATGGGCTTGTCTGCTTTAATATGAAAGGGTATCTCTTTAGGAGTGGACCAATGTAATAAGACTACTCAGAAACTGGATGTTTAAATTGGCTAATAATTATTTCTTTCATATTGAATGTGTCTTACCTTTGGGCATTTTACATTTGAATGAGAAACAGTTTTCTCCTGGAAAAAATGTTTTCAAGTAAGTACAAGAGGGTAAGTAAAACAAAACAAAACACACACATACTTTTGTTTATTGGGGGAAATATTTGGATAAAGGAAAATTCTAGATAATTGAGTTCTCTCTTGAAAATTTTATATTATCAGCTGCAGAGGCCAGTGGAAAATTGAACTAAAGTACAGAGAAACAAAAGGTAGAAAGCCTATTATTGTTTGTTTTTTATTAAATTTTAATCCATTTTTAATTGGTAAGAAAATATCAGGAATTTACGTTTGAAATTATAACTATACTTATCCAAGTTAAGGATAGGGATCATTGTGAATTAGATGGAGAAAGCACTGACGAGTATTGGTTTTTGGTTGCTGAGTGAAATAGAGTCGTGTTTTAACTTAAACCCATTAGATTATGACCCCTCAACAGCCAGTCTGTAATCTGTGATTTTTGTGCCCCTGTATCCACAGCGCTCAGCACAGCCCCAAGCACAGAGTGTGCTTGCTGCTCCAATCTTTTAGATTCCATGACTTAAATTATTGCCATAAATGATCCTGAAACAGGACATGAATTGTTATTTCAATCTCACTAAGTGCTATTTTCTCACATCAATTACTTCTAAGGGGCAACAATCTGACCTGTTTATTAATGTGCCTAAATAATTAACCAGATAGGCCACAAAACAGCTATTTCTATCCCAAAAACAGCTGCAGAACTTCAATAAGTCCTGCAAAAATTTGAGATTTGCTCAAATATAGGAACTGTGCTAGCTGGAGCTATGTTTACATCTATTCGCAAAACCAATTAAAGTAATCCAGAGGGGAGGTAGTAACATTTCATGCATTTAGTTGATACTCTGGCACAAGATGTTTTGTATGAATTCAAATATTACATTTTATCTTCTCATAACATAAAGTCTCAGAGCAGGTTGTTGGTTCTAAAAGCCTAATCCTGACTGGAATCTCAAGTGTCACATTGACCATCTCCTTTCTTCTACACGTCTTTACTTACTGATACGTAATGACCTCACAAGGTTTGAAATTCAAAATCCATAATTGACATAGGGAATCAGAATAAAGGGAATTCAAAGACTAACTTTAAACTAATCATGCATATGATAAACAATCAAATATCACTGGAAACTGAAGGTGAAATGATCCCTCCAACACTACAGTATCTGGCTTTGCAGGAATACTGTACATGGATAACATTATGTAGATTTTTTAGAGTACTGAAGTCTCAAGTAAATTAAGATTACAAATAGATGCATGATGTGTTTTTATCATGGACCTGCTTGTACTGGCTGAATTATTTTCGGGCACTAATAGTAAACCAAAAGTGGAAAGGCGAATCTGTTTATTCACTGTATGCCTTCACTGTAAGAATGCAATGAAGAGATTGGAAATTTAAATAAGTGTTTAAAAATGTTTCTAAGTACATTTTGAGTCAGAGGCATACAAGATATTTTTGATCAACAATCCATCACTCAAAGGATATCAAAATGATGGGCATCAGAAATGTCAAGGTAAAGGATGTTTAATATTTCTGCAAATTTGTACAATGTATACTTGAAGAGCTAAATACATTCATTCCACAAATGTAAAAAAAAAAAAAAAAAAAGGCATTCTCTTATCATAATCTAACCCAGAAATGGTTTTCTGTGGTATACAGAGGCACTGACTGAGAAAGAGCCTAGAAAGTGGGAGTTTTAATATACGGAATTCATATGTAATTTTTCTAACAACGATTGAAAAGCATCTCTTCCATATTCATACCACAAATTGAGTTTTTTAAAGCACATTTTTAAGATGAGATCTCTAAGACATGCATAGCCATTTCTGATAAAGTTCTTAGGGAAAAAATGAAATAGCACTGAAATATTAATAATGATCAATAGAGGAAATAAATGCAATGCCATTATGCACATACCCTTAAATGATGATGCATTATTGATAAAGATGATTGTCTGGAACTGGATCTAGCCCAGTAACATTTATACATTGTGTGGAAGGAACATTTATACATTGAGTGGACCTGAACACATGTCCAGTTCTGTCATTAATTAACATTGTGACCTTGGCCAAAGCATTCTCCATTTATGGGCTTCAAGTTTCTGATCTGTAAATTCCCAGTATTTAAATACATGTTTGATGCTTTTTCATTCAAAAACATGATTTGAGAATAAAGCCCTTAAACTGCCTATGATGAAGGAAACAGCATCTTTCCTTTACCTTGCCTCTGGAGGAGATCCCCCAAGCACTGAAGGAAGCAGGAGAGAGGAGTGCAGAACAGGATGGGGACAGTGTCTTTGGGTAGCTTGTGTTCTGAACTATCATAATCTGTGGCTGGGCTGACAGTGCAGTATGTAGAGTCCACTCTGGAACAGGCTGGGGACAAACTGCTGCAACATGTCTTGGCACCAATTAAAGAGGGGGAAAGGATGTTACTCACCCCTTTTCCTCAGGGTTATTGTGCATTTTTGCAAAGAATTTCCCAAAACCCCTGTGTCCAAAGTGTTACTGGAGCTTTGATATCACATCTCTGGCCGTGACATCAGTGTCAGAGAAGAGATTGTATGTTTGGAAAGAGTGTGGGCAGGAAAGAAGGCAATTTCAAACTTCTCAGGAGAATAAAATGCTGAAGATTGTACTGGAGGACAGGAAAGCACTCTGTACATTATTGAATGTTAATTCACAGTTCTATGGCTTTTGTCACACTCTAAAAATATGATTTCATTTGTATGGGGAACATAAAACTAAAAGCAACAAATGGATATGACAAACAAACAGAGACTCATGGACACAGACAGTGGATTAGAGGTTACTAGAGAAAAGGTAGGGAAGAGAGAAGTAGACAGGGGTGAAGGGGGTCAAATATTTGGTGATGGAAGGAAATTTAACTCTGGGTGATGAACACACTATACAATATACATATGATGTATTATTGAATTGTATACTTGAAACCTATTTGATTTTATTAAACGATGTCATCCCAATAATTTTAATAAAAATAAATAAATAAAAATCATAAACTTTTCATCAAAGTAGAGAAGCTAACCAACAAACGAAGCCATTAGAAAATGAAATGTACCTTCTCATGAGGATGATGCCACTGCTGAGTTCAAATATTCAGGGTCTATTTCTATCTACTCCCCAATTCTAGCTCATTGGCATTTTTGCTCAAGCATTAAAAAGCAATTCCAAACAACTTTCCTACTGTACTAGTGGCAATGCAAGATCTGAAATTTCACTCAAACTTTTGAGAACACCACTAAGAGGAAGACTGAAGCAATGCCTTGTCTATTTCATCATAGTACCAGGACACTCTCCTGCACGGCCAACTGTGGACTCTAGTCTAGGCTTTAATGAATAAGTAAAATAAAGCTCAACCTTGCGGCTGGAATAATAACACTTATAGTAACACTTAAAACTAGCAAAGAACTCATATATTATTCTACTAAATAGTCCTGACACCCTATGAAGTGAGCAAGTTTAATATCTCCCCTCCTTTAAACAGAATAAACATAAAGGTACAGAGGTTAAAATGTCCATTAAAAGAGGCAGCCAAAGCTGATTTATTTTATAATGTCCTTCTGACTTCAAAGAATATTTATATGTCAAATTCCATGAAGGGGAAAAGAATAAAGAGCATTAATCAGACTATATAAGGTGTTAATTTAAATTAAATTTCTGCATACCGTCTGTGCTTTTTCACCATAAACTTTAATTTCTAGCTGGGGTATCTCTATTGGATAGATATGCTATGGTAGTCTGATTTATACCTACCCAGTTTTTGTTTTGTGTTTTGTTTTGCATCTTCTACAAAGAATACACCTTTGACCTCAAACTTGTAATCACTGCAAGCTTTTCCCACGTGTTTGAAAAAAATTACTTTCTCTCTTTCTCTCTCTCTCTCTCTCTCTCTCTCTCTCTCTCTATATATATATATATATATATATATATATATATATAGCCTAGTACCTATTTGTTAAAGAAAATTTACCTTATTTTCCTGAGTGGCAATGCATATGACAGCATTGTGGATGTTTAATTCACTATCTAAGGATTCATGACCTTCATTACATGCATAAATTCACTTTCTAGTGAAATAATATTATGATCTGGGTGACTATCACCCCAAGTTACCTATGACCAACCTGTTTTATGGCTTTAGTTTTCAAATAATTATTAATAGCTCCCCGTTCCACTCGAGTGACCTAGTTTGGACAGTAAATTTTATAGTCAACATAGTCAAATCTTTCATCTTATCTTTCTCCCTACAGTCCTTTTGAGAAAAATAATCTCACGATCCTAACAGATTAATTTCTAAACAGAGAGAAAAACTATTTTCTTCCACAGAAGCTACAGAGCACACTAAAGTCCAGAGATCTGGTGGTGATTTGACTTGAATTAGCAGCAATGAAGTGTACATTTCTGGACAATATTCAGAATATATAAGTATGGTATTGTGTTGTCAGGAGAGGAGTATCATATGTTTGCATAGTTGTGAGTAGGGGACATTGGAAGAAAAGCAATTTGGAGAGGGAAGATAATGAGTCTGATTCCAGACACACCTACTGTGAGTTCAATAATATGAAAAATGAAGATGTTAGGTTGGATATATGGATCTGAATCATACAAAAAGAAGTCTAGACTAAAAATATGCATTTGGATTTACCAGCGTATCAATGGTATTTGAAGCCATGTAACTGACTAAATAAACGGCTGGCAGAAGTAAATGGCATATAAAGAAGAGGGAACAAAGACCAACATCTAAATAATCTCAATCTTTAAATGCTAAAACAAGCACAGAAGGTTAGCAAGAAACTGCCAGAAATAGGGGGAAAAGCAGGAAAGTGTCATCACGGGAAGACACTATTACAATAAAGAATGAGTGATCTTTTGATCAAGATCTAAAGTGAAGTCAAGTAAAATAAGGATTAAAAAGTCCAGAATTCTAAATACAATGTGGCAATCTGAATTGGATCCTAAAACAGAATAAGGGTATCGGTGGACAAACTGGTGGAATCCATAAAAAGCCTGTAGTTTAATTCATAGTACTGTGACAATGTCATTTTTTAGCTGATTAAGAGGACCACGGTTACCTATTTTGGTAACATAAAGGGAAGCAGGGGGAAAAGAATAAAAGACAATTTTGTATTATCTTTGCAAAACTTCTATAAGTTTAAAATTATTTAAAATAAAATGGTTAAACAACTGAATGACAGAATGGTAGGGATAAATGCCACTAGCAGGTTTTAATAATTACTTATGTAAATAATTTATGAACTCCAAACACTGTATGAAATTTTTTAAATCTAGAAAATAATAAAAAAGGCCAGGCAGCTAAAGGAGAATGTGGGGTTTAGGAAAGGTTTTAGTTATTTGTTTTAACTGGTTAAATTAATATAAAAGAGAGGGAGAGATCAAAGATCCAGGTGAGAGTGGGAGTTATGTTTCTAGGAAGGTAAGAATAAAAACATTCTAGAACTTGGTGGGGTAAAGAAAAGTGAAAAAAAGAAAATTATTTTAAAATTATACTTCCTTTATCAGAAAAGTATGAAAAGAAAAGACAGGGCAGGGATGAGTGCAGAGAAAGTGTTTTTATAGGTCAGATACCTAGATATCTTAGGTTATTGAAAGAGAACTTGCCTGATACCGTCTTCAAAACATATCTTTATGAACAAGAAAAACAGTACATATCATTTTTGAAAGAAGTTTACTGGCATATAAATAATATCAAATGAATAGCCATAATTTGTGTTAATTGAATTAGATCTACTTAAAATTTAAGTAGATTTTACTTCAGGTTTTGAGATTATTGATTTAAAGTAATATCTTTGGAATATAATAACGGTTTGGTGAAGATCTCTTAATCTCAGAGCTATAGATAAAGCTTACCTTTGGAAACTAATTTTGAAAGACAGAACACACACACACATACCTGCAAACTTGCGCAACAAAACACAGGGACATTGTATAAGTTGATGGCAAGAAAGATGCCTCTGTCATCTAAATGAAACTGATGACAGCAAAGGACATTTAAATTGTCTCATAAGCCCATGGTAATATTTCTTTCATCTTTGTCAGATTATTAAATAAATAAAGTAAAGGGATTTGATAGCAAAAGGTGAGAACAAGTAAAAGGGTAATGAATACTGAGAATACGAGTGTGTCAATAAGCACGGTATAGTTCAGCATGACAAGAAAAAAATTACATTTTCATGTCATTTCTGAATAAAATGTGTTTGTCAAATGGGGATAGTGATTGGTCTATTGAGAAGCTGAAAATTGAGCCATTACTGGATGATATGATGTTTTGCTGTGTCAAGTAAATAGTCTATGATGAAGGACATAAATCTACAAGGAAGCAATAGATTACAGCATGTCTTTTTTGCCTTAGAAAACATTTATTTGACATCCAAAATTGTTAGACATGTCTATCAATACTAATAATAGGACTAGAAGTATATATTGTTTGAGGACTTCACGTGTGCCAGGCAAGGATTACAGGTAGATTTCCACAAAATATATCTAATTTAATTTCATTTAATCATCACAACATTCCTATTAATCCATTCTGCAAATGTGGTGTGGAAGCACAAAGAGTTTAAATCTCTTGCCCAATACTAGATTCTAAATCTAGGACTCATCAATTCAAAAGCCAACTCTCTGCACCCTGCCTTGTCCAGACCATTATCTAAATCAGATCATGAAATGAATAAAGAAATAAATAGACTGGTACTGAAAACAGAATCTAAACAGTTCTAGTGGGACTGGAAAAAGGATCTAGTCTTCCCTTGACAGATGTAAAATTAATATGTAAAACTGAACTGCTGAGATAAGTGGGCAGTCCTGAGTACCAGATTCTGAAATTGGTTTTCCTTGTGAATGCAGATAACCCTGGAGATCATATCAGAAAACTTAATATTGATTACTGCTTCCCAGTTTATAAAAACCAAATGTTTCAGCCACACTTCAGATCAATAAAGTCAGATGCTCTATAAGTAGGACTCAAGCATCTATGTTTTCCAAATCTTCCAGATGATTTCGGTGTATAGCCAAGGTTAAGAGCTACTATTTTAGAGTAGTAGGGTCTACATTTGGTAGATTTAGACTTGCCTCAGAAATTAATGGGACCACAAGATAGAAGAACAGCATGTTGGAAGAATTTGAACTCCTAAATCCTAGGTTTCATACTCTCTACTTCTCCAGGAAGGTCATTTGAGAGCAAATAGCAGGAACACAGGGTGATCATTCTGACCGTGAAGTGTTACATCTGGTTTTCCTAACAATAAACAGGTGATAGTAGTGAAATCAGGGTAAGCTGAGAAAAGGTAGACTCCACAATCCTCCATGCTTTCAATCCTGCAACCCAAATGCACAAGATTCAAAGTACTTGATAACTACAAGAGAAACAGTGAAGATATTAAACAAAAAATGATTAGCAGAGGCAAGACATGTTCTTTTGGGGGTTAGAGTTCAGGGAAGGGAAAAATGTTTATACTGTTGATATTCCAAGTATTATAATTATCTACAAATACTTCCAATAAAATACTCTTTAATTATTGAACCATGTTTATATGTAAAAGGTGCCATGCTAGGTGCTCTATGTATGTTGTATATTCAGCCATAAAAATAACCCCGCATAGGAGGAGACTAAAGCACATTAACATACACGATAAACAGCTGTGGTGCCACAGTTTGAACATAATTCTATGTAACTCCATTTTAACAGTTTTCTACTTGGGGTTCTTAGGTGTTTTTTCACCCTCAAAGTGACCTTTGGGCCAGGACCTATTCTATTCTAGATAAATCTGAGCTGATAACATAGAGGATATTTGGGATATAAATTCAAGAGAAAGAGGGAAGTTTAGGAAGGGAGGAGAAGAGAGGGAAGGAGAAGAGAGAAAAATCATAATGGCAGTGGACATCATGTAATGGAAAGAGGTTGGATTTTGGAGTCAGAAATATGAATTCGTATCTCAGAGATTTAATGAGAGTTATAAGGATTTGTGGAAAGTAAGGGTTTTGATACATATGACATAATTTCCCTTTTAGCAAAATAATCCTATGGAGACTGTCAGGTTTCCTCTTATCTCACCCAGGTCAGCATACCAGGATCATAAAAGTAGCAGGTATTCAGAGAGCAGTGTCTAGGAATAACAATCATATAATTGGCTAGATAAGCAAGCCATTGGCTGCAATTGCCCTTGTGCAATGTCACCTGAGAACCTGAGGTAGGAGAGAAAAAGGCAAGAAACTCAACCCTCATTACTGAGAGAAAGATAATAGGAAACAAAGTAAGCATCAGACTGCACAGACCACGTGTCTGCAAAGGGAAACTAATGAGCAAAAACACCTAACAAATTGGTCCCTGAGTCGTGCTACCTCACACATCTGCCGCAGCAAAAGCAAACAAAGCAAATACTATGCCAGAAGCAAACTCCAAATGCCAAAGTAAAAAACTTCGACTTAATTGGCCTAAAAGATGGTTATTTCTGACTGCTATGAAAAAAATCAAGACTTACCTGTGGGGAAAGTTTGGTGTAAGAAATCATAAAGGACCAAGGTTTTTAAAAATAATAACTTCATTTTGCAGACGAGGAAACTGAAGCACAAAAAGGTTTAGTAACTTACTATGGTCATACTGCTAATAAGAGGTAGTTCAGGGATGAAAATCCAGACAGTTTGTTTCTAGAGTCCAAGATTTTGTCCACCGTGCTCTGCTGCCTCTATGAATAGAATGCAATTCTATTCAATAAACGTTTATTAAGTGCCTGCCATACAATGGTATTGCAGATGATGCAGAAAAGTAAAACATGTATTTCATAAGTAAGCCAGGGAAGTTTATGGAATGGTCAAATAAAATCAGCACAGTGACCCAGGGGACTGTACTTTATAGTATAAAGCTTATATAACACAACGTACAGTTTTCTGGTAACATCAGAAGACATATAAACCCAATAAGGAAATCTGAGGTGTATTGGGAAGGAAACGGGAATCAACACCTCATCATTGACAACTTGTGGAAAGCACTCCATGAAGAGTAGTATGTCCCTGAATCTTCTCCTTGAGGGAACTATTTACCCCAAGTTTGGATTAAAAAATAAAGTATTAAGTAATTCATTTACAGGTATGGTAGCAGAACTAATACGTGCCCCTCGGTCTAATTCCAGAGTCCACGCCCCTTCCCCTCCCTCACATACCTCCTGAGAAAATTTCTGTGAGGTAGGTGGAATTGGACACAAATGCCAAAAGATAATTATAGGTATCATGGGGAGCAATTGAGAAAGAAAAAGTCCAGCAGCCTAAATAATGCTTAACAGTGGAATCTAGGCTTTATTTGAGGTACACAGAGCATGTGGGTCAATTTCATTGAAGCATAGGTCAACCATAAATTTATTAGCAAGACTATTTGTAGAGAAATTGGAATGATGGAGACAAATGCTCCTACATAGCAGGGGAGATGCTATAGGTGTTTTGCATAAATTTTGATCCATACTGCATTGCAGCAAGAAGGACAAGACAGAAGAATAAGTTAGAAGGCAAGCGTAGAAATCCAGATAGGCAGTTATAAGCCTCATCACAGGCAGAGGAGGGGTGGTGAGAAGCACACTGATGGCCATGAATCCATGGCTCTTGGCAAATGACTCTGTGGTACTCCATATTAGTCTATAGGAATGTCAATCAAACCTTTGCATATTTGTATGAATAGCTGGACAATTTTATCCCTGAAAGAGCTAGTTCAATTTTGACTGTTAAAGGTGTTATTTCCAGTTAGTACACTTGAAGTATCTTTTTTAATACCTTCTTTAAACATAAATATATAAAGACAAATTTAATATCTAACTTGACTTACATAATTATCGGAGTAAAGAAGAAAACAGAAGCCAAGAGGGCATCATATTATCATATAATGCTTCCAATTTCAGAGTTCTCTTATGGACCCCAGTTAATAAGCTTATCTGTGACTCACATGGTATCTTTGAACTTACTTAAAGAAAATAATTTCCTTTCTACAAAGTGTAAATTAAATATTACTACTGATTGTAAATAGCCTAAATCTTTTAAAGAAATTCAAAAATTTAGACCAAATCCAGAAAAAGAAACCATTTTCATGGTTCTACTGTCATTCCTAGGCTGAGTCATTCTATTCCATCATCGCCTATACAGTTGGAAAGAACCTGCATGTATATATAGAATTTTTACTGGGTCACTTACCAGAGAAGAAATGGCTCAAACTTTCTGTGGAGAAGCTGTTCCATTTATATCATTGTTTCTTGAACAGGTTGATTAATTTTAGCAGAAAGTTATTTTCCAACAGAATCAATATAACTTATCCTTTTTTAAATAATACTTTTACTTTACATTAAAATTATTCATTTATTTTAGGAAGTAATTATGTCATCTTTCTTTACAACACTATCCTTGCATCATGAGGTGGAAACAGCAGAGATAGAGTCTTTTTACAAATAGCACAGTTCTTTCTTCATCGCCTCTAACTTGCAACCATGTAATTTCTATTTAAGGACTGCAGAAAGGAGGAAGAGAGGTGCTCACATATTTTTCAGAAATGTCACCCTAAATTTTGGAAATACTGGTAACATATGAAACCTTTTCACCCTGTCTCAGCATAATACCACTTTATCAACATAAGAAAGTTAGTAACAACAAGCAAATAAATAAAGAAATATCCTCACATAAGTACATGAATGTATTTGTCAGTTTCTAAGTGGTTGTTTTTGCCAATCATTTGGCAAAAATCTCACAGGTTTCAGACAAAGTTTATATAGTGGTTTTAAGTTGTAGTAGTCAGAGCACAAACTGTCTAGGGCCAGAAAGACATGGCTCCGAGTTCTTAGTTCACCACTTTCTACCTATGAAATTCAGTAAATTATTTATATTCTATTCACCTCAATTTCTTTATCTGTAGCATGAGGGTAATGATGCCTACCTAATGTGATTGCTGTGTAGAGTAAATGAGCAAGATAGATAAAATCTTCTACCCTTTTTTATAGCTTGTGTATAAACTGGTGTAAGCAATATCAAAAAATAATTCACATAGATGGTTAGATGATAGATAGATAGATAGATAGATAGATAGACAGATAGACAGACAGAAAGACAGGTAGATGATGGGTAGATAGACATGTCAAAACACAAATTCAATTTGCCTTTAAGCAAGAGATTAAGTAGGGAACTTTGCCTAATGGACAAACTGTGTCTGCATTGAAAATATACATGATCCCCCCATCTCAAAGATAAAAAAAGAGAAAATGCAAGAGAAAAAATTCAGAGAAAACAAGGTCATACAGTCTCTCACTTTCTTTTTACAACCTAAAGATAAATGTTCAGGTCTGGGAAGAGGCTGACTCTCTCCTTTTCTCAACTGGGCTAAAATAAATGTTTAAATAGTTCCATCTCAAACCTGTGGCTGCATTTCTCACACTATTAAAAAAGAAGAAGATCCACAGTCATTTTCAGTCCAAACTCCATTCTAAATAAAGCTTTTCAGCTTTTCTTGATTCAGATTCCTAATTTAATATGATCTCACCTCTCTTACTTGTCTAAAAATCACTTTTCTGGCAAATTTAATTATTCTTAATAGAGGCATGAATCAGAATAAAAAGGAGGGAGAAGGTAAAAGAGGGAAGTCCCCTCTATAGCCAAGGCACAAGCTAAAAATATATGCACACAAAATTTATATAGATTTTTTTTGTTTTTCAAAAAAGAAGTCCTTACTAAAAGCCTAATCATTCTGGCCTTATATACTTATTACAATCATTGGAGCTGATCTTGTTTTACAGCTACTGGAAGGTCAACAGAGCAAATCCCAAGACAGTGGCAGTGAGTCATGAAGAGAGCTTTAGAAGTTTGACAGTTATGGTAACAATAATAGCGAGCAAGCATTCATCCCTCTCTGAATTATGACTGGCCCTCTTCTTAATACTTTTTATGTATCCAACTCGTTTAATCTTTACAATCCCATTTTTTACAGACAAGAAAATAGAGGAACTGAAAAACTGAATGATCAAGTAATGAAGCTGAAAATAGAATGTATGCAGTGTGACTTCAGTGTGACAATTAAATAAAAAAGCAATACATGCATAATGCAGACATGCAGGCAAAAGATCTAAAATCTAGTAGCTTGGGGTCATCCAGGAGGGGGAATATTAAGTATGGGCTAAACACTCCACAAGGTTCAGTAGTTCCTGCTAGCTCTGAGCTCTGATCACAGTGTTTCCCTTGAGCTCCTGCACAAGACCCTCTGGGAAATGCCACACAGAAAAACTCACCAGGTGAAAACAGAGGAGTCTCATATGGGCAGCTCCTCCTTGGTTGGCAAAAGAATAGTATGTCTTGGGGGAACAATGCATTGCTTGGCCCCTCATATACATACATACGAACTCCCCAAGCTTCATGTCATCACTCCAGAAATAAATAATTAAAACAAAATTAAATTACATAAAACAAATTTAAAAAGAATTAAATGAAAACACAAGAAAACCCATATAAGAGGACTGAAAGCCAGAGAGCAACATAGATTTTAGAATATGCTTTTTATCCATCAATTAGTTTACCCCAGAGAGAGCTGCTGGGCATCAGACCTAGATCTGAAGATAGCAAATATGAGTGGGATACAATCCTTGAGCTGCCTGAAAGAGGAATAAACAGATATATGCTCAAAACCATTATATAAACAGGGCCAAAAGCTAAGAGAAGAGACTGTGCAGAGAACATTGAGAGTACAACGTAGGGAAACATCATCTCTCCCTGGAGCAGATGAAAAATTTCCTAAAAGAAATTGTCCTTTAATGTGAGCTATGAAAAATAAGGGTAAGTGGTTATCCCCACTACCCCCTAGCCAAAGCATACCAGAAGGCAAAGAAATCCCAGATAGGCAGGAGGTGTACAAGAGCAGGGAAGTATGAAACCATGGGGCTAGATTTAGGCCCAGCCAACAGCTCCTTAAGGATGGATCCTGAAAAGTAAGTATGCTGAAGCTTGTTGAAAGGCAAGGTTTAAAGTAATGGCATGAGTCAGCTGAGGCTTCTGTCATGAAAGCAAATCTCTAGGCCACAGACTATCTGGAAGGGGAAGAGTAATGTAGAAGTCTCTGAACATTAGGTTGGAAGTAGCTATGCAATTTACAGGAAACTGAAAGCCCTCAGTTCTTCTTTCTGTAACTTGGGTGGGTGAGGAGGACAGACTGTGAACCAGAGCTCCCTCCAAATCTAACTTTTCCAGACACAAAGACTCATTTGGGCATCCTGCCATGAGGCATTAAGAAGAGTCATATGCATATTAAACATTTTTGTTTACAAAAGGAAATAACTGTACAATTATATTTTAGAAAGATTTACTTCAGAAACATTTAAAATAGAAATATACATTCTTAAATGGGCAAATTTGTTTATGTGAAAATGTACTTATATGATATCCTCATCCCTCTAATTATGCTCCCAAAAAGTAAATGTCGTTGAAATAATCCTCACCCCAAGTAAAAACATTTAAAATGACATATCTGAAAGCATTCATAGTTTCTAAATGAAATGTTGATGCATTGCATTTCCTATTCCTGTAAAGTCTATAAAAAGATATTTAAGAGCTAAATAGTGCTTTGTTAGCTACTCAGGAAACCAGAGGGCTGTTTAAGAATTAATATCTAAGTTGCCTTTAATTTTAAACTTGACTATTAAAGATGCTCTCTTTCCCTCCTTTTGGGAGTGTCTTCTTATGGAATATGAATAAAAAGATGTTACATATCAAAGTGTAAAGGGAAAATCACCTGGATCCAACCAATTAAAATTTTAGGATAGTATAGTCACTATTTTATTTCTGGATGTAAAGAATCCAATTTGTTGAGGTTAAACAGTGATGAGTTATAAAAATGCCTACTTGTATGAAATCCGATTTACAAGAATTCATTATTGTACCCTGCTAGAGGTGCCTAGTGGGAAAACATCCTATTGACTCCAGTTGAAAATCAGTTTCCCCAGAACTGGAGTTGTGTGGAATCCACAGACTTTCTCTGCAAGGTAGCAGGATAATGAGAACCTCCATCCACTTGGGAGAGTCAGCATGTACTGGTTTGTAGCAAAGCATCCCCAAGCATTTTTGTGCATCTGTCCATCACAGGCATTAATGAGCATTCATGCAATACCTGGTATCCACTAGACTAGAAAGGGTACCAAGAAATGTCATGAAAGAATTCTTATATAACAAGGCCAAACACCTGGTATCCACTCTTGAATCTAGTATAAATCCAGTATAAACGGTCTCTTTCCCTTTCAGGGCCTTAACTCTCTTACCCAGCTTGATGGTCTTTTGAGATCCTCTTTAGGCTGTGCTTCGCTGATCCTATTACATTACATCAAATGAATAACGAAGCCCCTGAGGGAATCAAAGGCCTCAGTTCCAAGAGAGCTGGAATGACCAATTCAGGGTCAACCTAGAGGGAGGGGATATTTTCCCTCAAACAAGATCCAGAAAACAGGCTGCTGCAAGGCTTATACATTTCTCGGAGTGCCTTTCAAATCAGCTGCATTAAAAATAGCACAAAGGTCAAACTCAGTATTACTGGATTCCTTGGGCTCTTTGATTCAAGTCTCAATCAGGCCTGATGTCCTTATTTGATTACATAATTTGATTTTGCTCCATAACCAAAATGTCACACTATCGAAAAGTAACTGTTATATCTGGAGGGGCCTCTTGAAGATTTCCTTGCATTTACACAGTGCCTATGAAGAGATATGGAAGCTCTGGGTAAAATGGGAGAAAGCTTGGTGAAAGTCTCAGTGCAGGCTACCAGCTGAGCTGAGTAAGCAGGCCTCCCCAGAGGATCAGCAAGGGCTAAGAACAAGCTATAGGGAGAGGTAGGAAGAACAAACCACAGGATAGCTCTGATGCCCATTTCCTCACATATGCAGCAAGTGATACACTTAATGATCAAGTCTTGACTCATCTTTGCCATTGAAAACAAGAACATGGGGAGGGTACAGGATTGATGGATTGTACTATAGTCTGCCTTCTTCCAAAAGAAAACAGCCATTATGATGATATATAAGTCCTCCAAAAAGGTACTATTTTTCAATGATTTCAAGTCATGTCAATTCAGCAAACACACAGAACACCTACATCATGTGAAGGTGCTCTACCAGAGGAGGAGAGATCTAGATTTGGCCTTTTAGGTTACCCTGCCAAACAGTGAATATTCCAAAGATTCATGAGGAAAGAAAGGTTTCCAGGGAAAATCTGATTTTTAGGAACAGCCAGACAACCTTTGATTAAACACAGCCACAAATCAGGGGCAAATAAAGTTATAGTTAGTCGATAGTTCTAGTTTGGCTCATAAACCTATGTCAGAAGAGATTTCTAAAAAGGAGTCACTCAATTTCCTGATCAAATTCAGTACTATGAAGAGATTTGCATTTCCTTCTCTAGAAGGCTTCTTTGAAGGAGACACTTTTGGCTGCATGCTGTGTAAGCATGTATGTGAATGTGTATATGTGTAAACACTTTTTGTAGGCACAGCTTATCTATAAAGAATACCCATAAACTGGGACTCACAAAGGCAGTGAGCACTAAAATTATTTGAAATTGTCAGCATATTGAGGTACTTTTATTCCTTCTCTTTAAGAAACTTTCCTATGGATCAAGTTAGGAATAACTGAGCTAAAACCAAATATACATCTAAGGAAATGAAAACATTTGTCCACCCAGAAACTCGTACACTAATGGTTATAGCAGCATTATTCATACAAGCCAAAGAAGAAAACAACCCAAATATCCATCAACTGAGAAATAGACAAACACGATGGAATACTTCTGACCAATAGAATATTATTTGGCCCTAAAAAGGAATGAAGTACTGATAACTATGACATGGATGAATCTTTAAAATATTATGCTAAGTGAAAAAAAGCCACTTACAAGAGACTACATAGTATATGATTCCATTTATATGAAATGTCCAGAACAAAGAATTAATCTTGGCAGAAAGTAGATTAGTAGTTTCCTAGGACTGGGGAGTGAGGAGAAGGCTGGAGGAAAGGGTGATAGCCAAAGCATACAAGGTATCATTTAAGGGTGATGAAATGTTCTAAAACTGACTGTGACAATGGTTATACCTATCTGCGAATATGCTAAAAGCCATTGAATAGTACACTTTAAATGGGTGAATTCCATGGTATGCGAACTATAGCTTAGTGAAGTTGTTAAAATTTAAAAAGCAAACATAGTATCAGAATGAAAACTGCATGGTAGCAGCCTTTTTAAACTTTGAATATATGTCTATATCCCATCTCAGCTTACCCTTATCCTTACCCCAGCCACAAACTTCTTAATATGCAAAGGAATACTCTAATAACACACACTATTCTTATCCTTCCTCAAAAGTAAATGGACTTCTTTTCCTCTGATAGCTCAGCTGGCACAGGCAGGACTCTGGTGCCAAGGTCTCAGTCAGTTTCATAGGATTCCATGAACACATCTGGATTTACTCTTTCCAGGAGTCCTCATGCTGACCTCAAAGGGAACCAAAGGTCCAGTATGAATGACTTGATGCTTAGCTACTCATTTCCTAACCATTGTTAAAGTGTCTCTTGTCACTGTTGCTATCTATATTTATGGAGGACAGGCTCTTTTTCCATATTTTCTAGCTCTAACTATAATGGTTGTAAGATATCTATATTCTCTTTTTTACTTGGGGAGACAACATAGAGAGGAGATTGGGATGGATTACATGGAGTGTATCTTAAAATTACTATCACTTTTTATCACTATCAGCCATAAGGACTAACATATGTATTTGTTTTTTAAAAAACCATCCATCTCTTCTTTGTTTTACATGGCTTGGAGTACAAGGCAGAAATGGACACAGACCCTACCTTGAAAACATCACAATATTGTTGAGCAACTAAATTTTCAACAAATAAATCCATTGCGAATGACATGTACATGAGAAGAGGTAAATCAAAAGTTCTTCTGAAGGACAGGGAGGAAAGAGACTGCTTCTAGGATTATATAAGAAGGAATTTTGCAATTATTAAAGATCAATATAGAAAATAAAATCACCATTTTTAAATTTTTTAAATAAAATTTTATTTTTTATTCTATTGATTTACAGAAAAACTGCAAATATACTACAGAGTTCTCACATACCCTTTACCCTACTTCCCCTAGAGTTAACATCTTACATAATACAATTATCAAAACAAACAAATTTACATTTGTGCAATGCTACTAAGCTACAGCCTTTTTTGGATGCCACCAGTATATTCACTGTGTCCTTTCTCTGTTCCAGGAGTCAATACAAGACACCATGTTACATTTGGTCAGCAACCTCCTCAGTCTCCTCCAGTCAGTGTCATTTTCATGGTTTTTCTTTTGTTTTTCCCAACCAAAATCACCATTTCTTTTTATGCAAAATTAGTCAAATATCAGCATATCATATGACTCAACCTAATAGTATTAAAATTTCTGAAAGTCACAATGGTTTGTGTGCCATCTCTGTGAATGTGCAGTCATAACTGATGTTCAGCATGACATCCATCAGCATGTAGCAGTATGGGAACACAGTGCTGTGGCAAAGAGCACAGGCTCTAGGGACAAAGGTCCAGGAATCATATATTAGATCGATCACTAAACAGCTCTGTGACTTGGGACAACTTCATTAACATCTCTCTTTAGTATTTTATCTAAAACGTAGTCCTCACCTCCACTAGACTGTTATGATGATTAAATGAGGCAATTTATGGGAAGCATTTAGCACATTGTCTGGCATATAAAAGTTTTTGCAGTTGCTATATCTCCTCCTCAATAGCTTACCTTCTCTATATTACTATAATCTCAAATTATTCCAAATCTGGTTTATTCCACAAAAATCTTGGTAAATATCAGCAAACAAAATGGTGAAATGTGTTTCAGAAAGGATATACTGAGGGTAACATGCAGAAAGAACAGTAACAGTATGAGGTGAAGAAATGAGTTAGGTACATTATTTTATAAACCATCTCTAGGCATTACAGCATACAGCTATATAGAATAATCATTAAAGCTTGCCTGAGTGATGTCCCCTCTATGATGAGGCTGTGATATCACTGGAAGGTACATTGCAAATAGAACACCAGGTGTAGCCTGGCAAATTTGAGATTACCATAATTATTGGTAACACTGCAGAGTTACTTCAACAAGATCACTTGATATTTGAAACCATAGGTGACCTTCAGAATGTCACCTAAATGTATAAGCTCCATAAATGATAGATGTGTCATAATTCATAAGCACTTTGTAGCAAGCTTTAGTCCTCATGAATGAAAAAGCACAATTTAAGAGAAATGTGCAAATTATCAACTGTTTAAGAAAATACTTGATAAACATCTTCACCAAATTACATTTAATTTTGCCCTCTAAACCGCTTCTGTGGAGTTTATGCCATCAAAAACAGCTACTGCCTATAAAATCTGAAACAAAACAGTAGAGTTTCTGCTTGATTTTATGGAGTCTGTTCCTTTTTTAACTAGGGGGAAAAATGGTCCTACAGATTACTCATTTCTAGAAGCCGTGCCTCTATGTTTGGTCTACAAACTCTCTTCTCATAAAACATATCCTCCCAGATTCTTGGAAACATAGTGAAGTGAGAGACATCCTCAGATCTCTCCCCTTGAAACAATAATAAACTGAACATACAAAAGTCAACAAAAGACACCCAAACTGCACACCAGCACATATGAGCATGAGATCTGCACATGAGAGCTACCACAGGTCAGAACCCTGAGTGTCAGGCGGTGGACTGCGAGAAATAAAGAAGCTGCCTCTCGCAGCAGCTGGAGCTCCTTGCAGGAGTTGGGGGAAGTATGAAGGTGTGGCGACTTCCCTGAACAACCCTGCCTGGAAGTTCTGTGAGTTCTATGCAGCCAGAGGCAGGGTCCAATCCAGGGCAGAAAGCAGGGAAGTGGGACAGGACCACAGAGAAACAATAGTTGATTTTTACCAGCCCTGGTTGCAAAACCAAGGCTCAGCCCCAGCCCCCAACTCACAACCCAGAGGGTCTCTCCCCCACACCTTCCGAGATCAATCATCACAGAGCCCCAGGGGAATCTGAGCAAATGCTACCAAAACTGTTGCTAACACTGACAGGGACTGAAACTGAGAGTATCAAGTGTGATTAAATATCTACAAGAAAATAAAAAAGACAATTAGGCTTTATATAAAGCAGAGATCCAAGAAGCTTAGATGCCACCTACTGGAAACCAAAAGAAAAGCACTTTCTTTGCAGCAGGCTAAAGTGAGACCTTTATATAATAAATCTTCTTTCTAGAAAAATAACAGAATGCACTTCCACTAAAGGCCAGGCAGAGAAACAGTCCATTAAACACCATAAACAACCAAGGTGACAAGGCATCTCAGAAAGAGAGAGAAAAATCTCCAGAAAATAAGCTTACAGACATAGAAATATGCAGCTTAAATGACAGAGAATTCAGGTGAGTACTTCTGAAAAAAACTCAATGAGATCCAAAACAACTCATATTAACAACTTCAAATATTGAAAAACATCTAGATGAGCAGAGCAAGGAGACTGAAACCCTCAAAAGGAATCATATATAACTTTTGGAGATGAAGAACGCACTACAGGAGCTGAAAAGTGAAATAGCAAGCTTGGGAAATAGAGTCGACCAAATGGAGGAAAGGATCAGCGATATCAAATACAGAAATCTAGAAATAAATCAGAAGGAAGAGGAGAGAAACTAAAGAATGAAAAATAATGAAAGGGAAATAGAAGAACTAGCTGATACCATCAGGAGAGGAAACATAAGAATAATGAGCATTTCCTAAGACAAGGAAAAGGAGCAGGGACTAGAAAGCATTTTAAGACAAATTGTGGACAAGAATTTCCCAAATCTAAGGAATGAACTGGAGCTTGGAATTCAAGAAGTCAACAGAACACCCAATTATCTCAATCCAAAAAGGCCTTTACCAAGACACATTGTATTAAAGTTATCAAAAATCAATGACAAAGACAGAATTCTCAGGGCAGTCAGGGAAAAGAATACGGTAATTTAAAAAAGGAAAACCCATTAGATTATCATCAGACTTCTCAGCGCAAACCTTACAAGCCAGAAAGGAATGAAATCAAATATTTAAACTATTAAGTGAAAGAAATGACCAGCCTATAATAATGTATCTAGCTAAACTCTCCTTTAGATATAAAGGAGAAATTAAGACCTTTCCAGACATACAGAAATTAAGGAAATTCTCCACTACGAGGCCTGCACTACAGGACATACTGAAAAGAGTCAGCTCATGTAAAACAAAATAACAAAACAAACAAACAAGCAAACATGATTAGGAGTAAAGTGACTATCAGACAAATAGAAGCAGAGAAGTACAACCCTTACTAAGAATAGGGCATTAAAAACTTAAATAATAAGAAGAGAATTGATATAGCAAGAAAGTAATGATTATATACATAGGGACAAATTAAGATAACAATGACTGAAAAAGGGAGGATTCAGAGATCCAAATTCACAAAGGGGAAAGGAGATAAGACACATGCAGAAGAAAATGGATGACTGCAATTAAAACTATCCTTTTCATATTCGTTAACCACACAACAAAGATTCAGAACTGAAGTGCATAATATAAAACAAGAAGAACCAGAGACAAAACCCACAAAAGCCAAACAAAATGAAGAAAACAGAAACATAAGGACAAGGAAGCAATGGAAACACCGAGCTACCAGAAAGTAAAAGATAAAATGGCTATAAGAAAATCTCATACTTCAATAATCACTCTAAATGTAAATGGATTGAACTCACCAATAAAAAGGCACAGAGTTGCAGATTGTATCAAAAAACAAAACTCAACCACATGCTGCCTCTAGGAGACATGTGTCAGTTCCAAAGACAAATATAGACTCAAAGTAAAAGGGTGGAAAATAATATTTCAAGCAAATAAAATAAAAAAGGTAAAGAAAGATACTGAAGCACACTTCATAATGATATAAGGAATCATGCACTAAGAAGACATAACACTTATTAATATCTATGCTTCTAATCAGGGAGCCCCAAAATATGTAAAGCAGAACTAAACAGAGAAACAGACCAAAACACTATCATAGTAAGGGACCTAAATACCCCACTGTTGGTTATAGACAGATCATACAAACAGAAAATCAATAAGGAAATGACATCTTTAAATTACACATTAGACCAACTGGACATAATTGACATATACAGAGTCTTCTCTCCCAAAACAGCTGCTTATACATTCTTCTCCAGTACACATGGAACATTCTCAAGAATCGACCACATACTGGGACACAGAGATAGCCTCAACAAATAAAAGACAGTTGAAATCATACCAATTATATTCTCTGATCATAATGCTTTGAAACTAAAGATCAACTGCAAAAAGAAATCAAGAAGAATCACAAATACATGGAAATTAAGCAACATGCTACTGAAGAATAACTGGGTCAGGGAAAAAATAAAAAAGAGAGATCAAGCGATACATAGAAATGAATGATAATGATAGTAAAACATATCAAAACTTTTGAGACATGGCAAAAGCGGTCATAAGAGGAAAGTTTATATTATTACAGGCCTATCTCCAAAAACAAGAACGAGCCCAAATAAACAACCTAATGCTTCATCTTAAAAAACTAAAAGAGGAAGAACAAATGAGGCCTAAAATCAGCAGAAGGAAAGAAATCATCAAAATCAGAACAGAAATAAATGAAATTGAAAACAAAAAACTACAGAAAAAAATCTGTCCACTATCGTCACTCTTATTTAATACAACATTGGAGGTCCTAGCAAGTGCAATCAGTCAAGAGAAAGATATAAAAGGCATCTAAATAGTGAACAAAGAAGTCAAACTGTCACTATTTTCAGATGATATGATTCTCTATATAGAAAACCATAAAGACTCCATAAGAACACTACTGGAAATAATAAGCAAATATAGTAAAGTCTCTGGATGCAAAATCAACGTTCAAAAATCCATAGCGTTCCTATGCTGTAATAATGAAGTGCCAGAAAAAGAAGTAGAAACAATAATTCCTTTTGCAATTGCAACAAAAAGAATAAAATACCTAGAAATAAATTTAATGAAACATGTGGAGGACCTATATAATGAAAACTACAAGAACCTACTAAAAGAAATTGAAGAAGATACAAAGAAATAGAAAGATATTCTGTATTCTTGGATTGGAAGAATCAACATAGTTAAAATGAATTTATTACCTAAAGCATTATACAGATTTAATGCAATCCCCATCAAAATCCCATCAGCATTTTTTAAAGAAATAGAACAAAAAGTCATCAGATTTGTACGGAAGCACAAAAGATCCCGAACTGCCAAAGCCATCCTGAGAAAAAGAATGAGGCTGGAGGCATCACTCTGCCCAACTTCAAATTATACTACAAAGTGACAATAATCAAAACGGCATGGTATTGACAGCAAAACAGACACACAGACCAGTGGAACAGAATCGAGAGTCCAGAAGTAAACCCATATTTATAAAGGCAAATAATTTTTGACAAAAATGCCAAAAACATAGAGTGAAGAAAAGAAAGCCTCTTCAATTAGTGCTGGGAAAACTGGAAGGCCACCTGCAAAATAATGAAACTAGACCATTGTCTATTACCACAAACCAAAATTAACTCAAAATGGATTAAGGACCTGAATATAAGACCAGAATCAATAAAATGTATAGAAGAAAACATAAGAACAAAACTCAAAGACCTTAGACTTAAAAAGGATTTTATGAATTCGACCTCAAAGGCAAGGGAAGTAAAAGGCAAAATAAATGAACAAGACTACATCAAACTAAAAAGCTTCCACTCAACAAAAGAAACTATCAACAAGGTAAAGAGACAACCATCTGAATGGGAAAATATATTTGCAAGTGATGCCTCAAATAAGGGCCGAATATCCAAAATATACAAAATACTTATACAACTCAATAACAACAACAACAAAAACAAACAAACAATTCAATCAGAAAATGGGCACAGGACCTGAACAGACACTTCTCCCTAGAGGACATACAAATGGCCAAAAAATATATGAAAAGATGCTCAACATCACTAGCTATTAGAAAAATGCACATCAAAACCACAATAAGATACCATCTCACACCTGTTAGAATAGCTATAATCAACAGGACAAGTAATAAGAAATGTTGAAGAGAATGTGGAGAAAAAGGAACCCTCATATACTGCTGGTGGGACTGAAAATTGGTACAGCAACTATTGAAAATAGTATGGAGATTCCTCAAAAAACTAAGAATTGATCTACCATATGATCCAGCAATCTCTCTACTGGGTATTTACCCCAAAGACTTAAAAGCACATATCTGAAAAGATATTTGCACACCGATGTTGATAGCAGCACTATTCACAGTGGCCAGGACATGGAAGCAACCAAAGTGTTCTATAATTGATGATTGGCTAAAGAAGTTGTAGTACATAAATACAATGGAATATTACCCAGCCGTAAGAAGGAACAACCTGGATGGACCTCGAGATAATCATGCTAAGCAAAATAAGCAAGACAGAAAAAGCTGAAAATCACATGACATCACTTTTATGTGGATTATAAACCTAAAAGCAACAAATGAACAGGACAAATAGAGACTCAGGAACACAGACAATGGGCTAGTGGTTAACAGAGGTAGGGAGTGGGGAGGTGGGAAGAGGTAGGGTAAAGGAGGTCAAATACAGGAGTGTTGGGGGAGGGTGAAGTAGGTAAAGGCGATCAAATATATGGTAGCTGAAGGAAACTGGACTCTGGGTGATAATCACACAATAGAATATACAGATATCAAAGTATAATGTACACCTGAAAATTATAAAATTGTATTAATCAATATTACCCCAATAAACTTAAAAAAATATCCTCCCAAGAAGACATATAAATGGCCAACAGACATATGAAAAGATGCTCAGCTTCACTAACTATTAGGAAAATGCAAATCAAAACCACAATCAGATACTACCTCATACTTGTAAGAATGGCTATTATCAGCAGGACAAATAATAACTGTTGGAGAAGTTGTGGGGGAAAGGGAATACTCACACTGCAAGTGGGAATGTAAATTGGTACAATCACTATGAAAAACAGTATGGAGTTTCCTCAAAAAATTAAGAATAGAATTATCACATGACCCAGAATCCTTCTTCTGGTTATCTACCCCAAAAATTTAAAAACATTTATCTGTAAAGATATATGCACCCTGATGTTCACTGCAGTATTATTCATGTGGCCAAGACATGGAAATAACCAAAGTGTTGTCGATAGATGATTGGATAAAAATTTGTGATATATATATATACAATGGAACATTACTCAGTCATAAGAAAAGATGAAATACTGCCATTTGTGACAACATGGATGGATCTTGAGATAATCATGCTAAGTCAAATAAGTCAGATAGAAAAAGTTGAGAACCATATGATTTTACTCATTTGTGACATACAAAACTAAAAGCAAAAAACAGACAAGCCAAACTATCAAAAACTCATAGACACAGACAATAGTTTAGTGGTCACCCAAGGGAAAGGGGGAAAGGGGAGGTACATAAGGAAATAGGGGGTTAAATTATGGCGATGGAGGAAGATTTGACTTTGGGTGTTGAACACACAATGAAATATACTTATGATGTATTACTGGATTTTATACTTGAAAAATATATACTTTTATGAACCAATGTCACACCAATAAATTTAATAAAAAATAAAGATGATAGACAGAAACAGAAAGGGTAGGCTAGACATTCTTTTATTTGCATAATTTTGATGAATAATCTTACATTACATAGAAAAGGACTGATTAAAAGATGCTTTGTGAGTACATAACAAAACACATTGATCACTAGAAGTCAGCATAAATTCATTACAAAACAGTCAGAATTGTCAGACTGAAGAATGTTATAGACAGATATTGTTTTGATTTCATCTGGAAATTTAATAGAGACCCTCATCATAAATTTCATGATATAAAGAATAAATGTGGGCTGTCGAATCGTTCTGGTAGGTAAAATCAAAGATGGATAATGGCAAAGAACACTTCATACATAAATCATTGTCAATCTGAATAAGAACCCAAGGATACACTTGACCAGGTCCAGTGATCTACAAGATGACAGCATTTTGGGGAGCCTCTAATAATGGCATAGAGAACATACTATTGTAACTGGTGAATGACTGATACTCAATGAACCAGTGCTCTGGTTTGTATTTGTATCAAATTCAAATGAGAATATGTATTCAGGATAATGTATAATTTAGCTTTGAAATTGTCAAAAAGTAAATAATTTTTTTCAAAAATACAATAAGTGAAACTTGGTTTAAAAAGATATTATCAGAATATGCCTTGGGATTCAGTTGACCATAAACAAACTTAGTGTGAGTTAATTACGTGGAAAAATTTTCAAGAAGGCAATTTAAGTGTAGGCTTTCTGAATAAAATCTGGTGTTCAAAATAAGAGTGGTAAAGATTTCATTTTCTTCTTCTGAAGATATCATATTCCATTCAAAGTGTATCTACATTTGGGACATGGTTTTTAAATGTTTGATTTTCAATTAATTTTAGACTTACAGAAAAGTTGTAAAAGTAGTACAGAGAATTCCCATAAACCTCTTCTCCAGTTTTCCCTCAAGTTAAAATCTTACATCACCCTAAAACAATTACCAAAACTGGAAATTAAACATTGGTACGATTCTATTAACTAAAGACTGTTTTTCAGAGTTTAATGATTTTCTACCAATGTCCTTTTGTGGGGAACAACATTTTAAGATCAATACTAACAAATCATGACACATTCAGAATAAGGCCTTTGAAAAGGCAAGGGATTTGGGGAGTAGGTAAGTGAGGAAAATTGAAAGCCACACTTTTTCTTCTTTTCTCTATCCATACTGACTCCCCTGGTGATCCTAGTTTACTAATTTTCAATAGCAGCTATATTCTGACTTCAATGTATATGTCTCCAGCTTAGACTTCTCCCCTGAATTCCAAATGCCTATATACAATTACCCTTTTGACATCTCTACTGAGATGTCTAATAGGTATCTCATACTGAAGATGTCTGATCAAACTCTTCATATCTACAATTCTTCTTCCTGCAGTCTCTTCATCCTTCAACTTGCTCTTCAACTACCCCTCTCTCTTCCTTACTCCATACCCAATTCATAAGAACATCTTGTATCATTTCCCTTAAAAACATATACAGAATCTGATCACTTCAAATCCTTACATGTTTATCACTTTGGTCCAAGCATAGTCTCATAGAAGAGCTTCCTTTCTGGTCTCTCTGAGTCCATGCTTGCTTCTTTCTGCTCTGTCTTCAACACCATATCCACTGCAATCATGAGATGTTCTAATTCTTCTAAACAAACTCTCCAATGGCTTCTGATCTCACTCTGTGTAAAAGCCAAACTTCCTGAGTGACTTACAAGGTTTATAGAACTAGCCTCCTGTTATCTCTATAACATTATTTCTTAGAACCCTCCCCATATTCATTCCACACAGCAGTACCATTTCCTTGCTATTCTTCATTAGGCATAAACCTATGTCAAGAATTTTTAATTTCCTTTTCCTCTGCCCAATATATATTTACCCCAGATATTTGTTTCGCTGAACCAATTATACTTCTAGACTCAGCAAATTGGGGTCATTCCTGGACAAGATGCCAAACTGTAACCTCCATTTTCTTCTCCCCAGCTTTGCTTCTGTAGCTCTTACAACTATAAAACAGATATTCTTGACCTGTTTTGCTCATTGTTTTGGGTGGAAAGATTTGAACTATTTTGTCCCCTGCTATTTCTTCAGCACTTCGTGTATGTTCACCAAAAATGAGTTAAATGAAAGAATCAAAGAATCACTGTGATTAAGAAGAATACTTACTCTAGAATCAAACTGCCATGGTTCAAGTGTAAATTTGATTACTTACAAGCTGCGTAGCCCTGGACAAATCATTCAACTTTTTCTTTGTCTTAGTTTCTGCCCCTGGTACAAACCATGGTAATTATAGACTATGTAATTCACAGACTAGTTGTTAATGTGAAAATTAACTCTGTCAATTAAATGTGACAGTCCCTCAAAATTACATATTATAGTGTTGGAAAAATATTTAATAATCACTAAATATTATTATGAATTCATTAGAAATTAAGAAGCCAAACAACATCACCATAAAATGGCCAGCCAGTAAGTATAAAATATCAGTACTTTGGAATTCTTTGACCAAAGTATAAATCTTAGTTCTGTAATCATCCAACTTTGTTTCCCCGAGAACACAACTGACATCTATAAATCCTGAATCCTTAACTATGGACTGAATAATAATCCTACTTCACCAATTTGCTGGGAAGACAAAATAAGAGAGTATAGAATGCTTAGCATTATTCTTGACATCTACTAAAGTGTTGACTAAATGTCATGATTGTTATAAAATCTGAATCTTCATTTATTCAAATGATTGTCCCTTTTGCCTTTCCTGTGACTTTTTCCCATTATTGACCATATTCCTGTAGCTCATCAGGCTTGCTCTCTGAGACCAAGGACCTTGTGCCCTGAACCTCTACCACCTGCTTGGAAACTTGGCTCTCATGGAAGTGATATCAGAAAATAAACAGAAATATTATTTTTCTAACATTAGTGATTGATATAATTGATCCATTTATTCTAAAATTGTTTATTAATCTCAGCTGTGCACCAGGCTCTGAGCTATGTGTATACTAGGTATACAGATGTATACTGTATAATGGTGTTTTGGCCAATGATAGACTGCATACAGGGCAGTGATCTCATAAGATTAAAATGAAGCTAAAAATTACTGTTGTGTAGTCACATTGTAGCCATCTCAGCATCATAGAACAACAGCACTACTCACATGTTTTTGGTGATGCTGATATAAACAAACCTACTGAACTGCCAGTTATATAAAAGTGTATACATGATGTATAGTACATAATACTTTATAATAAATGACTATATTACCAGTTTATGTATATACTATACTATACTTCTTATCATCATTTAGCATACTCTTCCTACTTTTTTAGGAACAAAAGTTTGCCATAAAAAGTTTGCACAAAAGGGAAGTCACCAAGCAATGCATTTCTGGAATGTATCCCTGTTGTTAAGCAATGCATGACTGTAGTGTTGTGACTAAAACCCAGTGTCAGCCCCCCAAAAATTTCCATTTAGTGTGTGTGTGGGGGCGGGGCGCGGGGTATAACAATGCAGTGAGTTAGCCCTCCCAATGCTTGTTATTAAAGGAGGGAATCTGTATTGTTAGTACAGGTTTTCCCCACTACTGGAAAGTAGAGCATTCCTATGAAACCTTTCACAAGTCGAAATGGTATAAAGCAAATAAGCAACTACCTTAGGACTCATCTTGCTAGCAGATGCACAATATAAATAGAAATAAAACAGAGATCCTCACAGACATAGTCCAAAGCGATGGCAGCTTGATGCTGAGTATAGTTCTCTGGGAAGGAGCTTGGTGAGGCCACTCTCACTGTTGGTAGTGCCACTGCCTCTATAAAGACTGCTGCAAAAACAAAGGCTGAACGCTAGTTTTGCTTTTCGCTTTGTTGTAAAAGCAAAACTCCTCTTTGGATTCCTTCCATTTGGAAAAAACAGGTGCTAATGTAGGGCTCTCATAAAAGCAAAATGGTGTAAAGTGAAGTGGCAAAAAGTGAACTGGCACAAAGCAAAGTGGGAAACTTTCAAAAAGCCAGGGATACCTGTATTGCAGGAATTGACTGGGGACAAAGAGATCTGGACAGAGGCCACTCTATGTAATCACATACGTATAGTACGCAGACAATGGTTTCCATTAATCATTAAGCAATTTTTCCATAAGGAACACCAGAGTACTAATCGCCTACTCAGTAATGAGGGAGGTCTAGCTAGTTCTACCACTTTTACTACTGTTACTGTTACTGCTATTGTTATAATTACTATAATTGCTATATTATAATTACTTCTACTACTACAAATATTATTATCTGCATTATTTTTTCAATTACCTGGCTTTTCCTTTATGATAGTAATATAGGTGGTCCCTAAGTTCTTTATAAGTCACAATATTGAGCACATTTTTAATATTTATATTCAAATTATCAAATATAGGAAGGTCAATCTTATTAGTAAAGAAAATTATTAGGAAAAGGCAAATGAAAGTTAGTAGACAGACTGGCATCTATGCATCATGGTGACATTTCATTTTACCTCCAACACCTCAGACTTCCAGTACAATGAGAGTCAGCATTCACTTATTCAATCAAGGGTACTGAGGATCTGAGCAATAACACTGTTAATCAATTCTCCCTACAATCAATCAAAAGAGCAAAGACTGGAAAACTGTTGATACATTAGCAAATATATCAGTAGCAGTTTGCTAAATATCTCTGTCTGTGTTTCTGAAATATTGGTGGAAGACTGATATTAACATTGTATATTAGTATAAATCATCTACAATAGCCAGATACATCTTTACTATGCATTGAGATTATAAACGTATCTGATTACTCTTTTATTTTTAGCTAGGCAAGTAAAATGGCATGGTGCCATATTAAATGGCAAGGCCATATAGGAGAGATCCAACCACAGGCAAGAAGCACATGTACAAACATGATCTCTAAGGAGCTAACTGACAAAGTAGAACTAGTAAGATAGTTGGAGTCCACTGTGGCAACTCAACCATCTCTGTAATCCTTAAGTATTCCTGATATTTGCATTTTTCAGCTTTTCTCAACTCCAATATGGAAATTTTTATAGTTTAGGGGAGAAACAAGCAAACGATACAACCTCAGCTGTTCACTCATTTTGTTTTTTGGTCACGTGTATTTTTTTGGGGGGGTCTATTTTTTGACTCTCTCCCTCATTTCCCACAATGGTTATCACAATGATTCATTTAACAAAGGAAGGAAAATGGAGGTATGGATAGAGAGATTTATTAAACACTTATTAAATGGCTAGCTCTGTGCACTGACAGTGTAAAGAGCACAGTTTATTCCCTGTAAGTACCATGGTGAAACTGCTCAAGTTGTGCTTTTCAATCTCACTTTTGATATATAACTAAAGTATATACTGGCAAAGTTAATTTCTTTTCTCAGGTTTTCTATCTGTAAAAAATGTAAAGAATGAATGAAATAATTTATGCAGAACACTTATAAACTGGCATGTAATATGTGCTTACTAAGTGACATGTGCTATTATGTAAAAGTTTTTATTTCAATATTTTATGGTCACTACCAACGACATCTTCATTTGAAGACCTTCCCAATTAGATTTTAATGGTCTTTCCTTTGAGTTCCTTAACATGCTGCCACATTTTCTGTTCACTGTGACATTTCTGTTTTGTATGTGTCATGTCTACTTCATTTCAGTACTCCCCTACCATGCCCTGTCCATCGAGCACACAGGAATATCTTGAATACATGAGGAAATAAACTGACACACCCAGTCAGACTACATTGAGTTCTAAATGTGTGACATTTCATAGAAAGACTATTTTCCTTTGTAGTTTAGTGCATCTTCTCAACAATATTTTTGTATATCCCTGAATATAAATATTTACTTATGAGTTTTCACTATAAAGGTCCAGAGTAAATTGCTTATAAAACAGCCCAACCTTATATATTCAGGTGATCAGGATTTCAAAAGAAATCTTGTGCTTATAAATCTAAATTGTATTTGAAGGTGAGCTGTGGGTCTGGTGGATGAATGTTCTTGGGTCTTACTTCTAGCATCTATACCCTTCACTTGGTATCACTGGCCATATTCTCCTGGTTTCACTGTTGTTTTTCCATCCCCAGTCCAGGAGCTTGAGCCTGACCACTTTTAAGGCTGAATAATTTGACTAAATGCTGAGTATTCAGCTTCTGAGTGAACTTATTGTATAAAAAATGGCACAAAAGGCCAGACCCTCTGTTTAACCCTTGGTTGCCTTAGGTAACCGTGATAATTAGGCTGAGGTATTGGTCTATGTATCAGACTCAGCAGTTCTAAAAAACTGTCAATGAGAGGCCAGTGGAAAGTGATGAAATTAGATGTGCTTACTAAATCATATGCTCAAATATGCAGACCCCAGAACTGACCTTTGCTGTAATGAACAGCCATCCCTCAGGTCATAGCTGCATGGAATTAGACACCATTATTCAATTGAAAAACCATTAAATATGGCATAAAGTTTTGAGTACTGGGAAGCACGTCTTGGATTTTACTGTGTCATATCTGTAGTACTCATGGAAATTCTGGATGTCTCTATTCCTTCTTGAATGTCGATCTTGTGGATAATTTTCTCTCTATAATTTCAAAGGTCTTTATTATATATGTATGTCTACTTTTATATTGACATATGATTTATTGGTAATGCTCCAAATAGTTTGTAAGATGATGTGGTACATAGAGATAGATAGGTAGGTAGATAGGTAGGTAGGTAGATACATATACACATACATACATATATACATATATAGTAGACATATATCAATAGATGAGAAATGGATATATGTTTATATTCATTACAGATACTTCAAATCCTTCATAGGATGATACAGGGCATAAACAAACAAACAAAATGTCAAATACAATGCAAAAGAACCTCCTCTACACATTTGAAAAGTATCTACTGCTTTATTTGGTTTCGATAATTTATTCCACCACATTTACTAATCCAGCAATACCAGTCAGACTCTCATTTACAAGAATGGGAAGATACAGGGAGAACATCATCTGCTCACTCATGCACCCTCTGACATTACACAAACTCAAGTCAAATAAAGTTTTTAACACCTGATGTTAGTGAACAAAATACATTCAGTTGATTGAGAGCTTACTATATTTAGGCACTGTGGTTGGTATACAAGATGAAAACAGATAATGAAGTTAATTATTAGGTAAACTCTGGGCAACCATGGGTATGTCAGAACTATGTTGAGCTTGAACCTACAGTTGAACAATGAGAAATGATACATTGATTGTAGCCTGTATTGTGTAATTGTAGAATATCTCCCCAATGTTTTCTAATGTTAAAAAATCTATTTCCATTAAATTTACCTCTTTCCTAGTGAAATATTATCTATACCTTCACAGAGAATGTGTTTTAGATTCTTATATATCCCTGTATCCTTATAATCATAAACTACTTATTTTTCCATCTGAAACCCCTCATGTTTACAGGTAAAGCATAAGCTTTAAATATAAATGAGTCCTTGAAAATAAGAAGATTTAATAACACCAGCTTATATAGAGAGTTAATTATCTGATCTTTAAGTATTTATTTAATTTCACAATTAATAAATTATAATATAAAATAGGTAATATTAAATTATTAACCCTCTACTTTTCATTATTAATATTACTAAGCATCAATACTGATACCTGTGTGCATATGTGTAGGGTATGTGAATGTGTATAGATAAACCCACATATATGTATATTTGTATATATATGCTATATTAACTGATAGCTTTGTAAAAATATTGTATAAAATTGCAATCATACAAAATATATTATCCTTAATAAGAAATGTCAGATTTTGTACCATTTATATACTTTTATAGCCATAATAACCATAGTTGTTTATTCTATATTTCTTAATTTATGTATTCAGTGCTCACTGCATTTTTTACACGGTAAATTCCCACAACATTTCAGAATTTTAATATTATTTAGTCTATGAGTACTTCTACTTGAAAGAGATAAGAGTACACAGTTTCTTGCATTATTTAAAAATATATTTCAAATATCTCTCTGCTTCTTAAATGGCAGCTAAACTAAATAAATACTATTTTGTATCACACTCTTTTTACATCAGATATGTGTAGATACTTTTTCTATTTTTTTAGAAGCATATGTTGAAATGGATGTGTGAAGGTCAGTTTTTCCCCTATTAAGTTACTAGTATCTCAGGCCTAGATAACTAAAACTTTCTTTAATTTATGTTTATCATTCTAACCAGGACTCCTGGTACTAGCCAATGTTTTATAAGCTACTATGCCAGTCTTTCTCACTGATTACAGCTAAAAGCTCTGGACAGAAATACAAAAGCAAATTACTTCTGAAAATGTAAATAAGGGCAGGAAGATTAGAAACAGAAGTCAAAAAACTGGAGAACCAGCAGTATGAGAGAAAATTTATTGTTTGTTTTTCCCTTCCTCTAAACTCTAGCTTTGTAATGAAGGTGGGCTGAACCGCAAAACTGTGCAGTAGGTATAGAAAGAAAAAAGCAAACAAACAAATAACAGCAAAAAACCTCCACTCTACTGATATTACTGGGAAAGGGGGCCCATGTGAACCAGAAGGCATAGGAGAATCCTTTCTTTCTATCTTCCTTTCTTCCTTTATTTATTGATTTGTTTGTCTCTCTTTTTAAGTGCTTATTTATTTGCTTATTTTTCTTTTCTCCTGGTCTTACCTGTTGGCAAAATGGCCTCTGTAATGATGGTTGTAAGAGTACAGGTATCTAGAAGCCACAGAGAAACTCTCTGACCTTTAGAAATGGCAAAGGTCCTTGAGAGCTGGAGAGTGCAAGGGGAATTCTGGAGAGGAGAGAGAGACAGGGATCCCCCACTTCTGTGTATGAAATGATTTCATGCTTTTATTTTATAGACACATTTAATCAAAGTATGTCTCTACAATATCCACTAATAGCTCTCAATGTTTATTTTAATATGAACACAATAAACCAAGTAAAATGTTTGATTGTCAATAAATCTGAATAATTACACTTTATATTTGTGTAGCAATTTGAATGGAGTTTACAAAGCAGAAGGTGACTGTCTCTTTGCTAACCAAGAAAAGGTTTTAAATTCTAAGTAATATCTGTTTTGGGGGGGAATTTCAAAAGCACTGAAGTTATTTCCACACTTACTTGTCTCAAACTAAGGCAAGTCTACCAGTCAGCTTAGGGTACATCAGTAGTAGGTGCCAAAAACTCTTGGTTCTCCATCCCCCAAATGTCACCCCTGACATTCTATCACCCGGACATTGTCATCAAAGGCTCATATTTCACCAGTCAGATCTGCGATAAAATGTTCTATGTAATTTAGAACCTAAAGCTGAGAGAGAGGATTTCTACATGACAAAAATTTGTGTCTTATGGGGTCTCATACATGTATTGTTTGAAACAACTAGTGAGTCCTTATGAGACACCTGACTTGGCATGTGTACAGAGTATAATTCAAGTGAAAATCAAGTGCAGATGGAAGCTGCCTTCATATCTATTTTCTTATTGTCAGTAGTTTTTCATTATATCTCGATTATACATACATATTTTAGGTTACTTAAATTTTAATAAGCTCAAAATGATTAAGTTAATTACTTTTGACTTTAACTATAATTTCTAACTCAAATTTGAGAAACTGGCATCTGAAGTGTAAGATTCACAATGGTAAATGGTACAAAAGCTGGAGTACGTGAGTCTACGCCTTCATGTATGTTAGTGAAATAAATAATATCTTTTGTTCGAGTTATCAGATGAAGTACACCAAGTTGTTGTGGGATCTGCTTGACTCATGAGCTACATACTGTGTCAGGGAACTTAATAAGTTACTTGTGTAAAAGCTTTATTTCCTTGTCTGAATATGAGGATAATAATAGTAAATGTCTCCATGTCTGAATGAAATAATGTGTGCAAAGTATGGTATGTGGTATGCGTGAAGAGCATTAATAAATGTCAGACCTGAACATAAATTGTGAAAGCTCTGAGATTTTCTCTCACTTGCAAACAACTTAGCTTGCCAGTCTCCTAGGTATGGGCAGAAGATCCAAGACTTTTGAGACTTTTGTTACACAGAGGCACAGTAAGTAGCACGAGTTTTAAGTTTGCACAGGTTCTCCTTGCCTCCCTGAGTCTCATGGGGGCAACCCCAAGCAACCTAGGTGGATGCTGCACATATACTGGGATTGTGCCAAGGCTGAGGAACCCCAGTCTTTTAAACTAGGCTGCAAGCAAATCTGCCTGACCTTTGCCTTAGAGGGAAACCTTATCTTTAATATACCTGGAACTATACAAGCCTGCCTTCTGCTCTGAAAGAAGACATGTTTCCCTTCCAAGGTTATTTGCTCTACAGACATCCTTAAAAATACAGTCCAGAACAAAAGTTCTGCTTTTTGATCACTAGACATGCAAAAGTACAGAGACCCATGTAGAATGATCTCCCAAAAACCTAATTAAGATATGTTTCTTGATGCAAACAAATTTAGGAAATCCTATCCAGAGTACATTGTGAAAGAAATAGGATAATGAGTGACTGAAGGTTGGGAATCCTGGTGAGGGTTAAGGTAGGAAGTACATATTCGACTTTGTCATTTTATGCTAGGATAGAGCTGATGCCTAAAATTGTGTGTGTGTGTGTGTGTGTGTGTGTGTGTGTGTGTGTGTGTGTGTGTGTCTGGGTGGAGATGATGGACAATTAACAGGTACCAAAAGCCTATTACATAATAGGCACTGCCTTAGGCAACTAGCATAGCAATTAAGCCAAAGGCTTCAAAGTCAGACACGCCTGGTTTGCATCAGGCATCTATCACTTATTAGCTGTGTAATAGCAGGCAAGATACTTGATAATTCTAAGAGGACATGTCTTTAGGTGAACAATGGAAATAATACTGATGCTTCCATCATAGTATTAATGTGAGAGTTAAAAGAGATCGTGCATGTACAGCACTTGTCCAGCCAGGCATAGAATAAGTACCAAAGAAATGTTAACTGTTGCCATTATTTACTTTTGCTTGTGGAATTGTCTGATGATCCTAATTACTGCCATTTTTCTTCCTTGAAAACCACTGTTCAGCAAAAATCAGAAACTAGTCAGGTTACACAGCTAGAAATGTCCAAGCTCAGATTTTACTCAAGTCTGAGTCTCAAATCTTTTTTTCTAAAACTCTTTGCACTCACTGCACCATCACAGCCTCTGTTAAGAGGCAAAGGGAGGAACCTTTGCAACTAAACACAATGCATTGCTTTTCTTGTCTTTTCTAATACAACATATAATGTAAATAAATAAACGAATTTCATAAATACATAAATATAAATCCTTAGATACACTCTAGAATTTTTTTTACGTCTCAAACCAAATGTTATTTCTGCCACGTTATTGGATTCCCATTTCAGATATACATAGAGTTCAAATGGTTATAAGACTTGTTTTGCTCTAATTTAACATTATTGGATATTCAACTCAGTTCTGGTTTATGTGCTCTTGAGATGATTTAAAATCCCTTTCAGGCAGTCTGTTGATTCACTCCCTATCAAAATATGGCAGCATCACGCTGTAAATATTTTGCTAGTGCACTGGATTCTAATCCCAAAAGAATAACTGGAGCTTCATTAAAAACAATGGAATTTACCTGCTTTTCAGTTTCAGCTGTTGGCATCTGTGTTTTCCGCATATTTCTTTCCACTTTTCTCAAATTTAGTAAAATTTAAAAATTCATTCCTAATCCACAGAAGATTTTATCTCAATTAAATAAAATGCAGAAAAATGGAGAGGGGCCATAGAGGTTTTCATATTATCTTCAAAAGGTGAAGATAATTAGTTACTAACCTAATTCTATTGGAAATACATATCCTTTTCATACTTTGCACAATCCAACTATTAATGTTTTTAACCAACAAATACAGTACCCATGACAAATTAAGCAGACAGTAATATTGTGTTTGTAGATGCCTATAGCAGAACTGTACTGTAATATACTATGGAATGACAAAAAAGGAAACCCACCTGTGTTTTACATATTTAGAGTCAAAGATCTTTAAAGCCAAAAGGGAAATGTGATGGTGTCCATTTCAAGCCCATCATGCAATCAGTGAGGGAATACAAGTCAATGGAAGGGAATGGCTTGCCCATGATCACAAGGCCTGAGGAAGGACCTTGTTGAAGCAGGAACCTAGAAGCCTTGTCCAATTTCATCTTAATTGTGATGCTTATTTTGGTAAAGGCCACAGCATGATTGCCCACATTCTCTCCTATTGCAGAGGAAATTCTTTTAAAAGGAAGACTAAAGTGTTCCAATACACACATCATCAGCTTTGCATGAAAATAATTTGCAGTTTGATCCTCTCGGAATTAGATACTGAAAACAAACAAACCAATAAAAACCTTAACAAATATCCAACTGGTTTATTAGGGAACTAAAAGAGGGCAGGAGATTGAGAGTTGCCATGACAACTGGCAGGCAAGAATGCACAAAAGGTTGCTCCTAGCTATCTCACTGAACTGTGAATTAGGCACACCAGTCCACATCCCGCCTACTTTCTCCTCTCTGGCTCTCACTTTCTTCTGCTGACAGCACAGCTTCCTCCAAATTCATCTATGTGTCATATAAAGGAACAACCTCTGTTAGGAAGAATATAAGGGAGGCACAGATTGCCTTATACCAGCAGTTATAATCAATATAAATATTCAAGTGTCACTGCATTGTGGAGCTTAAGAGGGGAAAAGGGGAAATAACAAATACAAAATTAAGAAAGCTACTGTATCAATAGAAATTGTACTTATCCTTTAGATACTAATTTGCTACTTATAATTAGCATTACCATGAACATATTATAATTATACGAAGGTCTTTTTTCCAGCATTAACTTATTTGCCCATTGCCCACTAAAAATTCTAAAACATTAATTTTGACTAGCTAGGTCTTGATTTGAAAGAAGTCTCTGTACATAAAAATCCAGGATCCCATTTCCACATTACATAATTTCTATCATTTGACATTTTAATTTCACAAGTTATTGATTCTTTTAAAAATATTCTCTTCTGGTTTTTAAATGGAGCCCCAATAGAAAAGAATGGTAATTAGCTCTCAGTCTGGATGATTAAACAAAGGTACAAAGATTTTAAGGGTATACTGAAGTAAAATGCTGACACTGTGATTTACTCATTTCAAGCCAAAAAGTTAAATCTGTTTATGACTAAAATTAAAATAATCAGTAAATTGTATCTGTGAGGAAAGCATATTTGAAAATGAATAATGGTATTGGAGAAAAGTTTGAATATGGCTAATCACAGCTTCTTACTTCATTCTCTGTTAAACACCAAGCTGAGGAAGACAAGGTTTCTAAACTTTGAATAGTCACACAAAAAGAAAAATCTATTCTTCCCTGGCCTGACTCTCATCTACTTTGCTTAGTGACACCGTCTGTGCATTCAAAATCACCAGGAACTCTTTTTTGCGCTCGGAAAGAAATGCCAAATTGTTTACATTAACAGAGCACTCAAGTTATGCATGAAGGATTTTCAAGTCTCAAAACACAGACAAAAGTATCTCTATAAATCTGGACACCATGTAGAAAACAAGATACTGCACTTATATCAGTAGTTTGCTGTCGGGCTGTGGACACAATAATTTGTCAAAATATCAACACATGAATAAAGCACAAGTGTGTTACTGAATCAAAAAGAAATAGACTATCTCAAGTGGCTTATTGATTAGGAATCTCAGGAGTGACAACTGACAGAAATCACAGTTCAATCAGGATTAAGCCAAAAAAAAAATAAAATTTTTTTAAAAAGGGAGGAGGAGGAAGGGAAAAGTTAGAGAGGGAAGAGATGGAAAGGGTGAAATGAAGTATATATATTGACTCATGACTCACTTTTTCTCCATCGCTATGCTGTTTTCATCACAGCCACATGCAAGAGCAAGACAGGACAAGCTCTACAGATTCTACCTACTTGAGAAGTTTTCGATCTTCTGGGAAATTGAGAATCTGTTTCTCAGACATCCCAAGAAAACTTTCATTCCTTCTCATTGTTTCTATCTGGGCTCTGTACCTAGTTCTAAACTAGTCAATACGGCCAGGGAAATGTGCTAATTGGTTTAGGCCTGGACAAATCTGGGGAAATTCTGAGGGGGCCTGGAACAGCTGAGATTATAGATGATCTCTGAGAGGTGAGAAAGTGTTAGGATTTAGAAAGAGACTTTCCCAATTTTAATTATTACATATTTCATATTGCATTTCATAATTCCCATGAATGCTAAATTATTCATTCATTTTCAGCTATGATATGTTGAACACCACTATGTGCACTGCAGAATGCTATGGGCAAAAGAGCAGTGGGATTATAAAGTGCAGCTGATGTTCTAAGGAGCTTCCACTGTGGGGGGCAGATTTGTCAAATACACAGTATACTGTTAGTGGGGCTGTGATAGTGTAAAGTGGAGTTTACAAACAACATGGTAATATGAGACAGGGTGGAGATTACACAGCATGTATTTAGGATTTAGTGTGTAATCCCACAATAAATGTACCGTTAGTTCAGTGATTAGAAAGGACGATAAATAAGCAGACTCTGTTGTGGTCAGGGAAGTCTTCACACAATAGTCGGCTAACTCCAACCCCCACTGCCCCCCCAAAAAAGGATTAAGCATTGTAGAGAAACAGACTAAGAATAAAGCTGAAACAAAGACTCTACAATCATTTTTAAAACTCTGATTTAAGTCTAGTGTCCATAATGTCTTAATAAGATTGTCAAATGGATTACTTTATCGTAAAACCATGAACCTGTCCTTCTGTCTTAAAGATTAAGCAGGTCTAACAGAACTGCTCTCTACAAAGCCATGATGACTTTTGCCTAAGTACCTATTTTGATTCAATGGGACTTCTGTGCCCACGTGAGTATAAGGAACATCTATCTTGTGAAGTTCATCCTTGCTTATGGACAGAAAACACACACTGATAGCCCTACCTTTCACCTATGCTAAGCTTTACACATCTTTCCAGATTCTCCAACCTTCCCTTACGAATGTCAATGCCAATATCGATAAAGCATTTGAGAGTGAGGAGATTGGAAGGCCATGATAACACAAGGCATTTCTACTTAAATTTACCAGACTCTAGGATAAACTAATGACTGATTTGACAGTGCCAATGGTAGACAAGCCACTCCCAAATATTCACCCTAATTTCACTTGATGTTGGCAGAATCCAGTGCAATTTTTCATTGCCCAGAACCCAGTGCATATTTCAGAAAACCAGGAAGCCACAGCAAGCTGCAGAAATGTACGAAGTCTGCAGATTCCTCTTTCTATTTAGAACCACCATGATGATGGTTTTTTCAATTGTGTTAATCAAGGATTATACTGGTTCAAGACCCAGATCGATATAAAGTGCATCTGATTTGGACATATCGAAAACCATGTTGGGCTGAAAGAGCAGAGGGAAAATAAAAATCAATTTCTGTTTATCTTTCCTGGCTTGCATGGGCTTTGCCAGAGGAGAACAGACTTTTTTTTTTTTTCAATTGGATTGCAATCTGATTTTAATCATTTTAAACAGTGAATAAGTGAGATCTGATACTTAAAATGTTAAAATTTCTTCTCCTTTCAGCTAATTTTTGAGATTCTGTAGAAAATATAGATACTGTACTTTAAAAGACTATTAGAAGATAGTTCAAAAGCTTCATGCACCCACAGATCAACTCATATTAAATATCCATGTACTTAGACTCCAATTCTGTTACTATGGCACCTTTTGACTATTATAACCAATTTATTCTAAAACTCTTTCAGGCTCAGATTATGTTTTGTGATTCTATGGTAGTTACCCAACTGTGCTTTGATCTCAGTGTGCATTTGTAAATGGAAACTTGCTTGCAGTGCCTTTGCCTACCCTATATGGCCAACTGAATCTCCTCATGGCATTCATCTAAATTGACATATTCCAATGTTTGAGTATTCCATCTGTCTAACACAACTAGATATATCCTATGGTCTGTGTGGTGACTTGAGGACTATACTTGACACTCATATTGCCATAGTATCTCAAGCAGTGGTGGTATCATGATACAGAGAAGAGCAACAGCTTGGAGCCCTGGACAGCGACCTTTGCTGATCCACAAGTAGAGACACTCAATAGAGCTGAAAGCATTGTAGAGAAACAGCAATCTCTCGGAGCTAACTAAAGAGTGGAAGTGAAAACAATGGAAAAAAACTCAATCACATGGGTATAGCCTGAGAATGATTGGATGCTGACATCTGAGGGATACACCAACCCAGGTTTGGAAAAAGTTCAGGGAGATATGGACAATTACAATGAGAAGGATATATACATCTATATCTTGACTAAGGAATTTTGTACTAGGGAAATAATGTAACAGAAGCATTAAGGATAAGGATAGAAGTATGATTCATGCTGAGTTATCTATAATAGTCAAAGCAAACAAAAAATAGCTCACATATGTCCAAAACTAGGAGAGTAGCTAACTATATTATGGTTTTAAAGCCTGCAAAATTATTATAAAGCCATGGAAATTGGGATTACATTGTTCACGCAAGCAAGTTTTTATAATGCTGTTCTGAACTCCAAAAAACACAATACAAAATAATATGCATTGTAGAATTTCAATAAATACACCTAAAAGTAATATGCAAAAATGAAAATTGTATGAGATGATGTTTTTAATATTGAATGTCATTAATATTATTATAAATTTGCATTTATTATATAAATGATGTAACAGAGAAGAATAAAAGAGAAAACAGCTTTGATGAAGATTGTAAGTATTAAACAGACACTAACTGTTTAGTCAGTGTAAATAAATGAAAGCTTTCATGCATGGAAGCAAAAGCTCATCTCTCTCTCCAGGTATAAACAACTGGCAATTGCTAGGAAGGGAGTAAGGTTATAAGGCCACACAATCAGGCTGGCGACCAGCAAACACATCTTCCATAAGTTAGCTCTCAGGGCTCCCTCACTATGTATATAATATTATATCACTAGAATATTATAGCACTAGAACAATTTATAAATACATAAATATGTACCTTTACAAAGTACTCAAAATATTATACCTATAGATATATGGGGGTACAGCTGAAAAGTCTTTGGAGAGCTCTGGTGTCCAGAATGGATGCAATGGTACTGTCTGTAAATTGCAAAATAGTGTCATCAGATCATGTGTGCAAGTTCTATTTTTAAAGTGTCATCATCAACAAAAAGAGTGATCACATTAAGATGAATATAATTTAAAAATATGTCATCATGGATGAGTATTTTCATATTTTTACAATAAAAAATGAAATACATGAAAGAAGACAGTAATATATTTAATAGAAATAAGCCAGTCAGAAACCCGGGGCCTTCAACTAGAAAGGTGCCTCAGGGGTCTCCATTCAGGCCCCATTTCTTTGGGACTCTTAAAACTGTCCAGAAAAGCAAAAATTCATCCAAAATCAGTGTTTACAAAATTTTTGCACAAGTAATCACACTCATTACCTGTCTTATTCTGTGTCTATTTTTTATATCAGGCTCTCATTTCATATGTTTATTCAGCCCCAACTCTACAGTCTTCATTTTTTTGCCCTGATCTCTATCCACAGTGCCATATCTTACTTCTCTGTCATGCCATGAACAATCCTCCTACGAACTCCGGATTCCAAATACCCACCTCTTTCCCCAACCTCTATACAGACCAGAAAATGGACCCTAACATGTTTTTGACTCACTTGCTGGGCAACTGATCACACCTTGGAGAGTTTTAATGTCCTAATTTACAAAATAATGAGTTCAAAGTAGAAGCTCTTTCTCCTTAACTATCAGAGATATGGTGCAAAGGAAAGATAGGACCCAGTATTATAGAAAAGTGGAGCTATGCTCCCTGTTTTTTGAGATATTTCAAATTCTTTAATTTCGCAACATTATAATATAGACTAGTGGGATGTTTTTCTTACAACAACAAAGAGGAAAGCAAATCAAGCAGTTCTCATTTCTCTAAAGTGGCTAAGCAAATTTTCTGTTAAACATTTTAAATGAAAGATACAAACTAAGAATTAAATAAAACAAGAAATATTTGAGCTTTAAAAGGAGATTTTGTGTTATGCATCAGAAACCAAATCTAAATGGAATTTTTCTTATCATTTCAATTTTAACAAGTGAACTCTGCCAGCTCAAAGCAGTAAGACTCTCACTTGGCTGAATAATGTCTCAAGTGCACCCAGACTGAGACCATGCCTAGAAATAGGCATGCTTCCTCCACTGGCATGGATTCATGTATGGTTTGAGTTAGAGAAAGATATCTTGGAGTCATTTACATAGGGCAAGGGGTTTCCTTCAGGACAACTGGTCATAGATCTGCTATGTGCAATGATTTTTGAGAATGAATTTGGGTATACACAGTAAAGAAAGTCTGGATTGCTGTTTGACATGGGTTAGATGCTAGGAAATGGGGAAAGAAGTTAATAAAGAAAGAGAGTATTAGGGGAACTGGCAAATGCTGGTGCTGGGTATATAAAAATCATTGAGTATGTATAAGGATGAGAATGTAGTGAACACAAAACTCAGGGCCACAACCTCTCTTCAGTTTCACCTGTGGATTGCTTTGCAGGCAGACCAGTACTGACTGATATTTTGTCTCTTTTCCACAGAAGCAGGCATGCAGATTTTTATATGAAATCTTCAGAATATTTTATATTTGAAAATAAAGCGTAGCTTTCTTTCTTTATAGTAACTTTATTTGTAATTGTCTAAAGGTTTATTCATCATTGTGAAAACTTGGAAGCAATCAAGATGTCTTTCAGTAGGTGAATGGACAAATAAACTGTGGTACATCCAGACAATGGAATATTACTTAGCGCTAAGAAGAAATGAGCTATCAAGCCATGAAAATGCATAAAGAAAACTTAAACTCATATCACTAAGTAAAAGAAGCCAATTTGAAAAGGCTACATACTATATAATTCCAAATATGTGATATTCTAGAGAAAGCAAAACTATGGAGACACGGAAAAGATCAGTGGTTGCCAGGGACTGGGAGTGGGGGAGGCATGAACAGGTGGAATGTAGGTGGGAAAAAACTTTTTTAAGTTTTTTTTTTTTTTTTTATTACAGTTGGCATTCAACATTGTATTAGTTTCATATGTAGAACATAGTAGTTAGACATTTATAATTTACAAAGTGATTCCCACAAAAAGTCTTGCAGCCACTTGACACCATGTATAGTTAAGATATTTTAGGGCAGAGAAACTACTCTGTATGATACTATAATGGTGGATACACATCATTCCATATTTGTCTAAGCCCATGCAATGTGCAACACCAAAAGTGAGCCCTAATGTCAACTATGGACAATTAGTGATAATAATATGTCACTGTACATTCACGAATTATAACAAATGTACTTCTCTGGTAGAGGATGTTGATAATGAGGAAGACTATTCAAGTGGAAGGGGATAAGAGGGTAAATGAAAAACCTTTGTACCTTCCTCTCAATTTTTCTATGAACTTCAAACTGCTCTAAAAATAGTCTATTATAGAAAACATACATACATATACACATAAATAAACACTTTGCCACAAAACACACACACACTTGCAGTTAAAATCTGGTAAGTGGGGCACTATTGTGAACATCCAGGCACCTCAAAGAAAGACACTAAGGCCTTTGCTCCTTGTCCTTCACCTGCCAAGCTAATCAGCAACTTGCAGCTAATACAGGAAATGCTTGGTATATTGTACAGCTCATTCCTGCAAAGTGCATGCAACTCACACACCATTAGACAGCATTTGTTTTATACTATAAAATACTTTTATCTCACTTTAAAAATTTTAGCATTTAAAGATTTATTATGCCTTCAGAGGAAATAATTGTCATGATTTTGATGACAGAACTTCACCTCTTTCTAATCTTCTGTGGCATTAAATATGGCTTAGGCCACTCCCCTAGAGAGAAGTCGGTTAGCATTCATTCGTCTTTCATCAGGAAAGCCAGCTTCATCTCCTCTTATTTTTCATTTTCACTAGACAAATAATCTCCTCAACTCTGAGGAAAACTAAAAAAACTACTTGTTGTTTCCCAGAGTTGTAACCAATTCTGTATTTATTTATTCAGATACTCTAAATCGTGAGTCAATTCCCCAAGAAGCCAGCTTGGGGCACTGCTGCTTTGAGGTGGGGGCTGGTCAGCTTACTTTAAAACTGGATCAGGCAGATTTGTGTCAAAAGATTCCAGACAAGTCTATATGTCCAGAAGATTAAGAAAATGAAAGACCTTGTAGGTGGAAAGAATGTAACAACTGTTAATTATAACAATATTCAAGAACTTCTGACTTGTGTGTTGGGGCATTCACTAAAATTTTCAGTTTTCTTTCATATAATAAAAAGGCGTAAAGTGAAAACAAGAGACAAGATGTCCTGCCACCTGCTCATTTGGTTTCAAAGGGATGTAGATCATTATTCTCCTTCAGTCAGACCCAAAAGAGAATGCAAGTGGAGCACACACCCCATCTCCACAACAATAATAGGAAAATAAAAAAATAGAAAAAACGTAAGAAATACATATATTTTTTTACTTAAAAATGAGAAGAGAAACAGTGTAGATCAGTTGCCAATTAGCATAATGACTTATCCCTCAAAAGGCAGACTCAAGGAAAGATAGGAAGAGAAGGGGTGCAAGAGAAGCTGCCTAAAGGAACTCAAATCCCTTCATGCTTCCAATCATCCCTAGCACTTCACCCTCTGTGCTTGGAGGGAGACAGGTCACTAGATGCCACACTTCTCAGAACTTGTCAGTTCAATCTTAAATAATTCCTTCCTTCCACTGGGTCACTTCTAACATTATTCCTTCATTCTAAAAATATAATCATGATAAACAAAAGCTTGTAAAATCCATATGTCATCTAGTATAAAGGTATGCTGGGGACACAACCCATTATCCATCATCCAATGTTTCTCATATAAAGATATGAGCTTTTTAAAAACTTCAATATATTTGCTTGCCCTTAGGAATTGGTCAAATACTTTCATTCAAATATTGAGATAATTCCCCCCCTCCACAACCTGCTACTGTCTTCTAGAAAGTAAAAGCCAATCCTAAAACTCTAACAGCAATTACAAATAGCTACAAGAGTGAGAGGCATGTTTAATTTTTTCCAAGGGATTTGAAATCAGTGGTAATCTAAAATATCGAACATTGTACCTTGCATAAAATAATCTTAATATTTGTTAAATTGAGTGGAAAGTATAATCTTCCAGGAATTATGAAATAAGCACTCCAAAATGGAAATTCCATCATCTAAACTGAATTTAATTAAGGGTAATTAATAACTGAATTCAAAGATATAATGACATTGAAACAGATTAAATGTCAAAGAGGGCTGATGATTTATTTTGCCTGAATCTCAGAAAACTAATGTTTGATGAGCACTATTTGCTATATAACTAATAAATATAGAATTTAATTTCATTATAAAAGAGAGAAAACTGGCTGATATGTTTTCCTCTGTTTCTAAAATCATACATCATACTTTAATTCAATAAATGACAATTTTTTAGGTTTTCTATTCTAACTGGCTCTATTTGCTATTATTTTGCAAAATTTCATTATCCTTAGGTTGTGATGTGTTCTACTAATTAGAGAATCATAGATTAAAGTGATAAAAATTCATCCTTTTATCAGCATACATCAGGTAAGTCAAGTATCAATATGCCCTTTACAGATAAGAAAATTCAGGACACCCAATACCAGTAGTCCTATAGACAACTCAAAGCAGGTCTATTTCTGCCTATACTCTTTTCCTTTCCTGTTCCACATAGTAATCATCCAAGGAAAAGTCAAATGGCTTATGAGAATCAAAGGAATTATGCAATATTCTTAGGAAAGTAAATAAAAGCAGAGCTGGATGATCTAGGACAACATCTTTCTCTGGCTTAGTTATCTTCAGAATGAGAGAGTTAAATCTCAATCACATGGAATACAGCTCATCTTTGAGCATCAGCACTGGCAGATTATACTTAAGAACTGGGCTGTGAAAGCTTACTGAGGAGAGGAATGAGCCCTCTGATTGATTAGTGATGCCTGTCCTCTGACCTCAGTGTGGAATTAAGAAATAGCAGAATGTATGTCATGGATTGCCACCCAGAATAGGTTAGCCCCAAAACATCTTCCATCTCCAGCATCCCACGGTCCAAGAAATATACAACTCCTACATGATCTCGATGGGTTACACATCCCTATCACTTTACTTGGAACTCCCTTCCATCTTCCTAACCCTAACCCTAACCCTAACCCTAACCCTTTTAGCCAGTTCCTGACCTCCTTCTCATTTCTTTTTCTCACTATTTTCATAGTTCTTTTTCCTCTTCATTTCATTATGACTCAGAGTTTTCATCCTTCCTCTAAATTTCAAAGTAGACCACTTAATTCTACTTTTCTGTTCAGGTACAAGCATCCTTTCACTTCTGATTTCCTTAAGGGGTCATTGTGGTATGGTGTTATTCCAGACGTGTCATTTCCTGCTAAAGTAGAGACACTTTAATGTCTTATTACACACATACACACACTAAATACACTTATAGTAGAAAACATAAAAATTATAGAAAGTACAAGAAAAAAATCATCCATCTCTATATACAGTAGTTTTTAATCTTAAATAAATTATGTTTCAGATACTATATCACCATTCTCTCCTGCCATACTTTTTGCTTCTTCTTTTTTACATTGCATGCTGAAAACATACCTGCAATGCAGTTAGTTCTTTAATGGAAAGATCATGCTGGTGAAATCCAGGGAATTTGTTGTTTGTCCTTATGTAACTCTTTTAAACATACTCAGCCTTCATTTTCTATCTGTAAACCTACTCATTTGGGCAAATAGTGAGAATAATTAAATAGACTTAAAGACTCTTAACTTCCCAAAAGTGGGTACAAAAACAAACATAAAATTTTAAAAGAAACAAAATACTGAGATATATGTATAATATATAACAAAAATAACATCTGGAAAGTATAAAGAACTCTTACATAATCTAATGCCACAAGGATCAAAGGTTATAAACAGGCACTTCATGAAGAAATAGATATTTCTAATGAACATATTAAAACATCTTGAAGTTCAATAAATACAAATTAAAGCAACAAAGAACTTATATTGCTAATCACCAGAAAAGAAACAAACTAATTCGTTAATTCAATAGATAGTTATCAAATGCCAACCCCATGCCAAGCATGATGCCTACTACAAAAAGTCATCAGAACTCACTGTTTTTAAGGATTTGGTAGAAGAATCTCACATTCGCCTGGCAAAAGAGAGGCTTAGGAAATTCACATTGGAGGAGATTTTGACTGAAACTATCATTTAAAATCATTTTTGATTCCTCTTTTTATTTCACATTCCAAATCCAATGCTCTGAAAAATCCTAATTTCTTTCTTTCTACTTTCAAATATCAATACAATCTGACTCATTCTCATTACATTCTAGAACAATTACCCCATAAGTCCACTATCCCTTGTCTGTCCTTCTATAGAACACTGTCCACAAGAATTCCTGCTTCTAATATTACTGCCTTGAAATCTATTTAAAAAAAGAAAAAAAAGAAGTAACTACAGTTATATTTTAAATGTAAATTAAATCATGTCATCTATCTACTCAAAACAATACAATGGATTCCCATCGTTCTTTTTTTTTCCAATTATAGTTGATATTGAATATTATATTAGTTTCAGGTACACAGGATAGTAGTTAGACATTTATATAACTTACGAGGTGATTCCCCAGATAAGTCTGGTAACCACCTGGCACCGTACATAGTTATTACAATATTCTTGATTATATTCTCTATGCTATACTTCTCATCCTCGTGAGTTATTCTGTAACTGTCAAATTGTACTTCTAATCCCTTCACCTTTTCTAACCACCCCCCTCACCACCCCATTTAGAACTCCTACTATTTCACCTTCCTTTCCACAGCCATCTTCCAACAGCCTCCAGCTATCTCCCCAGCAGTATCCCCTAACCCTCTTCCCCTGCATATTCTACTCTAGTCACATTCACCTTCTCGTCTTACCTCACACATAAAGGATGCTTCTGCCTCAGTGCCTAATATGAACACCCCACCCCCCAAAAATTCAGATTCTGTCAAATCTGTTCACATTGGCTTCAGTCCTTTTGCTCACTTCCTGCTCTCTTTTCAATGATCCTTTTCTCTCCCATTTTTTTTCAGTTTAACTTAACTCTGATAGCACCCGTTACTTTCCATCCACAAACTCTATTTCTTCAAAGCACATATCATTACTTGATATTATGCTATTGTATGTTTTTTTCACACTTTATACTCATACAATCTCACACATATACTCCCATTTATTTGTTGGCTATTTGCCTTTGCCACTGGGATGTAAACTGCTAAAGTACAGGAATTTTGTTTACTTTGCTTAGGACTATATCTCTAACCCTAAAACCATGCCTGACATAGTGGCAAATATGCCATCAATTTTTGTTTCATGAATGATTAAATGAATTTAAAATATACATAACCTATCATCCAGCAATTCTGAGGAAATTATCCTTAAGAAATTACACAGAAACAAAAAAAGTACATTATCTAGTATTCATTAAGGCATTATCAATAATAGTAAAAAATGAGGAAAATCCTATATGTCCACCATATGAGAGTGGCCAAATTATAGCTCATCCATCTTATATAAATAAATGGCACCAAAAAAAAAATGATGTAGAGCTATATAATCTAAAAAATAAAGAGCTCTAAGACCTATTATTAAGTGAAACAAAAATGTAGGTCAACAGCAAAGCTACTTTTTGAAAATCTCATAATGGACAAAAGGTAACATATTTCATATAGGAAATTTCAAAATTGTACTATATAAAAAAAGCCAGCAGGAATATTTCAAAGAACTTTGTGACAGATGTTGTTTTTCTATACCCTGATTAATATTCTGACAGACCTGTGAATCTTGTAAAATAAAAGGAATCCTTCAATACAGTGTCATTACAGGGCTGCTCAGATATACATCTCAAAGGTGAAAATTTTCTAATATTTCTAAGTAGCCTGCTCTAGGGTTTACATTAAGAGTAGTGAAATTGTATTCTACTTTGTTATCACTTATATACATTATCATTCGTTCTGTTCTTTGTCAAGTTGGAAAAAATAGATCATTTCCCTTATTACTTTGTCTTCCTAATTTTATGTGACCTGTTTATTATAGACAAATTAGAAAAGACAGAAAATGCTAAAGCAAAATTAATGTCTCCATAATCCTAACACCAAGAGAAAACCACTCTTAAAATTTTTGCTTTTGCATTTTCAGCTAAAAAGAGCTGAATATTTTGTTTCACCTAACATCTTATAAGCATTCCCTCCCAAAATTAAATATACACAAAAACAAAATTTCTTTGCTATCTGAATTCTATTTTAGTTTATGTGTGCAATATTTATTCAGTCATTCATTACTAAACAGTACATATGAAGTTCCTACTATACACTGGCCACTAAAGTAGGTGCTGGCCATCTGGGTCTGATCTCTCCCTATATGTTGGAGAAGATAGATACTGAACACACAGTTATCCCCAAGGCAACTCCCTGGTTCCTGTTGGTGAAAATCATCATCCTTCATGTTTCTGTTCCTCTCATACCCTGGATCTAATCTTTCAGAAAATCCTATTAGCTCTACATTCAATATATAACCAGATATTTTTTAGGTGAAAATAAGTAAAGTACAATACAGGTTATTTATATGCAAACATATTATGCTAAGAAAGGGGAATAAAAATTAATATAATCTGTTTTATGTCTTCCATTATATAGGCATAGATATAAAGATGTTGACAGATGACATAACATGATATAGATAGATATAGATATACATATAGATGTAGATATAGCTTAACATGAACACTACCCCAAGAAATTCAGATTCTGTCAAATCTTTTCACAATGGCTAAAGTCTTTTTGCCCATTTCCTGCTCTCCTATATACAGACACATATACACACACATATATATGTGCATATGCATTCATGTATATAAAGATATTCATATCAAGAAACACTGAAAGGTCACTGAGAGAATATTTAGGAAACTAACAAAATGGGATGAAGGGGAACTGGACTGTGACATCTCTGCACACCTTTTAAAATAGTTTAGACTTCTGAATCTTGTAAACGTCTTGCTTATTAAATATAAAATTGAGATATTCAAACAATATAAATAATTTATAAATATCACACCCCAATGTTTTTCTACTACCTCTACCCTTACCACATGGGCCCGCACCCACAACATCTCTTTCCTTTATTATTGCAACAGTCTCTAAATGGTCTCTTTGGCTGCTCAAGGTTACTTCAGTAAATTCTCAACAGATTTGCCAGAGCGATTGTATTGAAATGTAAAATCATGTTGTCTCTCTGATTGAAACTTCCAATGGCTTCACATGGTCTCTGGGTAAAAATCTGACATCTTCAAGATTTCAGAGCTCCCTGCATTCTTACCAACCTCTTCTGCTATTCTGCCCTTAGTTCCCTCTGCTCAGTGACAGTGGCCTTTTCTCAAGGTATCCAGCATACTCTTCCCTGAAGGTTTTCACTTCTCTCTTCCCTCTGTTTAGAATGCTCCTCTGTGTATCCCTTGCCTCAGGAAGATTTAGAATACCTTGTCACCTCATCATGGAGTCCTTCCCTTAACACTAAATTTAAAATCACACCTTCCCCTCCTCCACATTCCTCCATCATTACCCCCATCCCTGCTCACTATTTCTTAATAGTACTATTGCCATCTGACATGTAACATGCTTTATTTTTTGTTTCTTTTTGTTGTTACAGTACGGCAAGAATTTTTCTCTACTCTGTTCACTGATTCCATGTCCTGAAGGGTACCTTGCACACATAGTAGGCATTCAATAAGTAGTTACTGAATAAATGAAGAAAAATAATTAGTATAAATTTCTTGAGAATTACAAAGTGGGGTTACAAAATGCTACACAGAGTGCACAAATTAAGTAACAATCTCTTTTTAACAGACATTCCATTTATTTAAAATATTTCACTATTATAAATAATTCTGTAATCAAAATCTGTATACAGATTTTAAAAATCACTACATACATATCTTATGATTTCCTTACAAAAATTTCTAAAGGTAAGTGATTAGATAAGTGTACACAATTTTAATGACAATACATATTGCCAAATTGTCAACAAAAAAAATCTGATGATCTAGCTACTTAAATGGTTTTTATCTTTTAAAAGGATATTAATTTGACAGGCAAACATTGTTTCAATCTGATTGGCTTTGAAGAACAATTAGTTTGAAATGTTTTCCATTTGTTTCTTCTTTTGTGATTTGCTTGGTCATCTATTCTTCATTTTTTTCCCCCTATCATTTGTCTTTTTTTCATATTAAATTATAAGTTATTTTTAAGGCCAGACAACCTTTGGTTGACCTCACAGATTGTAAGGACCTTGTCAGCTTACGAACCCTTATTTTTTTATTTATTTTTTATGCCTACAGCACCTGGTCTTCCTAGGTGGTCTTCCATCCAAGCACTAACCAGGCTCGATCCTGCTTAGCTTCTGAGATCAGACAAGATCAAGTTTATTCAGGGTAGCATGGCCATAGACAAATTATAAGTTTTTATTTATAAAATATATTTATACTTTATCCAATATGTTACTCTTATTTTCACAATTTGTTTTTTGTGTTTCATTGTGTTTATCTTCATTCGACACACCAACATTTTTAATTTTTTTTCATTGAGCATATACACATTTTCTATTGTGGTTTTTTACTTCAATGATTCAAAAGGATTTATTATCTCAAGGAAAGATAAAATCCACTCATATTTTCTTCAGCTTTGCCTTTATTATTTTTTTGACATTACTAAATTTAACTTAAACCTCTTTCCCCCTCTTCTTCCTTGAAAATGTTGGCTTCCTTTTTTTGTATGTGTTCAAATGGCTAATTTCTTCCTGGTAGCCATGAAAATCTTCCTCAATGTGAGGGATCTGACATCAGGCATAAGAAATCCTGCTGAGGGGAACAGGGGAAGAGACAGCTGTGGGTCCCATCAGTCAAACTTTCTGGCACAACAGGACAGATTTGAAAGCAGTTGTTTCAAGTCAGACTTCAGCTCAACTCATACACTTTCCTCTTGACTTGACCAACTTATTTCTTGACACATATAAAGGATATATAAGACCTAAGATTTCTTATTTGCTCAGATAATGAGGATCTTTCCAGATGGTGTTTAATCAAACATATTCATTCAGTAGAAAAATCTTTGAGCTATCACATGTTTTCCCTTGATATTGACAGACTATTATAATAAGAGGATCCCTTCTTTCACTGTACCAGCACCACATTTGGAATAAAAGGCAGTGGAAGTTTCTGTTTCTTTTGACAAGCAAGTTATGTTAACCTTCCCATTTTTATCATTAATTTGTATCAAGTAATTCACTGTAGTAGTTTGTAAAACTTACTTCAATATGAAACTTCTCTATCACTTATCACTACCAGATTTTTTGACATGTTTTGTTTCCCACAATTAGACTTCATTTGTTTGCTTTACATAAAGACCTTCGAAAAGAAATACGGACTTAAATACCAATTGAAAATAAATGAGGTACGTCAACTTGAGGTCAACAGATGTGGGTCTTGATCTTGTCCTCACTATATGACCTTGAGCATTAATATATAAATTATCTAATCTTCATATTTCTAATTTATTAAAAATGAGAATATACATGAGAAAAATTAGAATGAATATATACAGAATATATATATGTATATATATACATATATATATATATATATATATATATATATATATATATATGTATATTCTTGTGTATAGTTAAACATGCCTAGTACCTTACCTATTCCAACAACAGATAAGTATTAACCTCGCTAGGAGCATCCCTGAAGAAGCAGATTCAGAGTAGTAGAACTTCCATCCTCCTCTCTAAGTAATTTTCTTTAATATGACAACTTTGCCCTAGTTTTCCAATCTCTTTATTCCAAAAGGAACTCAGCCTATTTCACAGTGGCAATATTAACTGAGTAGATTGTGTTTGAGTTGAATGGAAGGAGATGGCAGTGTGAGGCCCTTGTTATACAGACTGCTAGAGTGGGGTGGGAGATGAAGGGTGCTGAACTGAACACAGCTGCTTCTCCATTCAACCCTTATCCCTTTCTTTCTCATAGGAAGTAAGTGACTACAGGTAGACCAGTCCAGGCCATTTCAATTGGTGGTCCTGAGAAAACCAAGACCCAGGAAATAGTTACAACATCATCAGATCATAATTACCACCCAGGACTGCTGTGAAGGTAGACTGCCAGTCAGGAAACTCCTTGGTGTAGAAACCAGGTACCACCTGACAAGTCTTAACATTTAACACCTATTATTTCACTTTGCCATGCTTTGCCTCTTTCCATGTGTCTGAATTCTCCATGCATGCTCTTCTCTACAGTCCAGCTATTCTGATGACATTAGATGAAGCTAAGTTTCTAACCAACTCTATGTAACCTGACCCCTATCCAATCCATCTGCACCCTGGTAGCACTGCCGTCTAAACTTATTTAATGACATGCTCTGTGGTTCTGATGATAGTATCAAGAGAAATAGGTTTCTCTTTACACACAGAAAATGCTATCCCAAGATAATAAATTATCTGAAGCAATCTGTGTTTCTACTTGTAATGTTCAAAACCCTAATCCAATTAAATTTGTCTGTAGACAGTTACTTTTTGTTTGGTTGGTTGACTGATTTTAAATATTTATTTATAAGAGTCCATTGTGATTTAGTGACAACAGCACTCAAGGTTATTATATTTTTATAGCTGCCAGAGTGATTTTTAAATGCATAAATCCAATTATTTCATCCCATATTTTATGGTATGAAGATAAAGCCCAGAATGTATAAGTTGAGTAAAGAATACAGCATCACCCCAGCTTGGCCTTTTCATCTGCCTCATTTCTTACCACTGTCCCTCTGGCTTTACTAGAGCACTCTCTCCCTTTTCCTGTCCACTCCCCCTCAGCAATTTGTTTACATCATTTCAATCTCATCAATTTGTTTACATCATTTAAATCTCAATTCTAATATTGTTACTTCAGGGAAGCCTTTACTAAAACCCCTATTTATATGCTCCCACAGCTCTCTGCATTTCTTCATAGCAGAAGACAATGTTGCTATAAATTTATTTTGAGTTTATGTGATTAGAAAATTTCTCCTCCCCTAAGCTGTTAACTTCTTGAGGGAACATGTCTAAATTGCACATTGGTGCCTGAGGGAGCCTGCCACATACTACACGCTTAGGTAAATTTATTGAATGAAGGGTGGAAATAGAAAATATATTTTATTAAACTGAGCATTAATGACCTTATTTTACACATTTCTTTAAAAATCTGTATGCCGTTTTCATCAGTAGCCGATATCATGGATGTTGTATCTTCTGTATCTCATACTGGTACTTGATATCAAGTGAGGCATTAAACACTTTGTTAAAAGGCATCGTAAACAGTTAAGCTCGACAATATTGTTAGTGTTGCTGTCATTACCTCAAAGCCATAAAAAGGAAGAATGGTTTCTTTTCATTAAATTAATCCTGAATTTCTAGTATTTATAAATTGGAATACTACTGTTTGACACTCATTCAACTATTCTTTCTTCATGAATTATTTATCAGTTGCACACTGCTCTAAGATCATTACTTAAAGACAGTTTGGTGGTAGGGGGTATAAATATGAAGGAAAAAAAATATTTTTATGATAAATATTCACAAAAATGCTACAGAAATAGAAATTATAAATTTGATTTCCATTTAGACTGCATAGTAATGCCTATCTCCCCAAGGACCATGCCATATGTCAAGTGAAGCTGACAAAGTGCTAGTCAAAAGAAGTGACAGAGATTGTTTTGGCAGCATTATGATGACAATGCAAGATTTCTTGAACAGCTCTCTTGCACCACTCTGTGTTAAAAACAACTGTTTGGGGTCTAACAGTTCTGATTTGCTGCTGCCTCTCTGAAAAAACATAATGTCACTCCACTGATGCAGTTTCCTGAGCCAGAGTGTAACTAATTGGAAAGAAGTAACAAACATGACAGAGAGACAAGGTGGAAACATTTCTTAAAATGAAAAGAATAATTAACACAAATTAAATAAATTTTGAAAAATAAAACTGAGACCTACTTCCTGGTGTTCTAAACAATAGTTCTCTTAAAGAATACATTTTCCTAAATGAGTAAGTAGAATGAAAATACTTCCACTAGCTTCAAATTTTCAAGAGACAGTTTGCAACCTTGAGTCCACAATGAAACAGAAATTCTCCACTGTTTGTAAGTTTGTTATACTTGCTATTGTTTATTTTTATGTTAAGAAAAATTAAAGATAATTGAGAAATAAAATTTGCAGTCATGTTCTGTAATATCTCTTTTTTATACTTAGGATTTATTTATTTATTTTCTATAGTTAGAAATTTCATAGCTGAAAGTGGATGGGAATTCTTAGTTTTTATTTGGAAGAGGCTCAAAAATTACTTCTGCATGTTGATTCACACTAATATTTGAAAACCATCTTGGTAAGTTTAGAGACAGGATTATCTACAAATTGAATGCAAAGAATTGTGAGAGCCAATATAGCAGAGTTAATTGATTATGGACAGAAAGAAAGAAAAAAGAAAGAAAAGAAAAGAAAGAGAGAGAGGGAGGAAAGGAGGAAGGGAGGGAGGGAGGAAGGAAAGCTAGAGAGGGAGAGGGAAAGAGAGGGAGGGAGGGAGGAAAGGAGGGAAGGAAGGAAGGAAGGAAGGAAGGAAGGAAGGAAGGAAGGAAGGAAAGAGGGAGAGTTGCAGGGAAGGAAGAAGGAAAGAAAGAGAGAAGAAGAAGAGAGAGAGAAATACGGCAATGAATCTAAGTATTTTGGATAGAGAATTGGCTGTTGTCTTCCTAAGCCATTGAAATGGTTGTCCTCAATCTCCCTTGGTCCAAAGAACATATTCACTGTCATCAAGAGAATAAAGACATGGATGTTGCATTTGCTTCACCTCTTATGTAAGTGAAGCCCCCAAATGAACACTCAACAAACACAGAATTTTGAAAGTTGTATAATTATAGGATTTCTGATAGTCCGGAAAGTTTCGTATATGTAGTCCAGGTTGCAGAAAACACATACTGCAGAGGCCCCAAATGGGGAGCCAGGACAAGAAACCCTAGCCTGTCTCTCCTGCATCTATTAACCATAAGTGAAACAAAAGAACATGAGACAGTATTCCAAATTTCCTATGTCAGATTCCAAATATCATATGCACATTCACAAATCTAATGTTTGACAGATTATACAGGTATATGAAATACATGTACATTAAAGAAAAGTACTATATGCATGTATAATACATGTAAATGAATGTATATGGACATGTGTGGATGTATATTTTTATTCTTTGTTAGGTAAATCATAAACATATTTATACTAAAAACATTTGTAATGCAAATGTAGCCAAGGCATTGTGTTTCATGTGGCAGTTATTCTTAGATATTTTAGCAAAATATGTGAAACTTAAGATAATATTTGAAATCCTAATGCTTTTATTAACTTCTGGAAGTCACAGTTAAAGAAATAAATAATATTATTTATATATATATATATTATTTATATATATATATATTATTTATATATATATATACACTTTTTAATTCTGGTTCTTCTATTCATCATACTTTTAAAATGAAAGCTTTTTTTAGAACATGAAAGGTTGACAATAACAAAAATGACTAAAGCAATGCAAGATAGATCTTTGAAGAATGTGTAAAGTGGATTATAATTTTTTCGTCAAAGAGAAAACAGGTTAGGTAGCAACTTCATTTGTAATTTTTACCTACAGAAAGAGTTAGAATGAGGAAACTCATGACCAGATAATCAGAGTCTTCAGAGTTAAGGGAGGAAAAACTTTCCAGTTATGGCATTTAAAAATCTACATTAGGAATAAAGCAGCATAGCAAAATTCCTAGAAATTCCCTTCTCCAAAGAGATACATTTAGAGACAGAACAGACCATCTCATAGTCTCTCTAGCATCTGTAATTATTAGAAAGTTCGTTTTTATTGAGATAACTGTTTAATGATAACCTCTATGAATTGGTCTATAGCCTCCTTCTTTCTATCAGTAATTCAACAAATATTTATTGAACACATACTATGTGTAAGGGACTGCAGTCCAAGATTAAAAGAATTACTAAGTGACATAATATGTCAGACCTGGTGAGAGCTTTGAAGAAAGTCAGTGATTCTAAAAGGTCTTAAAAACCCAGTATTTTAGAAGAAAAGGTAGAATCGTGAAGTATATTGATAAAATGTTAGTGTTATAAAATGAAAATTTAATTTGTATCTGATACTGCTAGGTTTCTGCACACAAAAATCTCAAATAAGTTATTGTTAAATAATGGGGCAAGTGGAGTGTTAAATTATTTGTTTGCATGAATACTAAGTGGGTTCTTATTTGCATCTTTAAGAGTGTTTTAGTCGTGTTGAGAACACTGGTTGGAGTCGTTGATTAAGTTGAGAACGCATAATTATTTTTTTTTTTCATTTTCAATGAAGATATACAGGTTCTTGCTATCCTAAAATTCACTGTTCTGCAAACTTTCAGGAGAATAACATTCTGCTAATGAGAATGTCTACACTCTAGGTGGAAGCTACGGACCTGCCTTTCAGATAACGCATTCCAGGATCTCATGCACTTTTGGAGCACACTCTCTGCTCATATTTGTTTTACAGTGTTTAAATACTCATGGCTATCTGTGCATCAAGCCATCCTATGGTCGCGTATTGCTTCCTTGTGTCTCAGTCTATGGCTTTATATTTATCCACCAAAAATTATATTTAATTCAGTTAGCTACACACAAGCCTATTCACATTTTGACCCTTTTTTAAATCTAGTCTAGAGCATCTCTCCCAACTACCATCTCCTAAACTCATACTTTCCTTACATTTGTTCAGCAAATCATGATTTAAATTATATATTTAATAGTAGTGAATTCATGTTTGATTATGCTTTATAATAAAATACATTATTTTTAATGTTACATCATAATAAAATGATTACATATTATAATATTTTAGTAAGCATATATTTTTTTCCATTCTTTCATGTGAGTGAATCCACATGAAGCCCCATGAGGCAGACTAGTCAAATCTCCATTTTACTAATGTGACTCGGTCTTTCATGTGATCACAGAGCTATAAGCTGCATAGGATGGGACCACAGAATTATTCTGACTCGTAGTCTAATGGTCTTTCCTTTATACCATCCCTCAATTCATTGATGAAATTCTAAACCAGAAAATGTCAATTTAAATTCCCTAGATATAAAAGTCTGATTAAGAAAAACTATGTTTTTTGTTGACAGGAGGTGAAATTTCTTCACTGTCATCAGGACAGAAATGCAAGAATGGATCAAAATAAGAGGCAGGAGTTTCCTTCCCAGAAATACAGAATAGTCATTCATCGGGCCAATAAACCTTCTCTAAAACTCAAATCTTTTTGAGTTAGGACTCTACTCTCCGAGCTGTGATGTAAAATGGGAATAAAATTTCCATTATGTAAGACAGTGGGGCAAGTTACACTGAATAAACAAAGAAAGTTGGGAGGGACTTGTTCTCTCTTTTACTACATAATTTTTCCTTCTTTAGTTCCCAAGATATTAGCTTATAAACTCATCTCTACTAATAATTGTATATAAAGACAAAGGTATTGAGGGATTTATGCAAGGAACTAAATGATATTCTTAGAAAGCAAGTTCTCATATGACCCCCCAAAAAATTCTTTGTTTCCAAAAAATATATTGGTTGTCTCTACACAAACAGAACAGAAGTTGCTTAACAGAAGAACAGTATAGTTTGTTTGAAATACATTTACACCGTCTCACCTATTGTTTCTTCCAATTACTTTTCCTCTGCTATTCTGAGCTATTCTAAGGTATTTATAATACTTCAATTTATTTTTTTCACATGTGTATCTTGGTATAAAATAAAGAAAAACCAGGAACTTGAAATTGTAAAATAATAATAAAACTAAAGTGCATTTCTAGTGATAGTTGGCAATGCAAAAATGACCAAGAAGCCAGAGATGCTTTAATCCAAAGCATTGTTAAGAATAAGTATAGAACAACAGGGCAATTTGATTATCTGAGGTGCAGGAACCTTTGGGATTAGCTGAGTTATAGTTAAGTTCCCCAACACAAATGGAGTTTCAGGTTGAAAGAGAGGGAAAAAATAGAGAGACTACAGCCCTTCGCATGGCTGAATGGCAATGTCAATCCTCAAATGAGGGAATTACACACGGCCCAGATCACTCTCATCAGAAACCCAGGTTCAGTAGCTGTGGCACAGGGCAGTGGGCACATGCAGCAAGGGAAGAAGCCAATCCTCCTCTAAAGAGCAGATTAAGCATTTTTTTCTTTTAAGCATCTTTTCTTGCATTTCTGATATTCTTTTCACATTTTGATAATGCTACTTCTCCCCAGCAGCATCATCAAAAGGGGAAAGAAAGACTGCATAGCGTCTCTGTGTCACGTCCCTATATTCCCTTTTACCCACCTTCCTGGCAGCTGAATTTCTCCTTCATCCTTAATCATTTTGTCAGTCTACTTTCCCAGCAATCAAACTCTCCCTCCGTTAGCCTCAAGATGAGACTTGGGCCTGTCACAAGTAACTGAGGAATGAGACATGCTGAGCTCTCAGAGATTCTGGGCCACTGAGGGAACCCTGGTCAGGGAAGAAAGAACTCTAAAGATAGAAGCAAAGCTTTATTTGCCAGCCAGCTTGAATCACCCCACCCACCCAATCCCTGCTGATACATTGTACCCAGAGTCCAGATAGCTGCAGCTCAAAGCTATCTTTGGACTGTTATTATTTGGCCACCAAAAGCAAAGAAAGAATAATATAATTTTTTTGCCAAGCAGTTTGCTGATTTTTATATATACTTGATTTTAAATATTTTCAAATCAACAAATCAACTGATACAGTATCATCATTCTTTGAAGAGATATATGTGTGTAGATGCATGTGTGACTGTGTGTGTGTGCAGGGTGAGGGGGTGCTCAAGAGAAGAAAAGGGAGGGAGAGAGAGGGAGGTGGGGAAGGAGGAAATGTCAGAAAGGGCAAGGACATATACCCTACTACCTTCTCTGATGGGTGGATCCTGTTAAGGAGATGGCCCTTTGTGCTACAAACAACCTTGATATGTGAGTGTGAGAATAGGAGCCACAGCAAGATGTAATATTCTGCATAATTGAAGAACTTTGATTTTGAGCTCCCGAGGGTAATTATGGGAGATGAAGCTGAGGTAGAGGCCCACAAACAATGCTACACTCTCATGATACTGCAGTGTTGACTATGCTCACCCCACATACGCATGCAAATGCATGATGGACATGGGGTGAAATAGTAGCAATAACCATGAGCATAGAAGCTGGAGGTAGAGGGAAACATGAGAAGATCCAATATGAAAAATCTGTAAAATCCCTGAGGGAGAATTTAGAATTTCACACATCTTGAAACTGGAATAATAATACAAATCCAAGGAGCAAATGGAAACCCAGCTGCATTATCCACTTGGATACTGCACTGTTTTAAAAGCACACACATGCACACACACACAACAACAACAACAAAAACAACAACAACAACAACTTGGGCTCAAACAATATATAGAATCATTTCAAGATTACAAATGGAGGAAATGGCACCAACGAGATTGAGGTCCAGAAAGGCCTGACCGCAAAGGCCAAACTTTTACCACTCACAAGTTACTCAAACTGAATGAATAAGACAACCAGAGTTAGAAGAGCCAACTCTAGTGTCCTGCCCACTCCAAGCTTCCCAGTTAGTCACTGGGAGAAGGAGGATGAGTGAAGGATATCCCCCTCTGTACAGAGAATCGCAGATCTCCCCTTTTTCTTCTCAGCACAGCCACATGCTGGCCACAGTTTGGTCAGCCCAGGCATCTTCCAATCCAAAGGCCACTGACAAGTTCTCTAACAAAGAACAAGGTCAGTTTTCCATTCAGATAATGGGTAATTCAGGTGGACAATATTTCCATTAGAAATTATTGTACTCATTTTTGCTGAAATAAATATTAACAAGGCTTAAACGAAATGCTAATCAAATGATATTCAATAAAAATTAAAGCACATTCTTGAAATCAATGTGCCCAATACCACTTAAAATGTTTGATTTATGCATAACCACCGAAATTACTACTCTCAGGGAGAAAAGAACTGTTAAACATATTTAAAATCATTGTAGTTCAGGTTGGAAGGATTTAGAACAGAAGAGAGCACCTCTCAGCATTTCACAGCACATAATCAGAAATATGTCAGTTTAAGCAAGTCTGTTTTCTACAATAGTTCTATTCTTCTTCGTGATTCCCATTCTATAAACACTTATTCATGCCATATATTGTGTTCCTACATTATGCCTGCCCTTATTAATTATTGTGAAGATAACAGAAGAAATTCCCCTGCCATCACACAATGAAATGCACACATAGGTGACTACCATGACAATGAACTGTGAGAAATGGTTTGAAGACTTAATATTAATATTATTACCATTAATTAAATACCTGCTAGGGATCATACAATGTGGTAACTTTAAGTCTACCTTTCACAACTAGCAAGGTCGTTATTATGCATTCAACAAAAAGGAGGAAACTGAAGTTTAGAGTAACGGATTTTGTAAGTAGCAGAAGTTGGTTTATATGTGTCCAATGCCCGTGACTTTTATACTAAGTTACAACATATTTAAATAAAACGATAATCATCAAGGAAAGATATTAGAGGCTGTTGGCAGTACTTTAGATAAAAGTGTCCTTGTAGATGGGCTTTAACAGATAAGTGGAGGGTCTTCTTGGGGAAGGGAAGAGAATGAGAAAAGCCACAAATATGGAAAGTACATCAACTGTCCTAATATAGGATGGATTGATTAGGTGAACTGGAAATGGGGAAACCAGATGAAAATCACAGACATAGCTCAGATGATAAATAAGAATTTAAGTTGGACTAGAAGTAAAATTTGGAATGGAAATGAGAGGATGGGTTATATTTTCACTTAGGTTACTTAACAGACAACCAGTTCAAAAAGTTTTTCTCAAAATTATTAAATTTTTCCCCTAGAAACAGCACCTTCTTCTAACACCTATCTCAGAAAATGGCAACTCCATCTACTAGTTGTTCAAAAAAGAAGCTTGGTGACATCCATGATTCCGTCCATTTTCCCACCCGTAATTATTTGATGATCACTATCTATCCATTGCCTTTGAAATTTCCATTGAGTCCATGTCTTTCACATTCACTTTCCTTTTGTTCATTAAGCCATGATTATTTCTCACCTACATTACAGCCATACCCTCTTAGTCAGCATCTCTCTCTCCAGGCTCTGCCCCTTTCTATCTAGTATGAAAATTCTACAGTCACTTGACCTCCATCCTTCCCCACCATCTCCAGTGAACACACATCAAAAATACATAATTCAAACAGTCTCTTCTAGGAAGCCTTCCCTAATGTCATTGTCTCCATTGTCTAGATTAGCTATACCTACTACATAGGTTTCCATGCCTCATAGAGTATTTGTCATTGAAGAATATACCACACTCAATCACAGTTGTCTGCTCACTTATTCATTATGCCTAGATGTAGGGTTTCAGTATGTCCAACTTTTTCATTTTTGTAGTACCCTCAAGATTTGAAGTAGCACAACAGTTAGTATTTCTTTAAAAATAAACAAATACCAATTGAAAAATAAAGGAGAAAGAAAAAACAAAAACAAAAGTATCTGTAATAGAATTAGTCAATATGTCCTAAATAAAACTCATTTTTTACTGTATATTTATAAATATGTATGCTATAAACAAATTGAATATAAAGAAAGTTTTAAACATATATATGTTAAAATATATGTAAAAGTAAATAAAACTATTTGGCACAATAAAAATTGTCATTTATATTCTATTAAAAAATGGATTATTGAAAAAATTAATTCCAGGAAGTAATAGAAGAAATAACTGGTGAATAGTTTCATGAAATCAATGGAGAAAAATTTTTAGGCATAACATCAAAGGCAAAGAACATGAAAGGAAAGACCAATATATTTGACTATATAAAAATATTAATGGTCCCATTCAGGAAGGAAAACAGAACCATTAATAAATTTAAAACTAGAAACAACAAACTAGAGAAAAATAACTTATAATATATGGTCAAGAAATGTTATCCTCTAATATATAAAGAGCTCTCGAAAAACAAAACAATAACCCCCCCATGGGGCTTATAATTCTTATTATAAATTTAATAAAATGCTCCCATAACATGCCATCCTCTAGTCCTAGTTCAGCATAATTTCAAATATATCAAAAAAATCATTTTTAATGCCCAGATGTATTGCCAAGAAAGTAAAAGAATTTTTAAGAAAATTTTAGAAAAGACAAAAAATTTAGACTCCACATGACTAAGCAAGCAATAGAATGAAAAGGTTTCCTGAATTCATATGCTAAGCACTGGTGGCCTGAGTTTGAGTAAACTATGCAAATAAGAGACCTAGGTGAAAGATGAGATTAAAACTTCCTGTGGAAATCTTGGATCCTTGACACAAGATAGCTCATTAGGAATTTAGTTTTTGACCCTGGCTCTTGGCATAGAAACTAATTAATTAACTAATTAATTACTTTTTAAAAAGACTTTCAATACATTTTTAAGCAAAAGTTGATATTCATATTTTGAAAGCAGAATTTATATCTTTCTGCCTTCTTCCTCCAAACAAAACCCAAATAAAATATAATTTAAAGTGATTCTGGTGTGCTAAAGCTCCCAGTTATCTGAAAGCAGCATATGAGAAAATTTTAATTCAGCCCCAAGGATTATCCTAATAAGATCAAAAGATCAAAGATTAAAGTAGTATAAACTCATAATTTAATTTAAAAACGATATAAATGAAATAAGCTGTTGTGAGGAAGCACAAGTGCCATAAAGCACAGAATCAGACCCCCAATGATTGCAGATATTGGATTTATCAGATAGAGACTATAAACCATGCAGGTTACATATGTTTAAAGAAATAATAGAAAATTGACAATATTAGTAAAAAAATAGACCAACAAAATTGATCAGACATATTTGATTTTAAAACTAGTATACTGAAAAATAAATCTGAGAAAAATACATGGAACAAAGGACATATATATGAAGTGATGAAAAAGAGAAAAGAAGTTTTAAGGAAACAATAATAGAGTGATAAAGTCCAACATAAAGTAATGAGAGTTCAGAGGGTTAATAGAAAATGGAAGATGGCAATGATTATTTGGAGACACAATGTGGGAATTGTTTAAAATTAATGAGATACCAATTTTGACATCAAAAAGTCATGAATTGTCAATAAATTTTAGTAAAACTAAAAAACAGAAAATATAAAGTTTTTAAAAAGCAGCTGTCAAGAAAAAAGTTACCTACAATAAGTAGTATGTTTCCCAATTTACTGCTTCTCAATATCAAATATGAAATTCCAAAAGCAATGGAATAGTATTTTTAATATGCTAAGATAACATAATATCAAGCTAGAATTCTACAGCCATAAAAGCATTTTTGAAAAATGAGGTAAAAATAAAATCATTTTCATTTCAACAAAAACTCAGAGATTACACCAACTAGGCTGATATATTTGCAAAACTCCCAGATGGACGGTCATACAATTTTAATTCTTGGTTCAGTGTCATGTTATCTAACACTGTCCATGTTAAAATTCTCAGGATTTAAAAAGCTGGATGATCCTTCCAATAAATACATCAGCCTCTCCATTCTTTCATCTTTTCTCCTCAAATGATTTTTTTTTGCATCTATCCTTAGCTCCTAATTTCTATTATTGTATCAGAACTTTTTATTACCAACTGCCACAACTCCATCCTCTTAGCTTCCAGGATTCATTGCTCTGACTACTAGCTCTAGTGTTTCTAGGGCATTCCTTTTAATAACATAACTACCAAAAAAATCCTCAAATACACTGATCCTTCTCTCTTTTTCTCTACACCACTCAATTCGCCATGTCATCATTCTCATCTCACTCAGCTTAGAGTCTATAATATGCAATTTTAATCATTATCTTGCTCACTCACTAAACTCTCTTAACATTCTCTCATGCCATTGTACTCACCAAGAAAATAATGCTAACCTCACTGAATAAAATTATCCTTATATGCCATGACTACAAACACAGGTAATACGACTAGATATAAATACACCACCAGGTTGAATGGTTTTGCTTTATTGCATGACCATTAACATCAAGTGGGTCCTTGGAACTATCTGGGAAAATTGCCCTTTTCCATTCACTAGCCCATTCTCCAAAATAACTTCACAACTTCTCTTTCTTCTGAATAACCTTGCTTGTATCTCTTGAGAAAAAAAGAAGCAATTTGAAAGCAACTCCTAGAAGCCTACCCTGCATTTGATCCTTACTCTGCACTATAATGGATTAACAATGTGAGTCTGTCTATGTCAAAACCCTTCACTAGTGTATCTGACCCAACTATTCTTATGGATTTAAGATTATTGCTTATTATTTACTCTTTTTCTTGCCTCATAATTTTCCCTGGTCTTTTAACAAATGTGTTGTTACCTTTCCCATTTAGAAAATCCCTTCCTTGACCCTACTTCCTATTGTAATTACCACCCCATTTTAATTAAGTAAGCCCATTGCCACAAATGTTTCTCTTCTCATTTTCTCTTTATCTCACTCCAATCTCAGTTCTTCACTCCATCACTAAACTAAAATTTCACTCATTAAGATCATCAATGACCTCCCTCTTCTGAATTTTGCAAATAAAATTCCAGCCACCTTCCAGCTCTCATTTTATTTGACCTATCAGCATCAGATAAGACTGTGGCTCATTCTTTCTTTCTTGAAATATTTCTTTTACTTGGCTTCCTTAACATCATATTGTCCTGGTTTTCTTATTCTGGCCACTTCTTTTCATTCTCTTGTGCTGGTTCCTCCCCATCTCCCAAATTCTATATGTTGGAGACCCTCAGGGCTCAATATTTGGATCTAGTCCTTACATGCACCTCTACTCTTCCTGTCCTACACCAAATACCAGATTCATATACCTAAATGCCTACCTATCATTTCAACTTTGACATCTAAAATGTTATCTCAAATCAAGCTCCCAACATACTCTACCAACACCTAAATGAGCTTTCTCCTAGAGTTTTCACCATCTCAATTAATGAAAACTCTATTCTTCCAATTAGTATTTTGGGCTCCAAATCTTGGAGTCATTCTCTCTTTCTCCACACCTCATCACCAATTCATCAGCAAATCCTGATGGTTCTACCTTCAAAATATATTGAGGACCCAACAACTTTTCAATATCTCTGGTCTATGTTACCATCATTGCTCACCTTGAGTATTGAAAAAGCTTTTTAACAGTCTCCCTGCTTCTGCTCTCACTGCACCACGGTCTATTTTCAGCATAGCAACTAGAGTAATCCTTTTAAAACATAAATCAAATCATTTCATTCCCTTGCTAGAAACCCTCTAATGACTTCCCCTGTTATCTCAGAATAAAAGCCAAATACTCAAAGTCACTCCTAAGGCCTCTGTATGATAGGGACCCATTACTTCTCTGACCTCATATCCTACCACCTTCTCCTTTGCTTATTTTGCTCCCATTAGCCACCTTCTTGCTCCTTAAACACACCAAACATGGTATTACCTCATGAGCTTTGTGTCTGCTATTCTATTGCTTTAAAAGCTTTCTGATTGGATTCTACTTGGTTCACACACTCACTTCATTCAAATAGTTGCTCAAAAATCTTCTTTTGATAAAGGTCTTTCCAGACAACTCATTTAAAACTCCACATCCAGCACTCCCTGTCCTTCTTCTTGGCTTTATTTATCTCCATAATGTTTATCTCCTTCTGACAAAATATTTATTTTACTTACTATTTTATCATTATCAGTTTCCCCCAACTAGATGTATATTTCAAAGTGGTCTGGATTTGGGTCTGTTTTGATCAGCTACCTATTCATTAAAAAATCATATTCCCCTTCAAAGTATAGAGATGTTTCTAATATGGAGGCTACATTTCCCAATCTCTGTTACATCCAAGTGATGTCATTTAACAAATTCTCCACAATGGAATATAGGTAAAATTATTCTGTGTCTCTTCTGAGCCAGTAGGTTTAAGGAGGGAGTATTTCTTCCTCAATCTTTTTCTGCCTTTATTGTCCAGCTGGACAAAGATCAAAGGAAACTTAAGGATCTCCATCACCCTGGATCTGTGAACAACAGTATGTATCTGGCCCCTCCAATCACCCACTCTCCCAATCCAATTCTCAACCTTCTGACAATAAGACACATTTGACTGGGACTTTATATGAGTGAGAACTAAAATTTTATTATGTTAAACTACTGAAATTTCAGGTCATTTATTATAGACAGTAGCATTATCCTAGATAATATGTTAATGCTGGTGTCTCCCAATTCTTGAAATGCTGAAATGCTCGAGAAATATTTGTTGAATTAATGAGTGAAAGAATGAATGAAGCAATGTGAGTAAAGGAAATATTAAGTATGTAAATAAACTTTAAAACATTTAGTGAATTAGTGAATAAAAAATTAATCTTGTTGAATAAATTAATTTACTGCTGATCAATTCCTTGCTATTAGTTTCTTTGTTCCATATTTTCTTATGTAATTACAACACTTTCCTATGATATAGCCTCATATTTTCTTTTAGGAAACTTTTTCCTTATGTTTATTTCAAATTTCCCTTTCATAAATTCTTTGCATCACTTTTATTTACCTTTAGCTGAATTGCTTTAAATAAGTTGCTCCTTTCTGTTTATATTTTTCAAATATTTAAATATCACTATCATGAGCTCCACTTACTATTGTTGATCTAAGCTACACACTGTTTCTTGTCAAAAGACCTCTCCATCCCCTTAATCACTTTCTTCCTCTTGCTTGAACTCTCTCTATTCTGTCTATACTTTCATCCTTAAAATAGATCAGGGCACAAATCTGAAATAGCTCAGTAGCTATTGAGAACAATGTGGCCAAAATTCCACATTGCTTTGGTCCTTGAGATCCCCAGATGCAATTAGAGAGCATGTGAGCAACTAAAAGTACAGAAATGATGACCCGTTCCTCCTGCATTTCCAGTGACTAGTGCAGTTTTTAGAATATGGTGGGCTATCAATGTAAGTCTCATGCATGAATAATAAATGAAGAGCTGCATTATCAGATTAATCTGGCCCCATGGATTATTGTTCTCCTTCCCTGTGGCCTAATTCAGTTTGCAGTCATCTGAAAGGGTATTACTGATGATAGTGAAGTTGATATATTTTCAGGAAAGACCAAAGGAGAGTTGAACAGTAGACCAACAAATCCTTCATGGTCACAACTACAAACATTTCTGTCTTTTATTGTAGTAACCCTAAACCAATTCAGTATTTATCATATTTAAGACTGCAGTTGCCTAACTTGAACATTACTCACAAGGAGAAAAATGACAGTTCTGCTTGTCATACATTTCTAGAAAATGAGAAGGAGTTATTAGCTTTCAAAAAAACCCTAAATGTACTATTTGGCTCCCATCAATAGTCCAATATTTTACATGTGTCAGTGCTGTGACCTGCTTTGAGATGGATGAAGAATAATTTTGCCAAAGGGATTTATATTGTTTTAAAGGCTCATTGAATCTCCTAAGTAAAAGAAGTGCATTTTTTCCAATGTAATAGTCACAGACTTAATAAGGATCATTTTCTTAAAGGCAAACATTTGATATACATGTCAATGATTTTGTGAAATCCATTTCCCCCATCTCCTACCTACACTTCTTTCTCAGACAGTGACAGATTCAGCCTCTTCTCTCTTTCCTCCTTTCATAGATCTCCTTCTTAACATATAAAGGAGAATTCTAAATTAATTAATGGTATCACCTACATGAAAATTAATATCAGATTTTTAATCCTTTCTTTAACACAGTAAATTAAATTCAAAAACAAAACTATCTACTGGGTTCAAAATTAGGTATGACTATAAAAGCAAACTACACAGTACCACATTGACCTCAGATACAACGTACTGTAACTATGTTTTGCTTCTAACTAAAGTTTTACAAATTTAGACATTATTAATTTTTAAAAGTGTCCCAGTCTATGAAAAGATGCATAATTCAAAGAAAAGCACTCCTTAACAAAATAATAATATGGTCAAAAGAAAGTGGTATATAAACAGGCATTAATGGCAAATACTGTGAAATCATGACAGAGTAAATGGAAATGAAACTCACAAAGGCAACGGACAGATTATGCAGAAATTTAAGTGGGTATAGTAAGGAAGCACTTTATAACTCCTCATTGAACTCAGTGGATAAGAAAAAATAATGAAGATATAAGATGCTTAACATTTTCAGATTTCTAATTTACTTATTGGATTTGAATAAGAGGGCAAAAAAGATGAAGAAATAATTGCAGAAATTATGGAAGAAAACTCTTTAAAACAAAAATAGATCAAAAGACCTCATTCGCTACTACCCAAAATTATTTTTAAAAAAGACATACTGCTGGTGTGGTAGTCTAAGATACACACACACACACATACACACACACACACACACACACACCAGTTAACAGGTATCACTAACCACTGAAGAAGGCTAGGCTAGTTAAAATAAGTCAGCTATCTATAAAAACTTACGTAAGATAATGCATATGTAATTAAATAATGACATAAGAAAAACAGTTTATTGTATCATAAATGGAATAGTAACAACAACAATAGCAACATTTATTAGGCATTTGCCTTATTTCGGGTACTGTGCTAAGAGTATATGTAGTAACCTATTTAATTACCGCCCTTATGACATATGTGTAACAACTATCCTACACAGCTGGTAAAAAGCAGAGCTAGTACTCAAACATAGGTAGCCTCCTTCTCTATATTTTTACACTTTGTTCTACTGTTGGAATTCACCCTTTTACTTATAGTATCTAACATAACATACATTTATTGATGTCCTCAATAGTCAAGGTTGTATTATAAGAGCTCTTAAAGAATACCAAAAAAAGGCAAAGACTGAGATTTTGGATTTCAAGAGGTTGAAGCCATAAAGCTATAGTAATCAAGATAGTGCGGCATTGATAAAAGAATAGAAAATTATATCAATAAACAGAATAGAGTCCAGGAAAAAAAAAAAACATAAAATTATAATCAACTGATCTTTGACAAACGAGCAAAGGCAACACAATAGAGAAAACAGTCTTTTCAACAAATGGTGCTGAAATGACTGAACATCGATATGCAAAAAATGAATCTAGATACATACCATACATTCTTCACACAATTCAAAATGGATTGCCGACCCCAATGTTTATAACACTCCTATAAGATAACATAGGAGAAAATCTAGATGATCTTGGACCTGACAATGACATTTTAGTTGGAAACTAAATTCTTGATCCATGAAAGAAAAATTGATAAGCTGAACTTAATTAAAATTAAAAATATTTTTTCTGTGAAAGACTGTCAAAAGAATGACGACAAGCCACAGACTGGGAAAAAATATATGCAAAAGAAATGTTACAGAACTGTTATCTAAAATACACAAAGAACTCTAAAACTTCAGCAATAAGAAAACAATGCAATTTAAAAATGGCTGAGACCTTAACAGCCACCTTGCCAAGAGAGATACACAGATGAGAGATAAGCATCTCAAAAAATGCTTCACATTATATGCCATCAGGAAAGTGCAAATTGAAACACCAATGAGATAGCACTGGCCTATTAAAAAGGTCAAAATCTGGAACACTGAGAACATACTGCTGGTAAAGATATAGAGCAACAGGAACACTTATTCATTGTTGGAAGAAATGAAAAATGACACAGCCATTTTAGAAGACAGTTTGGCACTTTCCAACAAAACTAAACAAACTCTTAGCATATGATCTAGCAACAGCAGTCTTTGGTATTTATCCAAAGAAGTTAAGAACTTATGTCTACACAACAACCTACACATGAATGTTTATAGAAGCCTTATTCATAACTGCCACAACTTAGAAGAAACCAAGACGGCCTTCAGTAAGTGAATGGATAAATAAACTGTGGTACATCCAGACAATAGAATATCATTCATTGCTAAAGAGAAATGAGCTATCGAGCCATGAAAAGACATAAGTTTTGGGGAAAATAGGAAGAGGCTAGTAAAAAGGTACAAACTTTCAGTCACAATATAAATAAGGCCTGATAATCTAATGTATAATATAGTGACTACAGTTGATCGCAGTGTATCACATAATTAAAATTTGTGAAGAGAATAGAACTTAATGTTCTCATCAAAAAAAAAAAAGGTAAATGTGAGATGATGGATGTGTTAATTAACTCGACGGGAGGAAAGCTTTAAATATCTTATAATTTTGTGAATTATATAATGAAAAAGCTGAAAATATGACTACTGGCATAAAAGTAGCAAAAAACTTATTGACAAAATTATAGAATCCAACCTGAAGCCAGAATATTTGTGGCAGATTACAGTAAATATCATCAGGGGAAGATGGACATTGCCTCAGTCTGGTAAGATTGACCTCACTTTGACCTTAGTTCAGTAATTTCCAAGTAGGACAGCTATAGAGAGTTAGATGATCATATGTAGTGTCACTATAAAATAGACAATATAGACTTAATAATGATGATCCTTTATTAAGATAAGCATGATGAAAACAGATTAGTTGATATAAACCCTATTTTTGTAGTTCCTTTAGAATTGAATTGCTCATTTTCTCATCTTTCATGCAAAAGATGATTAAAATGTTCTGTGTCTATCTGTGGCTAAAACTAATTTTTGAAAGGCAAAAATCAAGTCCATGTTTATTAACATTAACTTGGAAATAATATCTATAATCAGAAAAGTGTCAATAGCCAGTTCTTAGACTATTAAGTGAGCATCCTTGGTGATGCTAGGCCAGGGCTGGGACACATAGAGACATTTGGATGTCAGGCAGGAGAACTAATGCATGAGGAGACTCAACTTTATAAGATTAGAGATTATTCGTACATGCAGGTGATGAAAAACTTGGTCATTTTAAAGTAAAAGTCCATGGAGACCCCAAGGAGAGGAATTATTTGCTTCAAATAGTGTAAGTGGCAGAGTCCAAGCTAGTCCTCAGATTTCCTGAGTTCCATCTCACTGCCCTTTTCAGCACTCTAATTGAATAATGTATTTTCTGATTGAGTGACCTCTTAAAAATTAATATCCTTTTATCTGTAGCTTCTGAAATAGAAAGCTAAAAATCAATTACTATCTATAGTTTTCTGGCAGTAAAAGTTATATCTGTATTAGATAGCTAAGGATGGTTGGAAATAGATAAATATCAATTTGAAAAATTTTAGATATACTCTTTTGCTCATTTTATTTCCATTAAATGTCCTTCAAATCGATCACAGCCTACAATCTCCTCACTATTTCCAGAAAACTACAGAATAGAAAATATAAATTCTCTCCAAAGTTAAAGAATCATGTTTTGCATTTGACAGAGCAGGACAGAGACAGTGGATAGGCATGGGGATATGGCAAAGAAAATAACCAGGGCAAACGTGGAAGGAGGAAAATTAAGCAAGAGCAAGCATAGTTAGAGAGCTAGAACAGAGGATAGGGACAGTTTGAAAGACAGCAGGAGGAAGAGAGTATAGAGGGGGAAAGGAGAGAGTATCAGTCTTGGTGGTTGAGACAGTATCTGGCGGGCGGCCTCTAACAATCCCTCAGCAATTTCTACCAAAACACTTATGAAGGCAGAAAAAAATCTGATAGGCAGAAGTCCTTCTCCAACCTCACCATACATTGTGCCCTGAACACCAACAGCACAAATTTTGTGCCAACAGTAACCTAAACAACTATCCAGCCAGCCAGCCAACCAACAATATTTGTTGAGGATAATAAAATAACTAAACAAGATAATTTCTGAGAGCAATACATAAAGAGAATGAAAAATGAAAAATGAGATTGGGGTGACTGAATATGGAAGGACTCTCCCAGGTGGCAACATTGAGTCTAAGAGTGTATTTGAATGTTCTAATAGCTGAACACCAACTGCAGTTAGGACACTATTCTCCCTCAGTCTCACCACTGGTATATCTGCTGAGCGCTATGATCTCTGAAAAAAACAACTTAAAAGATTGTATGTTGCTGACGAGTATCTGAGATGGAGAGATGATAGAAAAATGAGAAAAATTGGATTCCACAGATATTATTCCTGCAAATTAAGCACTACAGGCACAGTAGGGAAAAATACAGATTCTTAGGGTTATGATTATTAGAATTTTCATTTTATGGATTTTATGGAATCAGAATTTAACATGTAGCCAGATGGTCAAAGTAGAAAATTTTGTCTCAAACCAACAAGGTTACACTAGGTGAATGTCAGCTTGGTGCTTTGAATTAGGCTCTGGGCTAATCATATCTATCTAGTATTTAGCTATTGCTCTGAGATGGCAATTCAACCAGCATCCAAATGGATGCAGAGAGAAGTTGTGGGCCCTCCACGGACCCTATATCTTGGGAAACACATAGCCTGGAATGGGCTTTTCTCACTGCAATCTGAATATACAGAATATCTATACAGAATATACACTCGACCCAAATAAGAAATTAATTAAAATTAAGAACTTAAGGAAAGAGATTATGCAATTTAAAAAATTATTCTTAGTGCCTAAATTAGTTTCAAAAACAAAAAGTCAGAAAATGAGAGAAAAAGAAGAAACAGTATAAAGGCTCTGTGGAATGGTGGACTTTGAAAGTAATTTTTGGAAGTAACTAAAAGAAAAATTTAGAAAGCTTTTTGGCAGTGCCTTTATTAAAAGCATAGTACAATAAGAAGGAATTTAAGGAAACTATAATGGTGATAGCAGAAAAAAATAAAACTCATTGGTAACATTAAGAAACAAATTATCTGGTGCAAAATCTAAAAAGTGATGTGGAAAAGATGCTTGCACTATCCTAAAAACAAAGGATTAAAATGATAAATGTTCCTCTTGTAAATGGTGTTGGAGACAGAGAAATCAAAATGTAAAGATTATAGACATTCCTCAAGAACAGAGCAAAAATCTTAGAAGCAATAATCAAAGCCTTACTTGAAAAAGTATACTAACCTCTGAAAAGACTTGAGCATATCCCAAAAAGTAGTTACTACACTATATGCAAAATTGATTAAAAAAACTGTTCATATCCTAATTTTTAATCCACTATCATATTACAAATATTAGTCAAAAAATTTAATCTAGAACAAAGCAACTGCCTGAAAATGCACACAGTGTTACAACTAGCTATGCTGTCTTTCGTATGTGAAGGTAATAGGATATTTTTAACTGTGCAAAAATTATATAAAAATACACTTTTCCCAAAAAAGAAATTAATTAAATTAAGAATTTAAAGAAGGAGATTATGTGATTAAAAAATTACTCTTAGTGCCTAGATTAGTTTCTAAAACAAAAATATTTATCACTAAATAATGACCTTATGAAACAAAGACCCAAAAGAACAAATAAAGACACAATTTATGTTTTTAATTTAATTTTAAAATTTTTATTCTAAACTGAGTAATATTTGATTACTGTAAGTAATAAAACACACTTAAATATAAATAAACATACCAGCTCAGGAATTTGAGCTTGCTTATTTGTTTTCTTCTCCTTCAGGTATCATTAATAAAACATAGAATTGTACAGAAGGACTGTCACACAGCACTTAAGCACCAAAAGAATCATTAACATTTTCTGTCATGCCAATATCTTCACTTAATGCTAATAATTCTGGGTTTGAGAAGCTCAAAGTTTTAGTGTTGTTCTAATGACATTATTTATTTCCCAAGGACCAATGACACTGTCAGATTCTCATACATTTTAAATGAGAAAGCAAGAAACTTCTATATATCTAACAATCACTATAACAGAATTAAAATAATACTAGAATTTCATGTCTTCTTAGGGAAAAAAATGTCTAATAAAATGTCTTACAAATGTTATCATTATGTGTCAGTTTGCATTCGACTATATAATTATTACTCAAAACGGTTTCTATAATTTTGTTCAAGATATTTTGACCCAGCATTTGCTTTCTCTTGATATTAAAGACAAATAAAAACTAAATGACAAAAATATCAAGGAAATGTCCAGCACATGTAGCTCAAACAGCCTAATGAAATAGATGTTGAAAAATTGTGAACAATTTCCATTGAAAATGGGAGGTTAAGTCCCCCACAAATTACTGATGCTAATGAATTCCTATCCACAATGAACCTACCTGTGAGAAAAAGTCAAGCTTCCATTGATAATTCTAAACGTATTCTGTGTTTATAAACACACACACTTTGTCTCCTACATGAGTCCATTAAATTTAAGAGTTAGAGTAGTAAGCGGTAGAAAAAATACAGTATGATGAACTCCAAAGTATTTGCAATGTGTTTTTATAATTTGGATGAGAAATTGATCACTATCTCTGAATATAACATTTTAAAATCTTAATTTTCTCAAGACAGCTTAGACATTTCTCATTTAATGCTCTGGCCTCCAAAAATATAGTCAAAGTTTATGCAAGGATATTTGTGGAGATTAAAGCTAAATAAACTATTTCTTAACCCAACTTTAAAAACCACCATTAGAAATGAAGGCAAGAGCAACAAATATCATATCCAAGTTCAAATTTTCAATAAAGTAAACACATTTGGATTTTTAAAAATTATGTTTTTAATTTTATCATATTCAAAATTAGCAAATTCCTTCAACTTGTCTTTGACTGAATTTATTTTGGTTGGGTAAAATTCCTTCTGAAATCCTGTATTCCACTGTGCCTGGCTGACCACGTTAAAACAGTACCTCGTAGTAAACTCTACCTGGACTCAAAGGATTCAAATTCAGGCCCCAGTTGTGATCCTGTGTGACTTAATCAAGGCATTTTACCTCTCTGTGCCTCAGTTTTCTTAACTGTAAAATAAGAAGATTGCACTAGATAATCTTCAGCTTTCAATGTCGGAAAGATCGCAATGTCTTTTAATGAAAAACAAACATCAGTAGACCTGTCATTCTTTTACATGAAAAGAAACAACAAGAACAAACATCAAACTTTGTCATATACCTAGCTGTCTTCTCAGGAATATTTTGTGACTCATCAACTACATACAGATATTTTGAGGAATGTTGTTCCAGACCAAAGCCAAAATTACCTGTTTATGAAGGAAAAGATTGCTTTGGAGTAGCTTACAAATGAGAGGAAGTATTCACTCTTACTTACAATTAGCTCCTCAAAGTGGCTTTGATCAGTATGCAAGCAATTAGATTCAGAGCTAGATTCAGGGGAATGAAGCAGCTTGAAAGGTAAAGCTAAGAGAAGGCATTTGCATTAGGGAGTAAGTATAATATTGACCACTTTCCTACTAGGAGAAAACATGTGCCCACCCTTTGCTTTGGCACACAGTGAGTATGTAGAATTGATGGTAAAATAAGGTAGTAAAAGGGTAAAGTTAATAAGGCTTACTTATACACACCTCTAAGGACGCCCTGTGAACCACGCTGATCACTTTCTTGCTTCAGGGGAGAATTCCATTAAGGCAACCAAAAGCCACAATGGCTTCTTACAATAAAGGAAATAAGATAAACTCACAAATTCTTAAAATATCAAAGGCCTTATGGAAATATTTGTAAGGAATCTGACAATAGCATTTTCTAAGTAGGTAGAGACATGTTAATTACTTGAGGCATCCTCCTTTGGTGAGTAAGCAACATTCATGGCAGAAACATGCAGGACGGTTAGTCCTTTCTAAAATCAGCTGGCATGCAATGTTTTACCTGTTAATTCTAAATGATGCACTGTGACACTGAGTTTTCAAGCAAATTTTTTCAGTATTGGGTACATCTGAAGGTCAAGCTTCCCCAATTTCTACTGGAAAAGCTTTTAGAAGAACAATTGACATGCGTGAGCCTCAATTTTTATCCAAAAATATCTAAAAACACTGAGATATGACAGGAAAAAGGAGAAATTTACATTTAGCATTTCCTTTTTCTGACAGAAGAATGTCAATGTACTGAACAGAATGGAGACATTGGAGCCAGCTAAACATGAATGGAATGCCTGCCTTGGCCCTTTCTAATGTGTCACAGCAGGCAAATTGTTTTACCCTCTCCATGCATCTCTGTTGGAATCTTCTCTCTTATATTTTAGAGAGCTTGCCACTGCACTTTTTATCTGCTAAATGTTCTGCTCTTAAGTTTGATCATCTTTAAAAATGCATGTGTTAGTACACAGTTTGCCCACCAGGTTGAAGATAGACATATATGTAAGTGCCAAATGAGAGATTTTCAATTAGGCAAAATTTAGTCCCCAGAGATCAGAAGAAAAATATGACAGATTTTGTATTACTCTATATATGCATATGTGAATACATATATATGCATGTCTATATCTGTGTAAGCATGTATATTATACATATGTATAATATATATGTATGTGTGTGCATATTATTTATGCATATGTGTGCGTATTTGAAAATGACGACAGTTTCCATATTAGCTTTGAATTGTTGGAAGATAGAGGTGAAACTTAGTGCTGCCTATGTAAAACTTGACTTCCTGAGTTTAATTTAAAGTCTTTTAAAAATGTATTCCAGAAAATTTAAGTTCAGATTTTTATGGCAAATTAATACAATCACCTAAAATCTTATCAGCTTTTATTTCCATAGTGGAGATAATGTAAAGGACAAATGTTTTGACAATAGACCTGGGTTTGACTACTGCTTTTTACCCTTACTACCTTTGTACACTGGAGTAGTGTTTAATCTTAATGATCCTAATCAGGAAGCGCCTACTTCCAAAAATTATGTCTGAGTGACTTGACACAATTTGTGGCATTAGTGGGAACTCAAGGAACATTTGCTTCTCATTTCCCTAAACAAGGATGTGGAAGCATTAAGACGGACTGGGTAGGTGAGTGAGAGAGTGAGATATTAGGAGAGACCATCAGGAGACAAGATGGTGCAACTTGAGGTAAGCTTGCTGAAAGGATAAACTCTTGGTGGTTTCCAGTCTTACTAATGGTCACTCCTAGAATCAACACCTTCCTCCAGAAATTAAGGCTAATTCCATAGCAAGGATTTCTGAATCTGTCTCAAGTCAGGTGATGGAATCTTGAAAAAGGCCAGTGAAGCTAAGTAGAAATTCATGATAGGTTCACCATTCTGCAAAACTCTGGGTTCTAAAGAGAATACAGAGGAAATATCATGCCTCGGAAATTAATGACTTCATTCTGTTAATCACCAGGCTAACTTGCTGTTGAAATCATAAAATTGCCACAGCTCCCCAGAGCTGGAGATACACCCAAGTGCCATTGTCATAATATTTAACACTATCCCCCAATTAGGGCTTGTAAATTCCACCCACAATTATTTGGCTCCCATTTGAAAAGTGAAGAGTCTCTAATACTGAAATCAAATTTGATGGCTAATAGGCTTTCTGATTACTAGGAATTGTTGGTATTTCATTTTTAAAAATGTTGCTTAGCCAAGACAGTCATCATTTTCTAATAGAAGTTGGATCCTTTCATGACATCCTTTCCTGCTACTGCTGGAGCACTGGCAGCACTAATCGCCATTTACAAATGGGCTGCCTTGAACTAGAATTCAGTTGTTCAATACAAGTAATAAGAAATTTTCCAGGTGTTTTAAGCTGCATAATACATATCTTCTTTATATATAATACAACCTGTGTGGCTTTGGGAGTTAGGAAACTTGGGTGCCTTGGAAAATATGATCAGAATACATTTTTTTTTTTTTACAAAAAAAAAAAAATACAACTGTACAGATTTGCTCAGCATGCTCTTCTGACCTCAGTGGGGTTTAGTTGCCTCATAAAACAACCAGATAGATTATGTGGCCTGTTTTCCTCATTAGGCCAGTGTTTTCCAGGAAAGAGGAGCAGGGTGCTCAGGGAGTAAAAACATGGAAAAGAAGGTGACAGGAACCAGACTGACCATCTCAGAGAGACAAAACAGGAATACATGTCAAGTGTCAAGTGAAGGGAAGAAAGAAAGGCCCAAAAAGCTCAGGTGGTAGTTGCAGAAGCAAATGGGTAAGGGTGAGAGGCTGGGTCATTATGCTTAAGCATCTGGCCAGAAGTTACTTTCGTGCAGTGCATGGAGCTTTCAGAAAAGGCCAAATTAGCTCCATAAAAACCTTGTCTAGGCTTGGCAAGTGGAATCTTGCATAGCTATTTGAACAAAAATCTAAACAAAAATAATGAGTTCTGGGTTCCAGTGGTTTGAAATTGAGTCCTCACTCTGTTGTGTGAGGATTGTCATTTCTGTTGAGTTACCTAACTTCTCCAAACATCTTCATCTGCGAAATAGTTGGGTATAATGATTAAACTTACCACCAGAGGGCTGCAGTGAGGATGAAATGAGACAACATATGATCAAGGGTTAGTATTTTGCCTGGCATTTGTCAAGGGCTCAGAAAATAAGAATTACATGTCCCATTATTATGTGGACTTATTTATGGATACCTGAAGTATATGACATGAAAAGGTGAAATTATGAAATAAACTCGAACAATATTTTTCAAGAGAAAGTTTATAAATATAAGTAATTCAGAACATATAGGACTCTGAATTTTGGATATGCTTTTAGTTTATCATTTTTTTTTCAATTAATGAAGAGTTAAATTCCTTGGACATCCCAGTTACTAGGTGTAAGATAGTCAATTTCAGTAGGATTTTTGAGATTTTTGTTTGTTTTAGTCTCCTCCCTCTCTCTCCTCTACTCTAAGATACCTTTCCACAATTTCTGAAGCACTTATGAGCACCTTCTGTGATCCATACAGACCCAATCCTTATTGAGTTAATTCATCTAGGAGTACAGACAACACAGTGTATGTATATAATGCTTAGAGTTTGCCAAACTTGCTTTTGCTTTTCCCCTTAATTCTCACAACAACCCCTTAAAGCAAGGGTGAGGCAGATGCAATTAATATTCTAATTAAAAGAAGCAGAAACTGAGGTTTACCACGTTTATGTGCTCTGTGGAAACCTGCACAGTGAAATGGGTCCTGAGCAAGACTCTTCCTTGATGTCCTCCACTGCTACATGTGTTCATATTAGGCCTATTTAAAAGACTCAGATGCTTTCTAGGAAAAGCTATATCATATCACTTTAAAAACTGGTTAAATAATATGAACAAGAAAGGGAGAAAGGAGATAATGTTTTCCCTGCCTTGGGTCAGGCAGGAAAAGCTTCTACAGAATTTATTTGGTAGAATGTGTCATGTGCATACATCCAAGACAGTGCGGGTCCCTAGGGATTGTTGTAGCTCAACTGTGGCCCTGGAACCAAACTGCAATCTGCTGAGTTCCTGCCTGACAGAGCTGGAAGTGGTGCCCAGTGAAAGTACAGAGGGGAACCTTGTGCTCTGACTTTTTGGCTAGCCCCTGTGCCAGAGTGCTCTCTGGCAGAGCTGTACCCACTGATTGTTCCCTGGAGTGGAGCCAGGGCCTGAGATGTAGTGAATCCATCCAGAGGCTTCTCTACCATACAGAGCAGAGCTGTCTGTGATCTGCCATTGTGTATGTGTGTGTGTGTGGGGGGGGGGGATTCTCAAGTAAGTGTGACTGAAAATATATCCAGTGTGACTCAGAGGGACCCTATTAACTTAGAATTCAAAGTGATAAGTCTAAAACTTAATGAAATAGACACTACGCTAATTATTATAATTTATAATCTAATTTATAGACCTCATTGATCAGTAAAACAGCTTGTTAATAGCCAGATCACTTTATAGTGAATTTGGCTATTGAGATGTTACAAGTTACTACCCCAAAAGCTGTTGGTTAAACAATGGCAATGAGTTCAGCATTGCTTTGATAGTCCTTCCCTCTTTACCCAAAAACAAAACCAAAAAGAAAAAAGAAAAAAAAAAAAAAACAAGCAAACAAACATTGCAGGGAGATGAAAGAGGAATAAGGATTTACTTATAGATGTAAAAACATATGGGGAATTGCTGTCCAATGGGTATAGTTTCAGTCACACAGGATGAAGAAGTTCTAGAGCTCTGCTGCACAGCATTGTGATTATAGTTAACAGAAGTGTGTGGTACACTTAAAAAATTTTCTAAGAAGGTAGATCTCATGTTATGTGTTACTTAGCACAAAAAAAAAAAAAAAAGAAAACAATGTGGATGTTCTTCTACAAGAAAGAAAGGAATGTCTTGATTTTAGCATCATATATAATAAATCATGAGCTTTGAGTCATAACGGCTTAGCTTTAAATGCTAGCTACAACTAGGAAGGTACTTAATCTCCCTGAGCCTAGTTTCTTCATTTGCAAAATGGGGATAATCATCTGTGCTTTTCAGGGTTTTTAGAAGGATTAAATGAGATCGCAATTATGAAACCGAATAGTCTAATGCTTGGCCTAGAACAGGCATCCTTCAAGTTTAATGCTCTCCTCACCTTTTATCACTACAGCTTCTTTTTGATGCTAGAATGTTTTATCTAATTTAAAGTGAGGTATAGCACAGATCTAATGGCTTACAGTGTAAGTCAACCATTTAGGTTAAATGCAGTTCTTGCCAGAAATCCCCATGGCTTCATACCCCTCTTGGTAATTACTTTCTTTTGTTTCTTAAAAGCCCTTGTGACTGAACCCAGATATCTCCAAGGCCCATTCATGCCCATGATTCTACTGTCAAAAATCAAAATAATAGACAAACAACAAGAAACAGCCCAGACTCCATTGAAGAAATAGACATATGTTGTTGCTCTTCACATATGTGCAACTGCATAAGCAGCCTTGGAATGCAGATTATTGCTTCAACAAAATATTGTAAAATCTTGATTTCATGTAGAAAAATTCAGGTCACTCAATCTATGTGTCAGGAAGTCTTCTAACCATGACATGTGGTGAATAAAAGGACAATTGCCAATCACTTTATTCAGCACAATAAGTTTTACACAGTGAAATGTCACCCTAGAGATAGCACAAGTTATTCTTAAGCATAGTATGAAATAAATAATTGCCCTTTCACCTATCTACAAAACGAATACAGGGGAAACCTGACAAATTTTGCCCCCAATCTCTGTATACTAATTTTTGACTCATTTCTTAAGTAGATTAGAAATATCTTCCCAACAATTGGTAGGAAATATTTAAATAGACAAACTCATATATGGTGATATAGTTTCAGAAAGAAATAGTAACACCACAGTATTGAAGAGAATAAAAATTCAAATCCTGAATTGATTTTAGTTAGGTACTTGGGCTACAGTTTAACATAGCAACAGTGCTAAAAAAAAAAAAAAAAAAAAAAAAAGCAATGAGGATACATTTTTTTTTACTTTCATTAGAGAAAAAACCAATACTTGCCCAAAGATGCTCAGAAGGAATGAAAACACTGTGAAGAAGAAAATAAGAGCAAAGAAATCACATGGTATGAATTTTATATAACTGCTTTCCAGTTTCAGAACATAGGGAGTTAAAAGAAATCCATGTTTTAATATGTCGTCTTGAGTACCACAGACATTGATACACATCTGCTCATTCCTCTACCATCACTTTAGTGATCGAGTAGGTTGATGCATTTGACCCTAGGTCAGTCCTAACTCCCAGGGACCCTGAAGCTGCAGTGAATTCGGGAAAGCATGCTCGGTGAGTCTGGTTGGAAAACATAAATACAAGCTGCTCAAACTACAGGGCAGCATGATAATGAAAATGAAACCCACTATATATAATCCAAACTCTATTCAGGACCATGGACAACACTTGTTAAAATGGTTTCAATCTGTGCTTTAGAGACAATTTCTTTGTTTTCTAGAAAACACAGGTAAAAATGAGGTGACTCCTCTGAGAAAAGTGGCATCTATACAAAGGGCTCCTGTGCTGGAATTTTGTCCACTGGGCTTGGGTAGTATGTTAGACCCTTATGGGGTACTCAGGAGGCTCCCAACAGGACAGGCCAGGACCTCTGCCATTACTGATCTGTGTCTAGTGGGCAGAGAGAAGGAAAACCAAAAGCACGGTATAAAGGAGGGGCTGTAAGCTAAAATCATGAAGGATTTAAAGAGGGAGTGACTGGAGAGGAGGTAATATAGCAAGTAAGAAAAAAGGATGATCAAATGCAGACAAGGATGAGATGTGCTCCAGGAAAGGGCTGGGGAACTACCATTTCCCACAGTGGTTGCTTTTATAATATAGTTGCTTCCATAAGTCAGCTGCATTCATCTTCTTCTTTATCCTCACCTGAGCCCTATGAAATCTGGGTTATTATTCTCATTTTAGATATAAGGAAAATAAAACGGAAAGAAATTAAATAGCTTGCTTCAGGTCATGCAAGTAGAAACTGACAGAGCTCCAATTCTATCTTATTCAAAAGTCAAGGCACTCTCTACCACCCTCTCCTCCTCTGCAGAAAGCATCTTGTGGTTTCCAGGACATTTCTACCGTTTTTGAACGCATATGCAAATGTATATTCCAACAGGTATCCTCTGACATAGGGTTTCTGAAAAAAAAACACAATTTTGTGTGCATATCTCGAATTGAGGAACCTTTAAGTAATAGGCACTGTGAGTATAGTCTCTGCCTATTCATTGTAAACTTAGTGCTCAGTTAATTAATAGAAAGTACTAATAGATTATAGATTAGGCCAATAAAGGCTTACCTCACATGCATAAGAAATTTCCAAAAGATTATGGGAATAGAGTTAAAAGACCAAGAGAAGGAACTGGCTCTTGCTTCATTGTTTGTGCCACATTGTCATAAATACTAGAAGAGTGCAGATTCTCTAACCACACACCTCAAATCTTTTCTAATGTAGTCCAAGACCATTGTTTATTCTCATAGAAAATTTTCTAATTTTGTAAATATATTACTATAATGTTAAAAGGCCTATGATTTTTAAATCTCTGACAGGTAGTAATAAGGAGAATACATTTTATAAAAATAAATGGAGGTTTACAAGGTATAGAGAATTTTCCTGAGATCAAATAGTAAGGCAGTAGCAAAGTCAAGTAAGTATATAGTTTAACTTAATAATAATATGAGATGTACTATGCTCAAAGGAAAATCTAGAGACAACTAGACCTTAAACTCCTGTTGCATCTTAGAAGGTGGCAAATGTTTGCTTATTACACACATGCTCATGTACTCTCCACTCAAACATACAGCCATCAGCCATTTATTAATTAATCCATTCACTCATTCATTCTATCAACATCTTATAAATTTTGTTTATGTGCCAAACACAGTCCTAGTCGTAAAAGAGAGACAATATTGAATTATAATACCACATAATAAAGACAGTAATCATTATTCATAAGACATGTGAGAGGCAGAGGGAAACTTAAAGCAGGGTAGAAGGTGTGGAAAAGGCTTCCTCAGGAACTTGCTTGAGGTGAACTTCAATGGGGATAAATATTAGTTATCTAAATAAAGAATGGACAAAATATTATGGGGGAAAAATCTGTAATTTTCAGGGGAAAACTGCATTGTCTATAGCATACTCTTCCAGGTTATCTCATTATAAACTTGCATTGGGGCTATTTCCCAACTTTACAAACTATAGTTAACTTACAGCAATGCAAAATAATTTCTGCATATAGACATATAGACATATGACAGTCTGTCTCCTGGAGTTTCAGTTGATTTCCTTCTTCCACCAAGGAAGAGGACAGTTTTGCTTCCATTTGCACCTCTTTTCAATATTCCTGATTGATAATTAGATCTGTTCTTTGAATTCTTTTGTACTCATAACATCATATTGGTTCCTTCACTAATGAGTAAATTAAAATTTTAATATGCGTTCATTTTATATCTTCATGAGGGTCATAATTTTACTCCTGTTTGAAAATTATTCTTTAACAGCATATTCCATAATGAAAATTTGGTAAGGATAAATGAGTATAAAGAGCATGATGTGCTCTGACAACTGAAAGAATTTAGGTCTTGCAGAATAAAAGATGATCCTTTTAATATGGTTGAAATATTATTCACCATTGCAAGCCAATGTAGTCTCCCAACTGTCAAAGAAACAGGTTTCAGAATTCAAGCACAATGTGCTGTTACTATCCACAAAATGTATTAAATAATTATTTTTCCTTACTTAAGAACTATAATGAGATAATCCTTCTAGAACTCAAAAACTGCCAATGTCAAATATGATTTCGACAGGTTTCAAATCTGTTTAAACTGTCATTATTCTGATCCTTGAGGAATGTAGTCTTCAAGTTTTGAAGATGTGCAATATTCATAATTAGAATTTTGTACTCAAGATAAACAGAGATCTAGCTATTCTCTCCACTGCTTTTATGAAACAGCATAGCAACACAAAACATTGTCAACTACAGCAGCATAACAAAAAATGGGGAACCAAGAAGCAGCTTTAGAAAGAAAAAAACCTGTCTTATACTTTAAAATATTTTTGATATATCTTTCCTCATTAGAGTATCAACATTTTCTTTCACATTCTTAAAATAAATATTAAGCTTTCTTTCTTAGAAACAGAAATAATTTCTGATTGAGTGTTCACATTAAGTGGAGTTTGCAGATCCCTCAATAGAACAGCAATATCTTGACTCTTAAATAGAAGCATATAATTAACTTTTTTTTTTTTCAAAATAGCAGTTGGAAACCACTGAAAGAGTCAAATCAGATACAATCAAAATAGTCCAGTATTCACGGCCAAAACCAGAGGTCATATTAGTGTTATTACACATCAATCCCGGGGACTTGGATATCTACTTCTGCCTACCAGGAACAGCAACCGACCTCCACCTGAATAACCCAGAGCTTGAACAGCCCATATATGGGTGGTGCTGAATGGGTGGATTTAAACACAAAAAAGACTATTGATGTACTTTATGTTTCTGAAAATTAAAGGTCAAAACAAGTCCTTTCTGAACACTCTATCACAATAGGCATGGCCAAAGTCTACATGAGGAAAAGGAAGTGACAAGGCTGAATGGTTAAATGATTAAATGGACTTCAGGTGGTCAAACAAGACAATGTGAGAAATGAATGAAGACTACAGATGAGTGCCTGAAGAGAACTGATGAAATGGCAATAATCAAGAGGTGTATTTATTTAACACAGGACCACTATCACTGCTATTACTGAGAACTGAATTTAGTTACATATGTGTCAGACATTTACCATTTCCAACCACTGAATATTCTGTTTTTCAATTCTTCATAAAAAAAGAAAGATTTTTTAAAACAAAATAACGTGTTAATAATGCTTACTTATAAAACATGTATAGATAGTGAAATTGCTTTTTATTTCATTTGATATGTGCAGTCATTTGAATAATCAAGTAATTTCTATCTGGATCACCTTGAAATTATTAGCAGTAACTAAGAATAAAGTATTAGAATATGATAATTAAAGGTTGGAAGAAGCATAGCTAACTTGTAAAATATTAACCCTGACAGATGCTTTCTGGAGAGTATCTACTGTACAACACACATTCAGATATTTAATTAAAATCCCTGGTCCACCTAACATGGGTCCATGGGAATAACAGTGTTTCATTATCCAATATGACTTAACACTAATAGATGTGTGCACTCAGTTGTAACAACTTTACCTAAAATAATGTATCATTAATGAAGTTTGATGAACTTGTGTATTTAAATGGGTCAGGTCTACCATGACAGACACTTGGAAAAATTTTAGGGATAATGAATGTGGCTTGAAAAATTCTACTAACTTCTTCACATAGATGTTTTTCAGGTCCTTTAAAAGCAATATTTGAACATCTAGATATTAATTCTCATTTTGTGATTAGGTATTGTTGAGGATTTTTCAAATTTCAAGAATTTTATACCTTTATGGAAAATACAGGCTACTTCTAATCATGTTAGTTCCCTGCTTAAATGCCTTCAAGAACCCCTCCTGATGAGTTGAGCTCAGAATCCTAAAAGGTGTATTCTATAACTTCTTGGTTCTCGCACAAACCTATTTTTGCAAACTCAACTTTTATTTACTTATTTTATATTCATTTTGTCCTTCCCTGTCCCCATTCCCCTAAGTTGGCAGGTGGAAATTCCCCCTATCCTGCATGGTCTCATTCAAATTCCATATTCTTCCTTATACTTCTCCACTCCCTTCATTTGAATGCAAGATTTCATAACTCAGTACCTCACAACACCTGAAAATAATTTGAATAGTACTTGTTTTTGTTTTCGTTTCAAACTAGAATTATTATTGCCTCACCTTGTGTATTAAAATTGATGTTGTTTGTTCTTTTAAAGAAAAAGTTGCTTAATTCCAAAGTGGAAGAGCAAAGCTTGTCAATGTCCTCGTTAAAGTGGTGAGTAGTTTTCTTGCTTTATAGAGCAAGGTTTTGGTATAACTCATGTTGTCTCTCTGAGTTATTTCCTGCCTGAATTTCTTTATTAGTCTCTTTTCACTTAGGGGACGTTCATTTATACATTTTAACTGTAACTCCGATGCATCACATAGGCACCAATTATTTCCCTCACTTGAATATAAATCATAATGTCCAGATCTACTTAAGTCTAGAGGTCTGTACAGACCATTGTGCCATGCCTGTCCCCCAAATACTCTCCCTACTGCCATCATTCATTAAACTCAATCATTATTATTGTCAATATTATCACCACTTCCATTTTCTGTTCTATTTCCTGATTAAGGAAACGAGCAGAGGTCTGGTAGAGCCAAACAGCCTCACTCTATCTCCTTAGGTGAACCTCCCTCCTAACCTTTTTTTGAGGGACACCTTTGGCTGCCCTCCCAGAGAGTCTTTCTTCCTGGAGAACAATCAGCCTCAAGGCAACAATTTCAGTGAAGAGCTGTTCTGTTTTTATTCTGATCCCTGAAAACATCCATGCCAATCAAGAAAGAGCAACGAGTATATTACAACACTGTCGGAGTTCCCACTTACGATTTCATATCAGGATTTTTATCTGAGGGCAGGTTTTTTTCAAAGAGAACATTGGTCATAGAGGTGGTTTGCCAACATGAGGGATGCTCTATTGTTTCTTGAGGTGGTTTTTTAGTTCCCAAAGGCAGATTATAATACCTCTTGAGATTGTAAAAGCCTCCTTCAGATAATTAAATAAGCCACTGGAAGTGCCAAAATGACCCAAAGTTCTAATTAGCTCATTACACATGAATATTAATTAATCATTTTGAAGGTTACCATCTTCACTGAAGGATTCCTGGGAACCCTCAAAGTGAGAGAGCATTAACTCACAAATCAGAACATTATCAACAATGACTGTCAAAAAAATGAATCTGTTTTTAGCTCCCAACTAGCATGCTAAAAGATGTCTTTGCTTTATTTTCTGTAATTTAAAAATGTTCTATTACTTACAGGCAATGAAATATCAGAATCTGGTCACCTCTACAGGCTCCAGGAGATAACAGAGCAAGGCAGGTAAAGATCACAGGAAAATATTGGATTGCCAACATTTGAATGGAACAAAGTGATTAATTAGAAGCACCTCAGGGAAGAGATAAGGTTATCAGAAACTAGAACTATTATTCTAAAATAAGATATAGGTACAAGCAGATTTATTATATTTCTTATTTTGTTCTGATACAACCACACCTCCCAACTATATTTCAGGATCCCTTACTACATGCCAAACATACACACACACTCACACATGCAGATGCATATACACAATATAATTTAATCACAGCCACTTTGAAGAAAAAAAAGCATTTTTATCTCTATTTTACAACAAAAAGAATGCTTACTCAGGAAAGTTAACTCAAGTTCGTCATCATAACACAACCAGCAGTGACAATGGGTTTAAGACTTAGCTCTGTTTATTCAGTTTTAATGACCTCTCTCTCGACCATTAAACCATGCCGAGATCACACAGGTCTGCGAGAATTTGTAGTTGAGCTCCATGTAAATCCTTATGTGGTGAACATATTTCTTAGTTATTCTGTGTTTTTTATAAGTATAATCAAGGTTTATACAATACTTTCAAGAACTAAAATCTCCATTTTCTCCTACCAGAAAGGGCAGCCAGAGGTGAGGTGAGTTCTCACAACACTAGGTACCAAGGCGAGAGTTTGCATAAATAGAGATGGGTGCTCATCTCAAGATGGAATGCTGATTTGCACTATGGAACAGCCAGGTCAGAGAACCCAAAAGGCTTTGAACACTAACTACATTGAGATAGGGTTCTCCTACCTTTCACATCCAGTTAACAGGCAACTATTATGTAGAGATCATCCTGGCTTAGCAGGATGAAAATTTCAGATTTTCAGAAGTGTTCGGATGAGAACTTTATTTGTACATAATTTCTTCTCTCTCATTATTGGAAGTGAGATTATTGAGGAACAGAAGGCAAATGCTACAATAATCTGAGATGGCAAAGTATATCAATTAGGAATAAATTTGGATGCAAGTCACAAAAACTTTGACTCCAACTCAGGGTTTGTTTTTTTTCTTCATATGACTAGAAGTCAGGAGGTAGACAAATTCATTGAAGCCTGGGCAGAACATAGTCTTTCTCCATGTTCACAATATGACTCCTGCACTACTGCAATTCTAAACATTTCATCAGTGTTTAAGGCATGAAGTAAAATATGGAGAAGAGGCAATGAAACAGAATTCCATTTAATAAATATTATCCTATGACAAACTATTATAATGAAAATTGAGAGAAGTCTTTCCCAGCTGTTTTAATAGAAGCCAGCCAAAAAGAGTGAAATTGAGTGTGGATACTAGATTGGACAACAAAGTCCAGCACATATTGGTTCCAAAACCCTTATTTCAGAGCCTGAAGTCTGAGTAAAGTCTATGACTAACTTGGTGTCCTTTCTTCTCTCCCCCTAGCTCCTGACTGATCTCTCCTCTTGTCTCTTTCTCTCCTTTGCTAGCTTTCTTTCAGATTGCCTCAGTGTGGGTTAGCACAGTTGCTTGATTAGAAGCTCCATAAATTTGCCTCTTTCCAAAATTTCCCATGGAAGATAGACTGTGATCCCCACCCACCCACCCATTTGAAACAGCACATCATCTCAATTTCAACTTGGTGGGAAAACTTGAAGGCTGGATATGGAGTTAATGTTCAATTCTGAATTCTAAACCACTAAAAAAAAAAAAAATAGCAAGGGAGTGCCAATACCCAAGCATCATTTAAATATGGTGATGTAGCTAATGCTTTTCTCGTATTATTCTTTAATGCACAGGAAGAAAATTATCTGATATGACAGAAATATCATTTCTAAAATGTGAGGAAGAGTTAAGTTAATAATCTTTCAATATATCCTTTCAAACATAGATAAAAATTATTTCCCTGGAGAAGAAATACCCTAAATACCATAATGAGCTAAAGTAAAGTAGTTTATACAAATATCTCCCATAAAGCTGTATAGGTCACAGGTGACTTCATTTACCTCCAAAAAGCTGGGGAAATTAAAGCCCATAATTTAAATCAAAGAATATTAGTAAATATTTAACTTTCAGTAGTATATCTTTTACTTTATGCTTGACTTAGCTTTCTGAAGCATATATCTATTAAAATGCTGAATCCTGTATAAGTAGTAGAAGTTAAGTAACTTCACTTGCTTCCAGGACCGTACTACTGAATAGTGACAAAGAACACCCATAAAATTGAGATATTTACAAAGGAGTCTTGTGTTGGCCACTTATTCCTATGAAAACCAGCTTATTTAAGATCATTAACTGCTCAGTAAGTAAACAGAAATAACCTCCTGAAATAAGAAATTGATCCTGGATCAGAGACATTTTGATATTAAAATATGCAACCAAATTCAAAAATGAAGAGCCACAGAATAATACAGGTGATTTCCAACATTTTACCTAATATCTGCAGCTCTTTGCATAGGAACAGATTTAAAAAATGCATGCTTACTGTATCCTATTTATTTTTGCAAATCTTGACATCATTACAAAAATAATGACTTTTTATCAAACTTGTAAAAATTGTTCTTAATAATAGGCCTTGCTCTTTTCAGAAATATATGAGACTGATTAATTTATTTCTATCGCTACTTTGCTTCTGTTTCAAAAAGGATTTGTTTTTGTTGTTGTTGCTTTTACAGAGGCCAAAAACCAAAAATAAACTCCAAAACAAAACATGAAAAGTTTGTGTTCATACACAAAATTTAACCAATAATTAAATTAAAATTATAAAAGTATAAAATTAAATTAAATAATTAAAGCATATAAATATGTCAAAAGTAGGTAATATTATCACTGTGATTAAGCTTCAAGTTTTGCTCTGAGTTTCCAAGCAGCCAAGCAAAACCTGCAATATAATCAGTAAAGAAGTATCAGGGGGAAAAAATTAAAAGAGCACTTGAAATTTTTGTAGCACATAAATCTTTATTTTGTTATTTTTTATTACACTTGACATTCAATAGTATACTAGTTTTAGGTATACAGCACAGTGGTTAGACATTTATATAACTTACAGAGTGATCTCCCTGGAAATTTCTAGTACCCACCTGACAGTACAATTATTACAATATTATTAGCTGTATACCCTATGCTATACTTTACATCTCAGTGACTATTCTGTAACTGTCATTTTGTACTTCTTAATCCTTTCATCTTTTCCACCTAGCCCCCACCTATCTGGCAACCATCAGTTTATCTCTGTATCTACGAGTTTGTTTCTATTTTGTTTGTTCATTTCTTTTGTTTTTTAGATTGCACATATAGGTGAAATCATGTGTTATTTGTCTTTGAATTATTTCAGCGTAATACCCTCTAGATCCATCAATGTTGTTCTAAATGAGAAAATTTCATTATTGTTTATGGTTGAGTAATATTCCATTGTATATATGTACAACCACTTCTTTATCCAATCATTTAATGATGGGCACTAGGTTGTTTCCCTATCTCAGCTACTGTAAATAATGCTGCAATGCACATAGGGGTGCCCATATCTTTTCAAATTATTGTTTTGGAGTTCTTCAGATAAATACTTAGAAGTGGAATTGTTGGATCAAAAGGTAGTTACTTGCATTTTTAATTTTGGAAATTAAATTGAGGAACCTCTAAACTGGTTTCCATAGTGGCTGCTCCAATTTGCAATTATACCAACAGCACACGAGAGTTCCTTTCTCCCCATCCTTTCCGCTTCTTGTTTGTTGATTTGTCGATAATAGCCATTTTGACAGGTGTGAGGTGATAAGTCATTGTTGTTTTAATTGCCATTTCTCTGATAATCAGCAATGTTGAGCATCTTTTCATACATCCATTGGCCATCTGCATGTCCTCTTTGGAGAACTGTCTCTTCAGGTCCTCTGCCCACTTTTTAATTGAACTGTTTGTTTGTCTTGCTATTGAGTTGTATGAGTTCCTTATATATTTTAGAAATTAATCCCTTATTATATGTATCATTGGCAAATATCTTTTTCCTCTCAGTAGGTTTTCTTTTCATTTTGTTGATGGTTTCCTTTTCTATACAAAAACTTTTTAGTTTGATGTAATCCCATCTGTTTATTTTTTTCTTTTGTTTCCCTTGCCTGAGGAGATATATCCCCCCAAAAATATAACTAAAGGCTATGTCAGAGGGCTTACTGCCTATGTTTTCTTCTAGGAGTTTTATGGTTTGGGGTTTTAAATATGTCTTTAATCCATTTTGAGTTTACTTTTGTATATGGTGTAAGAATGTGGTTCAGTTTCACTTTTTTACTCATATCTGCTCGGTTTTCCCCCAACCATTTATTGAATAACTGTCTTTACCCCATTCTATATTCTTGCTTTCTTTATCATAGATCAATTTACCATATAAGTGTGGGTTTATTTCTGGATTCTTTATTCTTTTCCATTAGCTTATGTGTCTGTTTTCATGCTAGTACTATGCCATTTTGATTATAATAACCTTGCAATATAGTTTAATATCAGATTAGCAGTTAATTTTTTAAATGAATCTTTCACATATTGGAATATTAGTGTTATTTTTAAAAAGACCATAGCAATATTTTCACAACAGATGCATTACATTATTTTATAAGGCTCTTTCTTATAATGGTCCTGTAATGACAGCTCAATAAAGGTGATTTTCCAAGGGGATATACCAATGTGCTTCAAATAAGTAACCTTTGGTAGCTCGACAAACTGACAAACTTGTTTATAGCAGAGATCTTAATAAAGTTAGTACCTCTATGAGGCTTTTTACTTTACTTTGGGAAAAAAAAACACACACACACACAAACAACTGTTCCAATAAAGACTTCAACAGAAGGACCATATGGAGGGTAAAAATATCTTCATCCTCATGTAAAGACTTGATCATCTCCTGGAGCACACATAAGAATGGGGACCATAGTGATTTTTCTCCTTGATAGATAGATAGATAGATAGATAGATAGATAGATATATATATATATATATATATATATATATGTATATATATATATGTGTGTGTGTGTGTGTGTGTGTGTGTGCACGCGCGCGTGCGCACGCGTGCATGCGTGTGTGTGTTTGTATGATTGACCAAGTGATAGGGGGCGGTAAGTGAGAGGAGGCTTTCTATGACTGAGCAAGGCTTGAAGTCAAAGGAGAGAGGAAAAACTGGGAGGGTTCTATATGATCTAAACCAGTGCACCTATCAAAAAGGAAAACTATCTCAAATAACTAATAAACTAAATAAACTCTAGAATAAGCTATCATAAAATAAGAATTATAAATTGTCAATACACTCATTAAACAATTTCTGATTCTCCTAGCAACCTAAAAAATACAAATTCAAACAAAAATGAAATACAATTTTTCACCCATCAATCGAAACAAGACTTAAAATCTTAATTTCAGGATTGGTAAGGTTTCAGGAACAAGCAGATTCATTCACTGCTAATGGAAACATAAACTGGAAATACAAATTTTCTAGAAGGAAAGATAATAATAAATATAAAAAGGCTTAAAGTACATATGTCCTTTGACTAGCTTTTGTCTATTGAGAAATGACTCAATGCATTATCATGGGTATATATGTGTGTGTCTGTGTGTGTGTGTGTATACACATACATGTATAAAGAAAAACACACATATACATACACACACATATATACACACATACATACACACATATATAAAGAAAAAGAAAAAGAAAATTTAGAACATTTTATTCTTATATATATTTAGTGTATATTTATTCTTATATATATTTAGTGTATAATACATATTTGTACAGATTAAGTTTTCAAAGTACAAAATATACACTATATTCAATATTATAGGCAAATATATGGACACAGAAAAAATTCAGATGGGGTTCGAGTAATTCTTACATTTTGTGTATGACATATTCTGCATTTCTATCTTTGATAATGAACAAGTACTATTATTTATAATTTTAAAAAGTTCTTACAATTAACTTGGAAAGTTAAACTGTGGAGCAAAGTTAGAAATAGCTTTTTCAATATTAATTTTAAAAACAGGAATTTTTTTTTTATTGAGTTAAGCTGTTTGAAATTACATCATAAAAACTACTGGAACGAAAAACGATTTACTTTCAGACATATCTGGATATTTTCGAAGTGCTGGAAATTTTTTGCAAAATGTCATTGTCATATCCTTATAAATCACATTCAGTTGCTTCAGTTAGTGCTGAACAGATAGAAAGACACTGTGCTCCAGCCTCAGGCTGCCGAATGAAACTCCAAATTAATTACAAATTTAGCCTCTCAAATTAATTAAGAATTGGAATGATGAAGATTGTTTCATCTGACAGGCTTTGAGGAGAGACTGGGTTAAAAACAAGATTCAATCTTATATTTCTGAAGACAGTGGAATAGCTGGATTTGATGTGAGAAGGATCTTAGAAATCATTCACTTTTGAATCTTTTCCACATTGTTCAGATGAGAAAACCTTAGCTCAGACAGGGAAGGTGAATGACTACTCAACGTCAAGGTCAGAGCTGGTACTGAATTTAGTCTGCGTGGCAGTCTATAGTTCATTCCACACAATTGAATTCGGCTTTATTATCTGGGTTAATCCTCATATATAATTCTTATAATGACAGTTCCAAAAGTACTATCTAAGGCAAGATTTTCCAATAAAAATACAAGAGCCACCTACGTAATTTAAAATATTTTGGTGGCCATGATAAAAAAAAAAGGAAGAAGACACAGGTAAAATTAATTTTAATAATATATTTTATTTAATCCAATATATAAAAGTATTATCATTCCAACCTGAATTGAATATAAAAGTGAAATAAAATTTTACATCTTTTTTTTTGGTAGCTAGTCTTCGAATGTTAGTGTAGCTTTTACACTTACAGTGTATCTCAATTTGGATTAGTAAATTTAAAGTGCTCGATGACCAGTGGCTAATGGCTTGTATATTAAATGATGATGTAGACCTAGGTATAGTTGATTTTATGATGTTCCTCCCCAAAAGACCATGTCCACTAATACTTTAGGCCTCTAACTAAAGACAGGAAACTTTATAAGAAAATCCTCTGAAGAAACTACACCAATAATGAGAAAACACCACAAATACGGAGGTGTGTTGTGAAATAGGGTATGCCTTTCTTAAACTGGCCGATAGCTTTAAGTATTAAAATATTCCCTCAGCATGAAATAATGCTGATTCAATTGGGAAATACTAAATGCACACCTAGGATATTAGAGGCCTGTGACTGAAAAAGCTGTGGTCACTCTCCCTTTGACATTATCTGCTTATCTAAAGCCTTCACTTCATTAAGTTTCCCGGGTACCTTCTGTCAGTGAGGATTTCCCTCTCCTCCTCAATATAGTGATACTTTCATTCAGCTTCTTATGTTAATTAGCCCTTGATCTCCAAACTCCCCAACCAGATTATAACAACTTTAATAAACCTGGATCACAATTTGTTTCTCTAAATTTCCAAACATCGTAAAGTAGCACAGCACAATGCACTGTACAGGAGCTGAAAAAACTTTTTTAGAGGAATAAATATATCAGTGATGCCTATTTAGAAAACCATGATGCCTTTCAGAAAATACTATAAGAAATTACAGTAGGCAGGAAAAAAAAGCACCCTAGATTTCTAACTAGATTAAAAAGACAAAAATTTAGGGAAAAGCCACAGATCAGGAATTACTTGGCCATGCCAACTAAACATTATCTAAAATTATCCCTTCAAATCAGGAAGACTTAATCCTAAATCAAAGGGCATGTGCGTGTGTGCGTGCATGCACACTCTCACACAGGCAACCAAGCTCGAAAGCTTATTAGAGTTTCAATAAACAACTCCATCAGGTTGACATAAAATTATCTTCTTGTTGCCCTGCTTCAACAAAAACTACTGCTTCAAAGCTTGGTAATCAGAATAGAAAAACTCCTAAGGATACAATAAGTGAATTATAGATTCTTTATTATTCCTGAACTAAGTTAAATTTGGTTTTACAAATAGTTCTAGAAGGCTGGGACTATTCAGGTGCATTTTGATTGACCTTCTGCTAGGCCAATGCTCAACACTATAAAGCTGATTCCTGCTAAACATTTCTGCCGAATTTCTGTTCACTGCTAAGATAGTAAAAAGCATGTAAGCAAATTTCTCTATTTGGTTTTCCCAGGAAAATTATTTTACTTCTGGGTTCATGAAAATTCCATTTTAGACTTTAATATTTAGCCTGTCATTTTGTATTCTGGTACCACCTCTGGCAATTTACTTAATTCCAAACCCAGCAGTTTAGGTTTATGTGGTAAAAGTGTCTAAGTAATCAATAGAGGTTCCATGCCCCTCAGTCCCAGGCAGCCTCACTTACCATACTGTGAGAGCTCATCAGCACTATGGTTCCACCCGTCACACTTCTAAATTGATTGGAAATGCCCTGACCCAAAGGTCAGATGGTAGTGTGTAAATGTAAAGGCTGATTCACCACAGAGCTCCCTGGTGCATGAAGTTAAGAAGGCCATTTCGAGGGCACTGGCCTGGGTCCTGCAATAGAGAGCTAACAATCTTCTAAGGAATGGTACATGTTTCTACTTCCTCAAGATGATCAAAGAAATGCCAACAGAGTTTCTTCAGGACAATTGCCACGTTCCTTTGCAACAAAGATGCAGGAACTCTGCCTTTAGAACAGCAGAATTGGAAGCTTCGGTGTATTAAAAGCTATTAAAAACCAAAGTCAATCTCCCATATTATAAAATTTATTGTGTTACATCCTGATTAGAAGTGACATTTACAATAAGAATGTTGACTGATCTAAAATCTTAAGAAAATGGATCATTCTTTAGAGTAGTATGACACAGAATTAATATTGATAAGCAGCATGGCACTGCAGAGTGCACTAAACCAACCGTCAAAGATCCAGGTGGTCATTTGTTTCTTGGGAACCTGGGCAGGTCAGTTAACTTTGGTGAGGATCAGTTTCTTGAAGACTATGGGTCTTAACCAAATTAAGATTATGACTGTCTTTGAAAATCTGATGAAAATCTCTTCTTGGTAATATTTTACATAAATTTTACTGAGATCATAGACACCTCGCTATCCACAAATCTTCCCCAGTACCCAAGACAAGAGTTCCTATTATGCTCTGTGATAGAAAGGTATTTTTACAGACCCTTTTGGGTGAAACTTTTGAAAGATTAAAGATGGTTTATATGGAAGAGACTCACAAATTCCAAAATATTCTATAAATTCATTATTATTTTTGTTTAATTGCAAGTCACATCTTATGCTCTGACATAATTGATACTTATAGTAAACATATCACAATTTACAGTTTTCTACAAAGTATAACTTTTTTCTATAAAGCTCGAATTTTTTAAATTGATATCTGTGCTCCAGTACAAAATTCTTCCTCAAAAATCTTTATAAATATCAATAAATTCATGAAAATTAAAGTCTCCTTCATGAAGTCCTGCTCTTGATCTTTTATGTCCTACCTAATTCTAATGATATCATTTTTGTCAAATTTGGACATTTGTCAAAATTTCAGAGTTGAACATGTAACTCATCCTCTAATAAATTCTCATATTCAGTCAACGACTTCAACTGCTTGTACTTCTCATTAATCTCTACTAAGTTCCCCACTATTTATCTTCCATGACTATGCCTCTTCTTGGTGCTCATTATCTTTCATGTAAAAACATAAAAGTGAGAAGATGGATGTTAGCTAGCCTATTATGGTAATCATTTCACAATATATGGTAATGAAACCATCATGCTGGATGCCATAAACTGATACAGTTACGTATGTCAATTATTTCTCAAAAAAACTGGAAAAAGTTTTAAAGTATCCCTCACACCCATTACAATGGCTACTATAAAAAACATAGAAAATAATAAGTAGAAAACAGTATAGAAAACAGTATTGCAATTCCTCAAAATTTAAAAATAGAATTACCATATGATCTAGCAATTCCACTTCTGGAATCTCAAACAAATTAAAAGCAATTTCTTGAAGTGTTATTTGTACACCCATGTTCATAGCAGCATTGCTCACAAGAGCTAAAACATGGAAGCAACCAATTGTCCATCTACAGATGAACAGCTAAGGAAAATGTAGTATATACATACAATGAAATACTATTCAATCTTACAAAGGAAGGAAATTCTGACATATGCTGCAACACATAAATGAACCTTGAGGATTTTATCCTAAGTGAAATAAACCAGTCACAAAAAGACAAACACTGTATCATCCCACTTATATGAGTTACTTAGAATAGTCAAAATCATGTAAGCAGTAATTGGAATGGTGACCATTAGGGGCTGAGGGTGGGATTTGGGGGTTGTTATTTAATTGGAATAGAGTTTCAGTTTTACAAGATGAAAAGAATTATGGAGATAGTTGCATAACATTATGAATGTATTGAATACCACTGAACTGTACAGTTAAAAAATATTAAGATGGCAAATTTTATATTGTGTCTATTTTGCCACAATAAAAGAAAAAAGATATGAACAGACATTTCATCAAATAAAATATGTTAGCAAATAACTACAGAAAAAGATGTTGAATATCAAAAAAAAAACCACATAAATACATGTAAAAGTGTCTTTTACTTTTCCTCCTTCCAATCCATCCTTTTCAATATTTTCAATCATCTTTGCAAAATACAAATTTGATTATGTGATCTTCCTCCTTAAAAATCAAGACAGTTACTCTATGCCTACATTTTTAGGAAAAACTCAAAATATGGCAAGTGACGACTTTACTCCTGTGTTTTTAACTCACCCTGGCATCTCTGGTCTTACACCCCACAATTTGATTCACAATTAACAGTTCTCATGCCTTGTACGTGCCATATCCTTTGTATTTCCATGCTGCCAGGGGGAGCAGGACTTTTCACATAATATGTGCATTAGGTCAATAACTAAATAAAATTAATACACTGCCACTGCTGATGGAGATAAGAGTTCTGAATAAGAAGGTTCCCCTGTAAGTTACAGACCACCTTGTATTTTTATTAAAGGTATTTAATCTGCCTTATCAAATTAATAAATAAATGTCTCTATTAAGGGGAGCACAAATGACATCGGTGAGGACAATGATACACAATTATGGAGTGCTTTTATTTGTCAGGCTTCATGTTAATCACTTCCTATGTGTTATTTTAATATAATTCACAATCTTCTCCATGAGGTAAATATTATACCATTTCACAGATAACAAAACTGAGATTCAGAAAAATTGATTATTTACTCAGTGTCATATAGCTGGTAAATAGTGAAGACAGGTTTTGTTCCCAGTATTTTTCCTTTGTACAGTATTATTCTCAACTCTATGTTGAACTATCAATAATCAATTCACAAAAATCTTTCCTGAGAAGATCTAGAAAAGGATGTTAAAACACATGACATGTTTCAAAGCATTCCCTTCAAAATCTTGTGACAGATTAATCTGGTGATACATTAATCAACTGTCATATTCTCTTTTTCACAGAAGCCAAGTGAGAATTTTTATATTTTCATTTCTCACATTTTAAGTCAATGCTAACTAGAGCATTGTTGTCCTCATCTGGAATTGAATTTCTGAAATCATACAATGACTCATGCAGACTCTAAGAGGGAAAAAATTCTGAAGCCATATTGAGAAATATACTTGAATTAAAGAAAATAGACCAATTCCTACATTGCCTATATGTGTATTAGAAATTCCCAAAAGCTTGCAAAGGAATCCATTCTCACTGACACAGACTTCAAACTGCCTTCTCTCTCCCATTCTTCATCTCTGCTCCTTAGTGATCAGTCTAGATATTCTACTTTCTCAGGGCTCTCCAGTCTCTCCCTTTCTTCTCCCTCTATCCTGCTATTTCTTCTAGGCTCCTTTTCATAAATCTTGGGTTTACACTACTGTGCCTTTGGTTCAAAATGACCCCCTGCCCTAGAGTGGGGCCTCTTCCCTGCCTGGACATGACACCTTCAGGCTACCTTTGTCAGGTTGTGGGAGATCAGCTCCATCCAGTCATGTCTCATCCCTAGCACTTAACGGCATTAGGCCAATTCTTCAATCTCACTCCAGATTTTTCTGGCTTGCACTGTGGTCCTAGGCAAGGCACTTAATTCCCTGTGGTTCATAGGATTTATGTGAGAATTAAGTGAGGTAATACATGAAAAGTTACCAAAAATAATGCCTGCCAATGGAAGCTCAATAAATATTGCTATTATGTTTAGCTATTTTATCATGGTTTGTTTCTTTTAAGAAGGCACTTTTGACAACTGCAGAGAGAATACAGAAGGTGAAAAACGCCAGCTCTGAAGAATATACAAAGGAGAAATGACAACTTCTTTAGTAAATGATGGAAAAACTGAACAGCCACATACAAAATTAAACTGAACCCTGTATCTCACACCATACACACATATTAACTCAAAATGGGTAAAAGACTTGAACATAAAATCTAAAACCATAAAATTCCTACAAGAAATTGTCAATGGTCTTGGCAATGATTTTTTGGATTTGATACCAAAATCAAAAGCAGCAAAAACAAAAATAAATACATGGAACTACAAAAAACTAAAGTTTCTGCACAGCTAAGAAAACCAGCAACAAAATGGAAAGGCAACCTACCAAATGGGATAAAAATATTTCAAAATGATATATTTGTCAGAGCTTAATATCCAAAATAGATAAGGAGATTATACAACTTGACAGCAAAGAAACAAACAACCTGATTAAAAAATGAGCAGAGGATCTGAATAGATATTTTCCAATACAAATAGCCAATAGGTACCTGAAGAGTGCTCAACATTAGTAATCCTCAGGGAAATGCAAATCAAAGCCACAATGAGATATCCCTTGACACCTGTCGGAATGGTTATCATCAATAAATCAGAGAACAACAAGTGTTGGCGAGGATGAGGAGAAAAGTGAACCCTCATAAACATTGTTGGTGGGATTGCAAATTGGTACAATCGCTATGGAAAACAGTCTGGAGATTTCTCAAAAAATTAAAAATGGATATACCTTCTGACCCAGCAATTGCATTTCTGAGCATTTATCCAAAGAAAACCAAAACAATAATTCGTACAGATCTATGCACCCCAATATTCATGGCAGCACAATTTTCAATAGCCAAGATACGGAAGCAACCTAAATGTCCATCAACAGATGACCGGATAAAGAAGATACGGTTCATATATATAATGGGATATTACTCAGTCATTAAAAAATGAAATCCTACCATTTGCAATGACATGGATGGACCTAGAGGATATTATGTTGAGTGAAATAAGTCAGAAAGAGAAAGATAAATGCCATAAGATTTCACTTATATGTGGTATCTAAGGAACAAAAACAAACTAATCAAAAACTGACTCACAAATATAGAGGACAATTTGGTGATGGACAGAGGGGATGGGGGGTTGGGGGACTAGGAGAATGGAGTGAAGGGTTAAAGAAATACAAATTAGTAGTTGACAGATGGTCACAGAAATGGGGAGCATGACATAGGGAATGCAGTTAGCATTATTATTTTGGATAGGTGGAAAACCAGAGGAGAGAAGGAACAATTAGTGGGAACATTTTATAAACTATATAAATGTCTAACCAATGTACTTTATACTTGAAACTAATTAAAAAAAATTCTAAATTGAAAAAAAATAACAACCCACAATGATATATCACCTCACACCTATTACAAGGGCTATTGCCAAAAAGACTAGAAATAACAAGTGTTGGCAAGCATATATAGAGAAGAAAACCTTTGTGCATTTGTTATTGGCAGTGTAAATTGGTACAGCCACTATGGAAACAGTATGAAGGTTCCTCAAAATATTAAAAATAGACTACTGTGTGATCCAAAAATTCTACTTCCTATTATTTAGCCTAATGAAACAAAAACACTAACTCAAAAAAATATATGCACCCCATGTTCATTCAATGAAGCACTATTTACAATAGCCAAGACACAGAAACAACCTAAGTGTCCACTGATAGATGAATGGATGAAGAAACTGAGATAAATACACACACACACACACACAGACCACACACACAGACCCCTCCCCACACACACAAAATGAAATATTACTCAACCATAAAAAGAATAAAATCTTGCCATTCGTGACAACATGGATGGACCTTGAGGGTATTATGCTAAGTGAAATCAGTCACTTATATGTAGAGTCTAAAAAAAAATTCATAATTCAAATAGACAGAGAACAGATTGATGGTTGCAGCTGTGGGAGGTTAGGACTGGGAAAAATAGGTGAAGTTAGTCAAAACATATAAACTTCCAGTTATAAAATAAATAAATCATGAAGATGTTTATGTACAGCATGGTGACTACAGTTAATAAAACTGTATTGTATATTTGAAAGTTGCTAAGAATATGTCTTAAAAGTTATCATAATAAAGAAATTTCTATGTTTTGTGATGATCTTAATTAGACTTATTGTGATCATTTTGCAATACAAATATAGAATCATCATGTTGTACATGAAACTAATATACTATCATATATCAATTATATCTCAATTAAAAAAAAAATACACCAGCTCTGCATCAATGAAACCTGATCCTACCACTTACTATGAGTGGGACTTTGGGCATGTTGCTTAACTTGTTTGGCCACAGTATCTTCTCCCATAAAAGAAGTATCCCAAAACCTATATCATACAGATGCTATGGGGTTCAGATGGAAGAATGAATGCAAAGCATGAGCCCACTGGTCTAACACAGAGGAACTGCCCATCCTACACATTAAGTAACTTTCGTCATTACCCAGTTCCAAAAGGTTCTGCCCTTCTCTAAACTCCTAAAGAATTAATGTGCTTTACTAACACTAGATGTCCTATTTTTTTCTGACTGCTTCAGTTGTTGTAGTTGTACTCTTCCAGCTAGATTAAGTTTCCCTAAAGTATCCATCTTGTTTTAGATTTTTTCTTCTAAACTCCAGCAAATAGGAAGTGTTAGGAATAATAAATTGCTAAGAGTCATTGGTCATATTTAAGCATCTCTAGTACATGCTATTAAAGTGAATATGAGTTATTTGCGATCACAACCAAGAAAAAATAATAATAAATTGTCATTACCTTGTCCTTTTTAGTGGATGAAATATATTTTAATGGCAAATTGATATAAACATAGATAACATTTTAAAATGCAATTACATGTACGATAATTAAAAATTAGAGATAGCTGACAAAAGTGTATAAAAATTCTATAAATAGTTATTGTCAAAAAAAGTCCTTGTTTAAAAAAGAAACTTAAAATTGGACCTTGCACAGAAAAAAAAAATGTAACAAAGTTAAATTTCTGAAACTTGTTCACTGAAATATTTTGAATAGCATTAATACTCAAATTCTCTGAATTTACAAGTGAACAAAGAAAATAAAACTTGCCAATACCTGTTCTCTATTTTCCTATTGGGTATATCTGTGTAACTTCTGAATCCATGGTGAAGAAAAATGTTGAGGACCACCAATGAGAGGAAAAGGTTCACACCACTCCACCTTGAGATGAAGATAGTTTCCCATTTTATGCCATTTAAACACAATCCTCAGTGTATGAGGCAGGCTAGTTTAGAGTACTTCTGTTAAAGTGTTACTCATTTGACACAGATAAGACACAGGCTGAGTCTCAAAACAGAGCAAGCTGCCCTCCGGAAGATGAGTTCTGTTTAAAAATCTCTCTCTGCATGCAGAGCTATCCAGACTGCTGGGTCTCTGTTCACATACCAAATATACATGCTTGGTAAAATGTTTGACTTCCTGAAGCCCCCAAAGACCCTAAAAAGCCTGTGCCTTGTTTAGCACAGAAATAAAAAGAAGATAGAAATAAAAAGATAAAACCTTGTCTTCTATCTCAGTGGCAGGCTACAAAGCAGGCCAATCTCAGGTGATCAAGAACCCTGGCTTGTGTAGGTTTATTGTTCTGAGTTTTCTTATGCTTTTAGAAGCAAAACATCTCACTTTATACCTCAGACACTTGTTTATTACCTTTGTCATAGCACCAAATTTACATGAACAGTTTATTACCATTCTATTCAAGTATCATTGGTAGATATAGGCAAAATAACGATATGGCTTTTAACGAGAATGCATAAATGATATATCTATGCAATTAGCTGGAAGTGGAAGCACATCTTAACAAAACTGCAGTTAACTTTTAAAATCAGCTTCATACTTGAAACTATAAGGAAAACGCAGGCCACCGCATTTCATTTTACGGAGCTGACAAAACAGAGCTCTCCAAGGAGGCTCTCCTCTTTTTAAGACCACATGGTCTGAGGAGACACATACCTTACATGGAAAACTAGTTGAAAAGCTGTATGGAAACAATCAACCCAGACTTGCCAAAATGCCCACAGCCAATATTACCCTAGATTATTTCTGATGATATTAGTGTCCCCAATAGAATTACTTTTTAAATCACTAATGCTTTTTTTGTTTTATTTAAATTTTGTTCTTCATGGTCACTGAGGGAAAAAGATCAAAATAAAGTGACAACCAAAGTTACAGCAAAGATTATGGGACTACTGGACTGCAGGTCTATGCATGAGGCAAATACATAGGCAGATATGACTTCGAATGGCTTTGTATCAACTGCCACAGCCCTCTCTTTAGTCGGACTTACTTTTCCTAATAAACTAGGAAAAAATTCAAAGTGATATGTAAAATACCTTCCAAATAGGGGCATTCATAGTGTCCTCAGTGATTTTTATATTTTTGCATTTAGTATGCCTATCTAACATTCACAGGAAATAGCTTTTCAATGAACACTCTTTTTAGAACAATTTGGTTTATATCTATTCCTCTCTTTGGAGCACTTTGCCTGCCCAGTGTCAGACCTCTGTCTAACTCACACTTCTCATCTTGGTCAAGTTCTATGCCTTTTCCAGAACTTACAGGAAAGTGGGTCACAAGGTGATGTGGTAGAGCATAAAGGCTGACATTGTTTTATGAATAGGTCCATGAGGTTGTTAACCTACTTTCACTACTTCTATTCTTCATTACATTAAAGATATTTACCAGAGTAAAATACTACAAAAAATATGAAAGCGCAAAGATTGAAAGAATGAAACAAAATATCATTTATTTAGACTTTCCACAAAAAATCCAAGAAAATCAATAAATGAATTATTACAATTAATAAGATTTTTCAGCATTGTTGCTGGATATCAAATCAATATATAAAAACAATTATATTCCTTTACATCAGTAACAATTAGGAAATCTTATTTTAAAGAATTACATTTACAATAGCACAAAAAAACCACTAAATCTAATAAACATATGTCAGATTTTAGAGTAAAATAATATAATTTTATTGAATGTCATAAAATAAAACAAATAAATGAGAAATATATCATGTTCATATACCTGAAGCCCTAAAGGCAACTCTTATAACGTTAATCTATAAAATTGAAACAATTTCAATCAGAATCCTATCAGTGATTTTCACGGAATATGACAACTTCATGTTAAAATATATGTGGATGACTTGCAGGTCAATATCTGTCAAGGAAATTTTGAAGCAGAAAAGGTGATTTAGTTAACTGATATCAGGGGTTACTATAAAGCTATAGAGATTAAACACTGTATATAGAGAAGGGATAAACAAACCAAAGTAACAATAAATGTTTTTAAAATGAACTCATATACCTATGAGAGCTTCAAATATAATAGACCGCAAATTCATGAGCAAAAGATAGACTATTCAATGAAGAATGCAGGAATAACTGGCTATCTATATAAATAAAGGGAGGGAAAATATCTGCTTCTCTCTAAACAAACAAGAAATTTCATTGAGTTTAACTTAAATCAGATAAAAAATACCTAAATGTATAGAGTATAATATAGACAATGTGTTGATTACAACAAGATAGGGACACAAAAGTAAAAAACTAAAAAAATTTAAAGATTCTAAGATTGAAAGCTTTTATGGGATAAAACCTATCACAAGTAAAGTGAAAAGAAACTTACTAGTGGGAAAAAGATTGCAATCTGTGTAACTGAAGACAAAGGAATATTATACAATATTATACAGAAGAAACATGTACGAACTGATTTGTAAGAAAAGACAAATAAAAAATGAGAAAATTATATGAATAGACAATTGAAATACAAAACTTAAATGTCCTATAAACATATAAAAATAATTGATCAGTAATAATCAGGGAATCACAAATCACAATAATTAGCTATCATAATATGCTTATTAGATTGTCAAAAATCAAAATACCTGACTGATTTTAGAATGTGGAGAAAAGGGATCAAATGAATAATAGGAGGATAAACCAAAGATCTATTTAATGTTACAGAGCTGAACAGAGACACAACTTGCAACCCAACAATTTGATTTTAGGTTCATACCCTGGAAAAAGGCTTGCACATTTTCATGAGGTGACATACAAAGGAATGTTCACTACATTGAAGCATTATTTTCACACACACATGTACATACACAAGCACACACACACATTTCCTCTCCACTCACTTGTGAATATTTGAACTCATGTCTTATTTATCAGTGTAAAGGGGAAAATGGACTCGATAAATGCAGAAAAATGTTAAGTAACTTTACTGACTTTACTGGGATCACTCCAGGTGTTTATATGAGGAAACCAAAGTAACAAAAGATTGATTGCTACTCTACTAAGATACTCCCTAGTGGTTGTTTTGAGAAATGTAATAACTCATTAAGAAGGTTAAAAAAAATCAGTTATCTTCTTTGCCATGCACTAGCCAAGTTTTCTCATATCTCATTAAGAGGCTAAAACTATCAAATGCTCATTGGGCTATATAATTTCCTAGACTATGTAAAAGTGATGATTTTTAAATATTAATATATATCATCTTTGGACTTTCTAAAGTTTTTAAATGTTTAAAACTTATTCATAAAATATCAGAATCTATATTTGCCGTTAAGTGTAGCTTTTGGTCCTAATAAATGAACCAACAAATCAATATCCATATCTGCCACTGTAGGCATAGTATGGCCAAAAGGGCTGTTATATAGCTTTGTCATGGAAAGAAAACTGGACAAGGATTTACAAACTTCATTTTCCACTTACTAGCTAATCACTTAACCTGACCTTGGGTAAGTGATGTCTTATCTCTATATCTCAGTTTTATCATCCTTAACAGGAATTCATGATCCTATTCCCCCCCAATTCAGAGTGTAGTAAGTCAAAAGAGACCAAAGGAGATAACAGGCATGGTATGAGTCTGCTATAGCTGCCATAACAAAAACCAGAGATTAGGGGGCTTAAACAATGAAAACTTAATTTCTCATAGTTCTACGGACTAGAAGTCCAAGAGCAAGGTGTCAGTAGAATTGGTTTCTTCTGAAGATTCTCCCTTGCCTTGTAGATGTCAGTCTTCTCCCTGGGTCTTTGATGTGGTCTTCCATTTGTGTCTCTGTCCAAACTTTCTCATTTTCATATTGGATAAAGGCCTACCCCAATGAGCTAATTTAGTTACATTCTGAGGTACTGGGGAGTTATAGTGCCTCAACATATGACTTTTGTGGGAAATAAGTCCATAACACAAGTGCCTATGACAAATCACTGCTGTTGACAAAAGTATAGTTCTTTAAACACCACCATACATACCTGCAAAAATATGGGATTTGTTTATTTTTGGTCACATTAATGATGACTATCAATGGAAGCTACATGATAAGGGGATGAGAAAATATAAAAGAAGTGAGTGAAGAGTTCCTCACTCCTCAAGAACTCTACTCCTTCGGTTTTCCCTTTTTCTTGTATCATTGGTTTTTTCTCTCTATCTTTCACCATGCAAATATTCCCTAGTATGGTGGATTCCAAATTTTTAAACTGTGATACACATTAGGAAAAACATTTTATATTATGATTCAATATATACCTGTGTGTATAAATATGTAACTTTGTAAATGTTTCATAACAGTATATTTCATAAAAGTAAAATTTTATTCTACTTTTACCATATGTATTCTGATATGTTCTGTTTTAGTTTAATAATTTTGGTTTCTTCTGAAGATTCTCCCTTGCCTTGTAGATGCCAGTCTACATATAATCTAAATGATGACTGCAACCCAATAAAATGTTAAGACCACTAATGGTTTGCAAATTTCAGTTTTATAAATGTTGCTCTAGTATATAACTTTTTTAAAGCAAAACAAAAACTTCCTTTACTCCATAGGCACCCTATCAACCACCAATTTCTCTGCTGTCCTTCAGCCAAATTTATTAAAAGAGAAGTCAACAAACACTCCCTCCACTTTTTCATTTTCCATTAAGCAATTCAGATTACTCCAACCTGGTCTCTACCCCAACCACTCCACTAAATCTTCTCTTGCAATGGTTATCATCAACCCCCTTGTTACCAAATCCAGTGAACATATTCCAATTGTCTTTCTCAACCTCTAAATAGCCATCAATATAATTGCCACTCAGTCATCCTTAAAATAAACTTATGTCTTGGTTTTGAAACAGCAAAGTCTCCTACTTTTCCTGCAACTTCAGCTTGCATGTCTGAGTCACATTTTCCTGCCTTGCCCTTCTCTCCCTGACCATACCTAAGGATAATCTGGGTCCCATCCTGGATCCCATCCTCTTCTTAATCTACCAGATGCTGTAAAAAACTAGGTTAAATATAATTTATTACAGAGTCTCCAGAGTTTACTTCCTCCATAATTCTTTATGATCAAGGCTCATATATTTAGTTGCATATCTGACATACCCATTTGTGTATCTTATATAAGCCTCAAACATATTTCTAAATTCATGCTTTTACCCACAAACCTACTCATCTTCCAGTGTACATGACTAAATACAAGCTCACCTACTCAGATACTCATAGCAGAAATCAGAAGTCCTTCCTTGTCTTCCTTTCTCTCCTCTACGCATGCAATTCACCAACATGATTTGTCTCTTCTCTCTTCAAATTATATCTCAAATGTCTTTCTTGGACCACTATGATTGCTTTCTTACTAAACACTTGCTATTTCACTTGTCCACACATATTACCACCCTGACCACACACTCCATATTATTTTCTACAAAGCAACCAAAGTCATCTTTTAAAAATGTGATTTAGATAATATTATTACTTTCCTCCTCTCCCAAGCACACATTGATAAAGCCTGGCACTTACTAAGCACTCAATATTTTTCTTTAAAACATGAAGAAATAATACATTTACCCTGAAGTCTTGGGAGAGACAAAGGAATGTGAAACAAAGTGCTTTAGGATTATTTTCTTGCCTTTGCGGCTAGTGGAAAGGAGGAAAGAAACAGGAGAGATTTGTATGAAAGAGCCATTTCCAGAATGTTCTGATGTGGTTCAGTGAAGTCCACACCATATATCCTTTCAAATTATTTAGAACATAAAGGATTAGAATTGTCAGGCTATGTGTGTACACAGGACTCCTTGACTATTTTTTTTTCCAGATTTAGTTACACTTGATTTGTGAAAATGTTCAGCCATTTTATTGATCTGTAAAAGAACTATCATCAGGGTCAAAAATAAATTCTACAAGCCCTTGACTATTTAATAGAAATGTTAGGAATAAAGTTAGTATGTATGTTTAGTTCCATGTTTCTGGGGCCATGATGGTAAAATTTGGAAGATAGATACTAACAGTCATATAAAAGCATGGGTTTCCTCTTACTATAAAAACTCAATATTTCATTGAATTCTCACACACAAAAAAATGGTATTTCAAGATTATCACCACTAATTAAATAAACACACTTGGGTTCATAAATATTAAACAATATGCCCCCCAAAAGTTTACTCAATCCTTGCTTAATTCCTACACTATATTGCCTATCCCTGATGGAGGAAAATTCTGATAACTACAAAAACATCCAAAATGATTCCATACCTGATATGCAGGATAAAATTAAGTCTATTCTCTAAAATGCACAAAACAGGGTTTAAAACAGTATGGTGACTATGTGGTTCTCTTGAGATCCTAAAGACTGTTCTCATTGAATTGATATATAAAGACATAATGATATCAAATTATTATGTTGCACATATGAAACTAATACAATGTTACATCAATTACATCTTAATAAAATAAAGAAATAAGGGGAGCAGACAGAGTATTAGAGTTCATTATTGTTGATGATAGTATAGAATGAAAGCTTCAAACATAAGATAGCCATCATATTGCTTAGAATCACCTATAAGGAAAGCAAGGTTATGATGGATACCAAATTAAAGATGTCTCTGGCCTCTCTGGGGTGGGGAGGGAAGATGTGATTGAGGGGCGGCACCTGTAAACTTCAGTTCAGAGAAACTGTTCAAGTTCACATGATTGGAATCTACAGAAATTGACCCAGATTTTTAGACTTTAAGAAAAAGGCTCTTTTCACTGTTTTGTACTGGATGGCCCTAATAACATTTAATCAGTGTGGAAATTTGTCATTGTGAAGGGGTGGAAAAACATTAGGCTTGGGTTTGAATTCATCTGTTAATATTTCATGAACATGAAATTTCTTTATTCTCTGAATTTCTATTTTCTAATCTATAAAATGAGGACACTAAAACTATATACAGCATAATTATGGAGAAAGTGCATAGCACATGCTTAAAACATCAGTAACATCCACTCCCATTAATTTTACTGAAGAAACAAGGAAGGCCTTTAGCTCTAGATTTGAGAGAAAGTAATATATAATGAGTCCATTTAGCTCCTGATAAAAAATAGGATGGCATGCTTTGTCATTTGTACCAATTTATATACTATTTGCATCATATGCCAGCATATAGAAAGTAAAAACAGATACAGCTATATTCATCTCTGGTATTCACCCCCAGATAATTCTACATAGCTCCTTTACTGTATAGGATTTCCACTGAATGCAACAGTGCCCCCTCTTCTCTCCCAACCTGGCAGAAATGCAACGGGTTTAAGAAATGGAGAGTAGTGTTATAGGTCTACTCTTACCATTTCAGTACATGATATTTTATGGAGGAATAACACTGTCATCAAAATGTGCAGATCAAAGGCAGCAAAGATGAAAAGAGTTAAATAGTGTGGATTCTTGGGTTTATTTATAAGGAAGGTTGCTGGTTTCTTAGCTCTAGTGATAGTCACATACAATTGAGTGGCTCAGGCTTTAAATACAGGTTTGAATTCCCCCAAATGTCTCTTGAAGGCCAGGGCTGATAAAGAGCCATACAGTGAGACATGGTATCTGTTTTTATGGGAAATATTACAAATCAGAACAATTACTTAGGTTGTTTTATTTGTGGCATCATTTCTATCAGTGCCCTGCTGAGTCAGGTGACTTGGGAGGTCACTCTTGCCACCAGGATTCCAGTACATGGATTTGTTTCTTACTTCAAAATTATCTTACCTCTCAACCTGGGCTTTGCTGTAATCACTTTCCCAATGTCCGAACTCTGACTCTCTATGCATAATTATGTATTTTAAGTGATGAAGCCCTTGGATACTTGGTAGAAGTATTACAAATATCTGGAAATGTGACCTTTTCCTCACCATGTTGTCTGTGTGAGCCATAGTGGTACAGTCAAGAGAGAAAGTTGTTTTCCACTCTGTCCTGGGGAACAGGGGAGAACATGTCCTCAAAAGACACACTCAAATGGTATGACCTGAAGATGCAGAAAGCCCCTAAGTCTGATGAGTCAGAGATGCGATCCACGTTTCCATAAAAGAAGCATAAGCTAAAGGTATATACATTCTAAGGCAAAAGAGCACACAATTACCAGAAAGATTGCACTAGCACTGAATTGCAATTGTCCTCTATCTTTAAATAAATAAAATACTTATATTTTATGGCACATTTAATATTCCCAGCCTCCACATATGTGGATAGTGGGTGCATATGAAGGTAGAAGGATTCATTAAGGTTGAATATGACAGGAATCGAAAGGCGAGACAAATATTGAAGAAAGACGGGAAGCCTCTACAGAGCCAAAGTCAAGGCAATTTGGCTTTTTAGAGACACTTGAAGTGTGCCAGGCTTAAAGTAATGAGGTCCCTGGAGTAACAGTTTATCCACAGACATGACAAAAACATATTTGGCAATTGTAGACATGATTTGGAGATTGATGTGAACTCTTGTCAGTCACAATTTTCCTTATTTTATATAATGACGGATGTTTTGTACTATTAAGGGTAAGTGATGCAGTGAGAGGAGAATACAGGTAGGAAGTATTGCAAGATGAGTGAGTTAACCAAAAAGAGATTTTCAAGTTTACAAACACTGCATTATAAGTACATGTGCAATTTTAGGAAAAGGTTTTTCAAAGGTCCCCAAATAAATGAAAATAATTGTCTAAGTTATTAATGACATGATGATACTATCATTATAACCTCCTCCTAAAAACAGAATTGGGGTTTCATTAGGTCCTAAACCCACATTTATCCTGAGAGCATCTGTATGCATTTATATTAATACAGATATTACAATATGAAATAATTGGTCAACTTAATATTTTTGAAGTGGAAACACATTTTCTTCTTAGGCCCTTAATTTGTGTGATAGGATTTTTTTGAAATCAGAAAAATATCCATACAAGAGAGACCACTTAGGTTTTCTGAGTTCAGAAAGCAAGGCTAAATATTTGTCAGCTTTATTATGTGTGGAAAATAGGGCATCTGAGAAACTAACACACACATTCCTTTATCTTTCTTTGTCCTCCTTTTCCCTTTTCTCCCCATTCCTCTCTTTCTCCTTTCCTGTTCTTTCTTTTTCTTCTTTTATCCTCTTTCTTTTGCTTTTCTCTCTTATCCTTTCCTTTTTAAAATGCATGAGTCTGAAGGGCAGTCCTAGAAGCTTTCTTCAAACAGTCGTAGAAATATGTTTATAGAACATGAGCTTTCTTTTTCATTCTGATAGGAATTTATTCATGGAAAGTTGTTTTCCGACTTGGAGTAGGAAAAAAAACTGGAATTCAGGACATGTTTTTTAGTTTTAGTTTGGAATTTATATATAGCATTTGCCAAGACATTACAAAATTCTAAACAAACTCACAGTTGAAACTATTTTAAAAGAGAAAAAAAAACACAATACATTTGTTCTGGTAAAACAAGAATAAATTTGAGTAATTTTGCAACAGAAATTATCATATTGCAATGTATTACATTGATTCGACATTTTCTTTCAAGTTCTTTATTAACCAAATATCATACTCAACTGTTAGTGCTTGCTACAGATGTAAGATTAGTAAGCTAATATATTCATTTTGGGAGCTCTTGGTAAATAAATTATTCTAATAATATTTTCTATCTTATTCAAATTTTACTCTAGAATGATTACAGAAAAGAATCTATTGAAGAGGCTTTCAGCCTGCAAGTATTAATACTTTAATGATTTGCTTATATTTATTTTAATGATATTTTATAATATTTTCTCTGATAGAGAAACCATCTATTTTTCTAGTTGAATTTATCCCCCTTTTCTTACCAATTACAGCTGACCTTTGAACAACAGCAGAGATAGGGCCGATGACCCCACACAGTCAAAAACCCCAGTATAACTTTTACTCTCCATAAATTTAACTAGAGTTGTCCCTTGGTATTCACAGGAGATTGGTTCCAGGGTGCACACACACAAATACCAAAATTTGCAGATGTTCAAGACCCTTACTTACATAAAATGACATAGACCAATACATACTCTCAGCTCTCCACGTCTGTGGATTCCCACCCACAGATCGAAGACACTGTTTTCCATCTGTGGTTGTCTGAATCCAGGGATGTGAAACCTGGAGATATGGAGAGTCAACTGTGTATTTATTAGAAAAAAGTCTGTGTATAAGTTGACCCACACAGTTCAAACCCATGTTGTTCAAGGGTCAACTGCATATCAATCACAGAGAAATTATAACATCCATATCAACTGATAAGGAAGTCACAGTTTCTGAATTGACTCTTGTTTCTTTCATCATGGAAAATAAACAGAAGAGTATACAGGAAAAGATTCTACCGAAACTGACAACAAAGGCAGCCCAAACTGCCTGAGCTGGAGCATTCTTCTTTTTATGGATGCTTTAAAGGTTCTCCCTGATACTTAGAATTAACTAAAAATAGGTAAAAGCATTATTTCAAGCTTCATGTTTTAAAAGCCATCCTGCATGTTCACACAGTTCTTTGAACAACATGTGCTTAGGTATGTTAGATGATTCCCTCTTCCCTTTCATTAACAATCTATTCATTCAGGAAATATTTTTTGAGAATATATTTTATGCCACACACTATTTTAGGTGCTTGAAATATATCAGTGAACCAAATGGGTAAATATCCCAGTCCTCATGAAATTCATACTGTAATGGGGAGAGGCAGATAATATACGATACACAAAATATTTTAATAAGTAAACTTCATAGTTTATTAGAAGGTAATTAGTGCTATAAAATCAAGAAACTGTAAAACAGTATGAGGAAAAAGGAAAGTGGGGAAGGTAATAGGTTGAAATTTAAATAGTGTGCTCACTTCTCATTGAGAATATAACATTTCATTAGAGATTTGAGGAAGAGAGGATATCGACAAGGTGGATATCCATCCAGGGTATTTCAAGCAGAAAAGACACCCAGCACAGAGACTGGGGATGAGAGCATTACTAGCATATTCAAGAAAGAGCAAGGAGACCAATGCAGCTGAGGTGAATAGGCAAGTGGGAAAAAGGCAGGAAGAAAGGAAAATATCTGTATCATGTGGGGCTTTGTAGCCATCGGAAGGACTCTGGTTTTTACTTTGAGTAAAACAGAAGTTAGATAATGTTGGATCAGAGCAGAAATACAACATGTCTTAAATTTTAAAAGGGTTACACTACCATGTTAAAATTAGAAAAAGCAAGGGTAGGGAGACCAGTAAGGAAACTCAACAGTTAGAGAAAATGTTAAAAACAACAACAACAAAAAAAGCTCCTGCAAGACCTGAAGATCTTGCTTATAAGAACAGTGAAACTGATCTTTTACATTTTATGGGAAAGTTCCTGGGTAAATAGAAGAACACAGGCTATCTGGAACACCAGCTTGGCTATTAGAAAAAAAAAATTAGAAAAGCTGGTCCAGCAGGAAGACTCTTTTTGAAAAGCTTAACTGAAGTGTCGGGTAAAGGGATTTAACATCTGAAGACCGCGCAGCAAGTCCTCCCGTTATAGTAGGTGCCAAAGTCAGCTACTTAAGAATCTTGATCTCCATTTGATAGAAGAGTATTTCTTTTTATCTAGTATCCTAATCCTCATTCTTGTACTTTCGAATAAATGTTTTGTATTATTTTTTTTTTAAAGGCTGAAGCCAGGGGGATAGAAACAGTGCTCTTGATAAGTAACTGGTTTGCTGATATATGTTAAAATTGTAGCTAACAGCTTTCCTGATGCATGGGATGTTGGCTATGATAGAAAGGAAGGAGCCAAGAATGACAAGTCTCTGCCTCCAGTCTTTGATCTCATGAAACAACCATTCACATTTCTCCCAGAAAAATCCATCTGGATTACAAACTTGACCATGTCACCCCATGGTGTAAAATTCTTCAATGATATACTGTAGTCTGTAGGGTAAAAATGAAACTGTATATGTGCCCTTTGTGTGCTCTTAACTTTCCTCAATGTCATAGTTGTTTTCTATCCAAATGGGGATATAAATGGCTATTTCATAAATTTGGGAGATATGCAAAAATGTATATATAAAATTTGCTAATGAATGTAAATATGTGTATTTTAATAGTGTAAGTAAATTAAGTTCCAAAGTGTTATAAATACTTTGTGAAACACAAAAACATAATTAATTCATTAGAAACAAACAAAAAGAAATTCAATTTTTTCTCATCTAGTAACTTCCCAACTGATTTTCAAGCACTTAAGTTTAGATAGAGTCTCACTGTTGGGTTAGTCATAATTATATTCTCAACAAAATATATTTAGAATAGATATTAGCAAAGAAGGTAATACTGTCAAGATAAGGATCCTATGACTAAGGCATTTACCTAAAACTGCCTTACTGAAACAAGTGTCACTTTCTAAATTTGTACTCTCCATGTATCATCTACACACTAAACTGAACACACATGCTTGTTTACATTATTTAAAATAATAAATCAACAGTATAAGTAGATTCAAAATATGAAGCACTATTTATTAAATTTATCACACTACTTTCAAGCACAGCCATAATCTTATTCAATTGTATTCTTGTCTGCTAGTTGTTAAAGTCATAAATGAAATTTATTTTATTATGAGCACAAATGAACCTATTTGGTAATTAAGAACTCATTTTCTCAGATTGTATTAGGACTCCCAAAGAGAAAAACATAAGAGGTCTATGTAGTCTCATTAAAAATCTTGAGCACTTTTATAAAATGCCCTGACCTCTCCAAGGGGAAAATATGTTTTCCAAACAATAAATTTTCATTTTAATATAATAAAATATCCTACCATTATCCTAACTATGCCGTATTAATTTTAACTACCCATTTGAAAAAGTGTTAGATTTAAAGAAAATAATTATTTATAGAGATTTCAGAAAATCCAGTCATAAAGTTCATCAAGCTTCATAGCAGTGGAACAATTCCAGAAAATTCTACATTAGAATTAGTGGTGCTCTCAAGATTGGCTCTCACAGTGTTTTAAAATGCATATAATCATGTATATATAATAAAACACAGCCCATCACAATTTCTAAAGGTATTAATTTTGCTGTTATTAAGGTTACATGCATGTATTTTTTGCTACTTAAAATGCAATTTATGATTTAAAAAATAATCAATAATAGTTTAGAATGTTCCAATTATTCAAAATTACATAGTTGAAAACATTGATACTTTTCTTTCAATAGTTTTAGAGTGAATTTTAGAAATTGTTCTACTTATATATTTCATCTTCCTCAAGCTCTACTGTTACTTTGGGAAAAGAAATTTTTTAGTTGAGCCTCGAGGTTTCACAAATACTTTTTTTAAACAAGGTATGAGTTATATCCTTCACATAAATGAAACCTTTTTATTAAGAACAGTCATTAAAGTAGTAATATCCATGAATCTGAAAATGTGTTTCTCTTTATAAACAGTTTGCCATGGCATGGACATTAAAAGGCGAAGATGTTTAAAAGAGCCAGCCCTACTTGAGATATATGCTTATGTTAGGCTTATTTCTCAGATGGCCTAGGTGTGAGGAAAGGGAGGAAGCATATAAATGATCATTTATATCTACTGGGTCCTTCATATATGATGCACATTGTTCTAGCACATAACACCTTTTGTATCATTTATTCCTTAAAATAATCCTAGAGGTAGACAGTATTAATACTATTTTTCCAAGATGAGAAATCTGAGAGTAAGAAAGATTCAACAATACTGACAAGTCACACAGGGTCAGCGGCAATATCAAGACTGAAATCCAGGTTATCTGACTCCAAAGAGCCATGAGATGTCCACTCACCCACACTGTTTCTGATAATGAAGAATTGAAGACATCAGCAAAATGCAAAGTTCATAAAATCAGAATGACCGGGTTGGGAGGCAGGATTAAAGAACTGATTTCTAACCATAAGAGATTTTTTAAGAGTCATGTAGAGAAACATCTCTAACTAGATCCATCCAACTTATACCTTTTTGTTAAACCTAACCAAAGATACCATACCTTTCATCACACTGAAAATCCTTACAACCATCAAGCATGCCGAGAACACTAAGCTCCAACACCCAGCTGGTCTCTTCAGAAACAGAGGCCAGAGTTGTTGTCACCTAAAAGACAGCTGAAGGAGAGACCATGCATCTATGTCCCATATACACAGCCTCACTCACACAGTAATCACATTCTCTCTCTTCTCCCTCTCTTCTTCTTCTTCTCTCCTCTTTTTTTCTTTTCCCTCCTCCCTCCACTGGCCTCCTTCATCCTTCCCCCTCTCATTCTCCTTGTAAACACTTAAGTTCAGCATTATTACTAAAAAATCAGAAACATTAGCAGAAAATTCTCATTTTCTAAATATGCACTCATCATGGATATGTGAAGTAAAAGGTAATGACGAATTGGCAGAAACATGTAAATATTTTATCCTAGTCAGAATACAGCATCTGTACCATTACATCATGTTGTGATTCTATTAATTTTTAATTAAGCATATGCTTCAATAAGTAATATTATTCTGACTTACTATATTGTAACAGAAGGAGAAGTGTGAAGGAAGTCAAGATCCATAAGCCTTTGATCATTTCATTTCAAGCAATGATAATGGTAACATTTTCCTGGAATTCATCTGAATGATAGTATCTAAGGGATACTCTATATACTTCAGATATGCATAATGCAACATTTCCATGCCTTGTGTAAATATTATGATATGCCATCAATGCCTTCAAACAATAGAAAGAATACTCTGACAAATACTCTATTACTACTGGCCATGTAGCATTACCTATTTGTCACGAGTAAGCTAACATACATGATTTTTCCATCATGTTAATACTTAGACAACTGTCCTCTTTTTTCTCTTGAAATCTGAAAGCAAAATCTGCTTTAGCCAAGGCAGTCATTATGCATTGGAAAGAAAGAAAATAATTCTGAAAGTTAAATATAAAGGATCATGTGCAGATTGGGCAAGGGCTTTCCAGTTAAGAGAGCCATGTGAAAACAATTAAAGTCCCTCCAATCACATAGTGGCCATCAATACAATAAAACCTGTATCTAGATAAGGCATGACTGAATGATCAGAAATTACAACTCTGTAAGCTCACAACGTCAAAAAACCATAGGAAAACCTATAGAAGAAAGTGGGCTGTCTCCCACCTCCATCCTCAATCACTTTCTGCCTTCAAACAATCATAGGAAGTAACTGAAAGAACATGTTAGTAATCCATGATGTCCTTATACTGAAAGACAGAGCCAGTACTCAGGGACAGCCAATACAAGTTCTCATCAGAAGAGAAGTTTCTCCATTAACAGGTAGTCACAACAAGCAGAAAGCATAACGTCAGGTTTCCCCTTAAGTCTTCCCTTGTAAGAATATTGGAGGAAAGTTGTATTACAGTTACCTTCCTTTATCTCCTATACTTGCATCATGTAGTAGCATATGATTTGAGATTAACTATTGCTTCTATGAATCAATATCATATTGTTTCTATGAAATATGAAAAGTGAACAAATAGAAGCAATGGTTGTGTTCAATGAAAAACACTATGAGTGAAATTAAAGCTACTGAGTTAAACATAAGAAAAATCAAATACTTGAGGAAAGTGAAGAAATTCACTTTGAGCTCAGTTAAGAATGATTACGACATAAAAATGAGGAGAATGAGACATATGGTAGACATATTCAAGAGACCAAATTCATACAAAAATAGAAATTTGAAAAAGAGCAAAATAGATAAAGCAAGTGAAGTTATCAAAGAAATAAAAAATAATTGTTTTCAGCAAAAGAAAGACTTGAGATTCCAGGATGACTCAAGAGCTACCACAAAAATAGATCTATAGAAAAACAAAACAAAACAAACAAACAAACAAACATAAAAAACTAATCCCATTAAAATTAGGGGCCTTAACTTTGATTTCAAAGATTGAAAAATCCTACAGGTATATCAAAAATAAAAGACAGAAATTTTAAAAGAACTAAACTAAACTGAAAAGGCTTCAAATTGACTTTTACACCAGCCAGATATCAGGAAAAAGTGAAACTAAAAATACTCCTCTCTTTTGAGGGGGAAAAAAAAAACTATTAGCCAAGAACTAAACACCTATCAGGTTCTTGATTAATAGTCGATGCATAAGAGCAACAGAAAGCTATTATCTCATATGCAATTCTCTTAAAATATTCAACATATTCTCCTTTCTGCAGGGGAAAAATTATAAAGGCATATTTTACTTATACAAGAGGATAAATTAAAACCTCAAGAATTAGAAAGTCAGCTTTTAAAAGAAGATAAGTTGTCAAATGATAAATGATTAATTCTCAATAATTTCTTCTCATATTACTTTAAAGCTTAACAAAATGTCAAAAATAAATCAAAATTTATATATTGTAATAATAGCAAATAAAGTCAATAAAAAGAAAATGAAATATTATTTATTTAAATGGAAATATTATGGAGAAACCCAGGAGGAATAAAAAACATGTTAAATTACTATTTTTCATAGTAAACATGAAAGAAAATCTCAAAATTCTAGACAACATAGGATTACTTTGTTTGATTGTAAAAACAGGATCCCCCATCCACTACTGATAGGAAGGAAACTGATATAACTGTAAGGAGTACAGTTCGGCATCATAGAACAAAAATCTTAGAAGTGGTAATACTCTTTGAACAAGCAATTATATTTAAAAAAAAATGTTCAGTAAAATAGTTTAAATAGCAAAACTTTGAAAACAATAGGAAATTGGCTAAATGAAGAAAAGTGTTTTAGGAAGATAAATATAGTAAAAATCGGAGGTGTGATATGCTACAAGCATCAATGTACAAAAAAAATTCAGATTAATAAACTTCTCTATATGGTACCATACTTTCTATTTGATTAACAAGGAATATGTATTACTTTTATAAACAGAAAAAAAATTTTACAAATATAAAATCACTTACAAAACCTGTGGGTTAGATCAAGAAGAGTACTATATGTATGCTCTTTTAATGGAAGTGGCTTGATCTGGTGGATTTGACATTAAATTTGGAATTGGAAAATAGGAATCTAGATCATAATCTCCACTACTTTTACCTAAACTGTGCTAGCGTGGTCAAGTAAAATCCCCTCTCCAGGCCTCAGTTTCCTCAACTGTAAAATAACAATAATACACTGCACATTTCCTACGTTATTTTATTACAATGCTAAATATATCAAGTGACCAAATTATATCTAAGGTCTTTTTTAACTTTCTTTTGTAAAATGCCCAAAATGATAGAAATTAAAAACAAAACTTGGGTGCTCATATCATTCATTTTTAGTAGTAGTAAGAAAGTACTCAATTTATTTTCTTTAAAAGAAACAAATTCCTGACAAATAAAATTTCTACAAATATTAATAGATAACATAAAAAGATATTTCAGCATAAATAAAAATAAGACTCTTTGTAAGTGTTATTAATATGGCTGTTATAAATCTCTTTTCTGAGAATTTCATCTGAAACCTTCCAGCACCATAGTATAGTAAAAAATATGATAGCTAACACATCAGAATAGATATAAGTTCATAGTACTTATTGCTGTTAATGAATTTATCTTACTGAATTCTCCTTAGTACATCCGAAGCTTACAGTTAATTGGCAAAAGCAGTTAAAGTAAGATTAAAGCAATAAAACAATGTGAATATGTTGCAGTCTCAACTTCAAAAAAGCTATAGTTTCTACATGAGGAAAAGTAATCTAAAGAACCGATGAAACCAGTTTTCTCATATAAAACAATACAGATGACTTCATAAATGAACCATAAAAATATTCCCTTGGAGAAAATAGACTTAAATGTCTTTTAGATTCATCTTCAAATTCTCCACATTTAATATGTGAGTAAACAGCCTCAGGATATATCTCCCTTCTTCATCACTGCTTAATAGCATAGGCAGGAATAACAGTAATAAATTTGTAAAATATTCAAGTCAGATGCTTGGAAATAACCCAAACCAACTCCAATGTTCTACAGATGAAGAGATGGTAAAGACAGGGACAATATTTTTTTGGAATACAAATTCTATCACAAATACCTTCTCAAAAATCATTCCCCAAACATTTTCCAGTGTATATCTTGGATCTTGGATCTTCAATCTCTTTCTCCAGCATCATTCCCCTACTTGCATGGTCTGCAATTTCTCTTCTGTAAAAAATATGCCCTTGACCAATTAGTCTCCTTCAAACTTAACTCCATTTCTCTGATCTTATTCATAGCCAACCTTCTGAAGAGACTTTTTTATACATTTTTCTCTACTTTCTCATCTTCTGTCCATTCCTCTACCTACCACGGCCTACTCCTGTTGATACCTCTCTAGAAGAGCGTTTTTTTCAAGGTTATCAACAGCCTGTAAGTCACAAAAAGTTTTTTTTCCACCTCAACCCCTCAGCAGTATTGACACAGCTAACACATCCTATTTCATTGAACAATTCACTTCTAGATTTTGACCTCCCTCCATCTCTTTCCAGTTCCATCCTTGTTTCATTGTCACTCTCAGGGTTCTTCCTTCTCTGTCCTACTTCTAAATGTTGATTATCTTAGGGCATGATACTGAGTCCTTTTTTTTTTCACCACCTATGCTGTTTTCCTAAGTGAGCTGATCCTAGATGTTAATATGCTGATAACTGCCATGTTTATAGCTCCAACTCTAGAATGGCTGAATAAACTGTATTCTTAATAACTCCACTTGGTTTTATAATGAGCATCTCTGATAGAACTCTTAATTTGCCACTCTCTAAAATTGTTCCCCACTCTCAGTCTTCTCAATTTGTCAACAGCACTGTCATCTAATTTCTACAGCCAGACATAAGGATTACCCTTGACTTTTCTATTTTCTCTTACTCCCTCATCCAGTATATTCAGAAGGCTTATTAAATACAACTTCAAAATCATTTCTGCTTTTAACACTCTAGTCTAAGCCACAATAATGTCTCACCTGCATTACTCCAACAGTCTCTTAACTTGTCTCCCATTCTCAACTTTGTTCTCCTATTCATCCCGTCTTTATGTAACAGCAAAGGTATTTCCTTTTTATTAAATACATCCTGGCTTGGTAAGCTATTAGCAGTTTGCCACTACACTTAAATAGTTCCCATACTCTGTACAATGGCTTGTAAGTCCACACATTCTCTGGCCCTTTTCTAGCCCTCTAATCTCTGATCCCATCTGCCATCATTCCTCCACTCACCTCTGTGTTCCAGCCATATTGACCTTCTTTCACTTTGTTAATCAAATCATGCATTTTGCTGGCTCATGACCCTGTCACTTGCCCTTCTTTCCTCTGAAAGTGTTCTTTCCTCCATTTTTTGAAAGCTTTCCTTTTTTCTTCCTTTAGATTTCAGGTTTATAGTGACCGCATAAAGGAGGCCTTTCCTCACCACTACTTACAGCAGGTTCTCCAGTGCTGTTTTTCTTTCTCATCACATCAGCTGTGTTCTTCATTTAATTTCTTACTACTTACAGTAGCTTCTTTCTAGCTATAATGGAAATTCATGTAAACAACTATTTATGTCTACTTACTATCACATCCTACATTTGCACACATTTCATTGGATAGAAATAAGGTTCTACTCTGGACTCTGTACCTGAAAGACTATCTCAGTTTCCATTATAATATTCTATGACTCATGGCACAGCAAATATTATCTAGATACCCTGACTTCATATGTGACATTCTATTTCCCCCACTGCTTTTATTTATAAGGGACATGACAAAGTTTCCACAATCCTTTGAAAGAGAAAACAGTTATTGACAATAGTAAGAACAGTAACAACCACAAAAAATAATGACTCACTACCACCACCACTACTAACAACCTCCCATTCTTCTAGCCTGGAAAAGAGAAGGTCAAAGTTGGGTTTACTTGGTGAAGAAATCTTGGTTTCCTCTAATTTTTCTCCCTTACAGAGGAAATAGTGAGTGGTAATAAGATAGTCTTTAGAGCCTTAATACCCTGGGTTCATATCTTAGCTCTACCACATAACTAGCTCCATGATATAGGAGCTGACCCAACTCACACCACCTCTCTGAATATTCACTCAAGAAAGCAGGGATGGCAAGACTTAGTTTCAGGCATTAGTTTCAAGCATTTTAGTGAATTAAATAACAAAACTGCATTTTATCACTCTTGGATATGATCACTATATTGAAATGCATTTTTGTTTTATTGTGTTATTTTTCTAGTTTACTAAATATGCCATTTTAACCCAAATATCATGTTGGAAATTACATATATTATTCAGTAACAACCAAAAAAGTGACTATTATGCCTTGATTCTGCTTAGTATTATCAGTCAAATCAATCAAAGGATATTGGTGTGATATATAGATGAATATGGGTAGCTCTAAACTCTGAACAAAATATATCAAAAATATTTCAGTGAGTTTCCTTTAATAAAATAAACATTTTTCAGTGAACTTTTCAATATGCCTATGCAATGTAGCTTAATTTGTTTGGATACTAAAGCTTTGAGATGAATTTAACAAGTGATTTTGAAGAGCTCATTATTAGTAGCTTCTATAATTTTCTAGTTATATTTGCTGCTCTCTCACTTGCTTTCACATATAATTTTCCAGTGTCATTTATATTGATCAACAATGCTCTTATCCAATTCTAAAACATATTTAATAAAATTTTAGCTATATCACACATACTCCAAAAGCCATTTGCCACACATATTTGACATTAACTAGAAGCTTTACACATTTTACAATGTCAGTTCTTTCACCAGGTTGTATTGCATACCTATTCTGGACAGTATCAGTGTAGCACTCATTGCTTCTAAAAGTTCATAATGGATACTATAATAAAGATAAAAGGTAAAGTTTTTATTTTCATAGATAATTTACCCTTATCTGATAAGCATACAGGCTAAAAGAATATTTTTCAGTAGTTTTATGTGCTATTTTTTCTTTTGCCACTCACCAACTAACTATACAATAATAGGAATTTCTCATTAATAGTTGTGAAATAAAGAAGACATTGTGCCAATCACTTTGTGTTTTTCACTTTTTAAAATAATTAACTTATTGATTAAATACAGTAGCCTTTGTTTCCATGTATCATTTTTATTTTGAATGTTTTAAGCTCTAATCTACAAAAATATCATTAAAAATATATAGAAATATATAATTTTATTGAGTTTTATATATTTGACTTATAACTATTTTAAAGTACCTTTATTTTCAAGATATATTATTTCAAACTTTTGCTTAAAATTGAAACCATTGCTCATTAGTCAAAATTTTTCTCAATATTTTTACTGTTTTGTTTACATTTCCAAATCCTGCAGTTGAACTTGAACATACTTCTCTACTTTTATATTCATTCTTTCTTCTTAATCATCAATCAATCCATCTTAAGAGCAATTTTATATTTATTAAAATGTTGCAGCTTTTGTAAACTCAATAACGTTCTTTCTGAAAAATATTCTAATTTTGGAGCCCAAAACTTGATGGAAATTATCAACACGTTTACTCATAACAGAAAAACAATTCCTGGATTTGTCTCACAATTAACTAATTATGTTAACATAATAATAAACTATACCCTCTTTTTCCAATCAAATTGACTCTCATAAGCCAGGAAATCAAATGAGAAGTTAATGAAAAAAAGATAAAACAATCCATTTCTACCTAGTGGGTACAATCAATGCACTCCCTCTACTATTGGCTCTTTCACATTGTGAGTTAAAATTTGTGGGAGTAATTTTTGTTAAGTGTGCAATTCTTGGTAAGAATTTATGCAAATATTTCCAAGCTATGTTGTACTATACTAAACTGTTCTGTCTCATTCTATTCTTTTTTTTTTTTTCATTTTTAAAATGCTGATTATAATCTACAAGATTAATTTTGTGACTGACTCATGGGTCACAACCAGTACTTTCAAAAACACTGCTTCATGCTATATGACACAATGGACAATGAAGAAAAGCATAAAAAAATTCATACACTTAACTTGGTAATGTCATATTGAAAGTACCTGCCTTAAACATGACAATGTCTCTGGCACTACCTTGTCTCCCTTCTACCTCCTTCTCCTCCGCTTCCCAATCATATTCCCAGAGTGTAGTATCTATAATTCATTGAGTTAGGATTCTTTACAATGAGGACTGTTTATTTCTCTAAAAATTGTCATGATGTGTTAGAAATATTAACCGTAGTGATTATACAGAATGTGATGGTTATAAATTTGAAATAGTGAAAATTACAGGGAGATCTTTGAGTTGAAAAATAAGGACAACACAATCCATACAAACCTTTGAAGGTGATGTTGGGCTGACCTGGTTATCATGCTTGACCCAGGGCACTTCAGAACAAACCACACAGGGGCAAGGCAAAACCTTTTAGCTGAGATGGTACAGCGTGCTGGGTAAGAGGCATAGGCTTTTGAATCAGACTTTCTGCATTTAAATCTCTTCCTATCTGTGTTAATGCTATGCTCAATTTCCCTAACTTTAAAAGTGGATAATAACAATATCTATCTTGTAGGATTGTTTAGGGAATTAAGAGTTAAAATATACAAAACACTTTGAACAGCACTGGCACACCATAAGTATACATGGATGTTAATGAATGCTGTATTTATTCTCTTATTCTTTGATCCTTCACTGGTATGTCTAGAAATGTGTATAAATCTCTACATATTTTTTTCCTTAATATTTTGGGGGATGGTAAAATATATCTTCTAATACCTCCAATGTTTAGGAACACCACATTTTGAAAATACTCTCTTGTATTTATACTTTCTTTTCTCCTATTATTACCATATATTTTATAATGCCACCTCCAGAAGAACTTTGCAGTTGACATAGTTCACCATCCATTCTTTTGAGTCCTATTTTTCCATGTGTAACAATAAAACATAAAATGGATATAATTCTAAGTCCTGGAATCAATGAAGCTGAAGGCCCAGTAAGAATGAATGAACAGAAGGACAAATAATTACAAACTTATATATGGTAAGTGTTACTCAGAGGAATAGACTCAAGATACTTTGGAAACAGAAGATAATACAAACATTTATGTCTGTGGAAAGACTCACAGAAAAGAGGATACTTAAATTGCCTTGAAGCATGAATAGGAATTTGACAAATGGCAAAGAAGTTCAAAAGGCATCACGGGGTTTTAAGCAGAAAAAAAGGTTCATATTTGGCTTTATAAGACTATTTTAGAAGGACCGTGGAGGATAGTTTGGAAGGAGTAATGTTAAAAACAGATACCATTTGGAAAATGACAGTAATATTCAAGGAGAAGGCTGCCAAGTTTTAAACTAAGGTAGTAGGGTGGAATGAAAATAGAGAAGGAAGAATAACTAAGGACCATGAATTAACAGGAGTTACTAGTAACTTTATATGAAGAAGATAGTAAAGAAGAATGGAGGTAAATTATAAAATTTTGAGCTTGACTAATGACTGATAATGGGATAACATTTGTTTCCTTTTGCTACTATAACAAGTTACTACAAACTTGACTTGAACCAACACAAATTTATTTTCTTACTTTTCTCTGGAAGTTTAGAAGTTCAAAATCAGTCTCTTTGAATTAAAGTCAAGGTGTCAGCAAAGCTAGTTCCTTTGAGGTTCTGAGGGGAGAATCTGTCTCCCTGCCTAGTTCAGCTGGCTTTTTCTCATGTCCACCTGTATTTCTTGGCTTATGGCCCCTTCCTCCTTCTTCAACATGTCATACTCTATTCTCTTCTCAGTCATCACATTGCCTTCTTCTCTTCTGACTTTGGCTCTTCTTGAACTAATCTTTAAAAAGCAACTGTGATTACATTAGGTCCGTGTGGACAATCCAGGATAATTTCCCCATCTCAACAACCTAAACTTACTCATATCTTCAAAGTCCTTTTAGCCAAACAAGAAAACATTCACAGTTTCTGGAGATTAATATGTGCACATGTTTAGGGGGCCATTATTCAGCCTACCACAGTGATAAACTGAAATCATGTAAGAGAGGGAAAAGACAAAGTTTATTTGAACTCTGCCACATTTTAGGTGTCTTTACATGTGGAAACAGGTATTTCCAGGAAAACACTATATTAGATAAGAGAAGCTTGGTAGAGGAAATACAACTTTATCACTACATTAATAGCATTTGGTATGGGACTTGGAACATAATTGATATAATTACTTGTCTTATAGGAAATGACAAAAAATAGCATCAATAAATCAATATTAATCTTAAGAAAAGTTAATATGAAAAATTTTGATGTTGATTGCCTCACACAAACTATTTACCCAAAAGAAATCTGAAAATTAAATGAACAAATGTCTAAATATGAGGTTTTTTCATATTAGTGTTGTTGAAGCCCACAAGTTAAAGAAAGTACAACCCATGAAGAGAAAGGTGGACAAAGCCTTTTTGGGCAGCCAACATCTAAGGAAAAGAGAGTTTCTGTGGGTTCCCAGTTTTCCAGCAGAAAACCGATTTTAACTACTCAGTTTTATAGTCTGATATTCCTAGCCCAGTTTTTGGTTAAGTTACTATGATCAGACTCTGTGTTCATTTATTTCCAGACTTGGATGTAGTGTTAAAATACCAGTGAATTCACAAGCAATTTAGTACTTTCCCCTGCTGTGCGTCCAACAAGCTTGAGAGCCAAAACCCATCAGTTTCTCCACCTATGGTGGCCACAGTCCACACGGCCCTCCTGACCCACTGCTCAGGAATCAAGGAAACAAGGTTTTAAAATCATAGAGAAGCTGGTTTCCCCTTAGTAGTGTTATTATAGCAAGGTGATGTAGGCTAAGTCTACACTTCTTCCTAAGCAATCATTTCCTAACCTTATAGTTTTGTTAAATGTAAACAGTTCATTTAATACTATTGTTAGGTAGCTAGAGGCAGGGGAACAAAAGAATGGAAGCCCAGCTCAGAGGCCACCCAAAGGACACCCCATTGGCAGTTAAAGAATCCCTTCTGCATCTCAAGAGAAAAAAGACAAGAGGGCCATAACCTAAAGCTGGCTTAATCCAGCCATAGACACATGAACAGAAGGTACTGCACTGACCTGCCCACAACCTCAGCCTCATGATACCATCATTATAATACCATGTTTATGCCCAGAAGTTCATGAATCTAATTATAACAGATCAAATTCTGGGTAAGCACATGCACACTAGACAGAGTTACATAGTAGCAAAGTGTCAATCAAAATGACTTCACATGCCTTTCACCTAGGAACACCTTCTTTATAACCACCCACCACAGCCCTAATATAATACAGACCTTCCCACTTCTGTGTGGTTACAGCTCTCTTCGCTGAAAACCCACTCTTCCCTTGGGGCGTACTCTGTCATTTATCTCTTTTACCTTTTCTCCTCCCAAATTTCACAGGGCTGCAGCCTTCCTTAGCACGGCCTGTCTCCTTTTAAAATATACCTTTAATAAATCTTTTTCTAAATCTCACTGACCTGTGATTCTTTGCTGTGTCATCTGGGAAGAACAAAGGAAAAATGTTAATTGCACATCTGCATCGTTACCCACCCCCATGACACTGGGGCGACACTGGAGTACAAATCACCCCCAAATGGTAACACTATTATGGACTGAATTGTGTCTCCTCCCCACACACAGAATTCATATATTGAGACTCTAATCCCAGTACCTCAGAATGTGACTATATTAGGAGAACAGACCTTTAAAGAGCTGATTAATTTCAAATGAGGGTCTTAACAAGCACCCTAATCTAAAATAACTAGTGTCCTTATAAGAGGAGAATATTTAGACGTACACAAGAGACATAAAAGATATATGGGCATAGAGGAAAGGCCATGTGAGGACAAAGTGAAAAGGTATCTATTTGCAAGCCAAGAAGAGAAGCCTAAGAGGAAGCCCAGCCTATGGATGCCTTAATCTTGAACTTCTAGCTCCCAGAACTGTGAGACAGTATACCTCTGTTGTTTAAGCCACCCAGTCTGTGGTAATTTGTATGGCAAACCAAGAAGGCTAATACAGATTTTGCTACCATGAAATGGGGTGCTGCTGTAACAATATCTACAAATGTGGAAATAGTCTTGGAACTAAGTAATGGTTAGAGGCTGAAAGAGGTCTGAAGCACATGTGAGAGAAAACCTAGATTACTTTAAGGAAACTAGGTAGAAATATGGATGTTTAAATGTGCTTCCATTGAGGCCTCAGGTGAAAATATATTTTTGAACACTGGAGAAAGGTGATTCTTATTATAAAGTTACAAATTCTTATTATAAAAAGGGCAAATTACTTGTCTGAGCTGTGTTGTAGTGTTTTTTGTCTTTTGAAATTAAAGTTGTTAAGTGACAAAATTGGGTATTAAATAGAGCAAATTTCTAAGTAAAGTGCTGAAGGTGTTACCTAGTTTATCCTTACTGCTTATAGTAAAATGAGAAGAGAGAGGCGAATTGAAGAAATTATTAAGCAAAAAATAACCAGAACTAGAAGACTTAGAAATTTCTTAGCTTATCCATATTGCAAAAACACGGGAAAGCATGTTCTGGAGAGAACATTAAGGTGGGTGGCTAGACAATAATCCCAAAAAGAGATCACAGGTGTGACTCATAAATTCTAATCAAGCACCTCAACAGAAGATAGAAATAGAGATGAGGTGGTACCAGAAGAAATTCAGTCACCTTGGACTAAAGGAGCGGAAGTGAAACAAAATCAAGGAAGGCTGTTGGACTGCAGGGCTTCTACAGAATGGAACAACAGAGCTATCCAGCTGCAAGCCTGTGATATCCTTCAAGAAGAGAATGACCCCAAAGGCTGTGCAGAGATCAGCAGGGCTGCCACAGTATCTATGTCCCCAGGCCTGGAAGGCAGGGCTGCCTCCTTCTTGGTTTCAAAGAGCAGTGCCACTTCCTAGGTTTCAGTGAGCAGGCTGTACTGCCACCCAGAACCAAGGTGACATTGCTGACTCAGAGGGCCCAGAAGGTGAAGCCAATACCCCAATGGGCCCAGAAGATAGAACATTGAGCTTAAGGGGATTATTATTAAGCCTTAAATATAACGGAATTTGCTTTGCTAGCTTTTGTACTTGCTTGTGACATCTGAACCCCTTCTTTCCAATTTCGCCCTTTTGAAATAGAACTGTCTATCCTATGTCTATCTCATCATTGTATTTTGAAAGTGTATAACTTGTCTGGCCTCACAAGTTCACAACCAGAGAGAAATTTGTCTCCAGATGAATCATAACTTGAGTCTCAACCACAATTGATTTAGATATTAGATGAGATTTGAGATTTAGAATTGATTTTGAATGGGTTAAGATTTGGGTTATTTAAAATGAAGGTGAATGTAATTTTGCATATGAGGACATAAATTTTGGAGGTCCAAAGAGTGGAGTACTATGGACTGTATTGTGTTCCCCCCAAATTCATATGTTGAAGCTCTAACCCCCAGTACCTAAGAATGTGACAGTATTTAGAGACAGGACCTTTAAATAAGTGATTAAAGTGAGGCCTTGAGATTAGGGTCTTAATCCAATCTGATTGGTATTCTTAAAAGAAGAGAAAATTTGGACCCAAAAACATCAGGGATGTCAATGATCAGAGGACCATGTGGGGACACAGTGAGAAGGTAGCCATCTGAAAGTCAAGGAGAGTGGTCTCAGAAGAAACCAAAACTGCCATCATCTTGAGTTTATATTTCTAGCCTCCAGGTCTGTGGGAAAATAAATTTCTGCTGTTTAAGCCAACCAGTCTGTGATATTTTGTTATGGAAGCCCTAGCATACTGATATAAATACCTTACACTTGAGTTAGCAAATGAAAATTCTGAAAAACATGAGACAGGTTGCATTGCATGCATGGTGTTTGTGTCTTCTTATGGCAAATTATCACCTTACCACTCTCCTTACCTAAAAAAAAAAAAAAAGTTTATCATTTATTTTCAGTCTTAAAACACAGCAGCTCAAAGTTATGTGTTAAATATGAATGTAGGAAATAGTTCAGTTTATAATGTGTTTTATTCTTATTATCTGTCCTAACAGCCATGTAAGACAGAAGATAGGACAGGTATAATACTGCACTCATTAACTGATGAGAAGATTTTGTTGAAGATTAACTAACTTGCTCAAGTTTACAAATGCAATAAATTGGCAAAATAAAATCTTAGACTCAAGTGTTTCAATACCAGTTCATTGAATTCCAAGAATTTACAGCCACCTCAAAAAAACAAACAAACAAACAAACAAACCTCCTACTAGTACAAAGCTCAGACTCTTTATCAAGATATGTTTAAAGGCTGGCAAAAGAGACAAAATGTAAATTCAAAAGGAATAGATAAATGAGATCAGATCCTTACTCTTTTGGATATAAACTCTGTGGAAAACTGAGAAAGGTTATAGAGAAATGGGGTAGAATAACAATGAATCACCTTTCTAGCAAGGGTGGTCTTGGTTAACTCCTTCTCTCATGTACATCTGTGACCTCCCAATGCTTTCTTGCCCTTCTCATATTTACTCTGAACTTGTCTGGCTTGTTTGTAGGATTCACAGGCAATGGTGGAGTGACTGGCTGAGTGACTGATTGTAACCTGGGTTAAATTATCAATTAATTTATTCATTTTTTTTCACCTTAGATCTGGTAGAATGTATTTCGGCTGTCTTGAATGTGATACAGGTAATTTTTGTGAGTCCATAATGTAGCTGCAAACACGGCTCCTGTGTCTGTTTACACAGGTGATTCTCTAGGGATGGCTTGGATAGTATTTCCTCTAATTACTATCACAACATTTTGATATAGCCTCTTATTATAAATCAAATCACTACCTACATTTTCCACTTGCAAAAATAAAAACCAATACCAAAATAAAGAAAGGAAAACTAAATGGGACAAATTACAGGTGAGAGGCTGTTAACCAAGGTATATTTCAGCCCACCTGGGCTTGCATTTCACCTCATTTAAATTGTTGCTATATAGCTCTAAAGACTTATGTGGACAGTACCTCACAAAAAATGAATTTCCTTTTTGCAACTATTTCTCATTGAGATTGCATATAGGAAATCAATGATATTTTTGGCACATAGTTGTCTGAAGTTCCTAAATTCAGCCAGGGATTTTTAAAAGAGAGGTAATAGTTGAATGCTGCATAATACAAGACACTAAGAGTCCACAAAATTAAGATCGCTGTATCAATATTCTGATGAAAAAACATACCTTCATTTTTCTGACAATATTGTTACTTGCGTTTTATTATTTTTAATTATAGTTTGCATATATTATATTAGTTTCAGGTACTTACATTTTTTTTTAATATTCACCTTGTTAAGCTGTCATTACCTTAATCCTCTGTGTCATGAAGTAAAGAAGCTTTCCACGGTTCTGCAAGCTAGAGCGATCTGGCATAGCTCTTCAGTGGACTTCCAGAAGTAATGGCATACGTTACAGAAATTACGCCACCAAGGAGAGCAATATTCACATGCATCAAAAGATCCACAAGCATGGAGGACGAACTTCCTCTTTCCCTTAAAAATCGAAATCTAAATTTTCTGCGGTCCTCTAATCAATTTCTGTTAAAAACTGATTGTTAAAGAATGTTTAATCAAGTTTATTTGATCAGCTTATTTTCATGTCATCAGCTTATTCCATCCTCACAATAGTGCTATGAAGTAAAATATAAATAATTTGATCTCTATTTTTATTTCTCCATAAAAAATAAATATAGATGGGGAAACTGAGATTTAAATAGTATATGCAATTATTGTTTTTTGTAGAGCCAGAAAACAACTTTCCAAATGACAACAGTCTTCATTAAAAAAAATAATTTACATGGTACTATTATGTTGTTGGCTTTCATTAATGACAGATTGTACTTTAGAAAAGTTACTAAAACACATTATTATAAAAAATAAGTTTAACTAATCTATTTGTTTGCTCAGAAAAATAGATAGTTATATGTTTGAAATAACACAATTTTTCTGTTTTTCAAAAATAATGAACTCGGGCAACAGAGAACACAATTTGTGTACATTGAGAATGCAAGCTTGTAAAGACATTGTATTAATTTGGCAACTTTATCTGTCCACTGATCTGATGAACATTTATTAAGAGTTTACCATATGCCAGGGGCTGATCTAGCTGCTAAAGAAAGGACAATAAGATGATTAAAATGTGACTTTGAGGTGTACACACAGCTTAGGGAGGTATGCAGACATTAAATAAATAGCTACACTGCAATGCAGATGAGTGAAAAGTATAGATCTAAAATTTGTTACAAGAGCATGGGGGACGAAACACCTCATTCAGTCTAGGGGGGTTATGGGAAGCTGCAAGTGTACAGTTCTTCATACTTAAATGCCATAAGGCTGACTTCATCTCCACTATAATGTACTCACTGCCATATTCATACTAAAATTGTGGGTACTCTAAGAATACTCAGAAGCTGAGATTGTGAGTCAAGTGTGAACAGCACATTAAGTGTGTGTGGAGGGGAGCAAACCCTAAGATACACATAAAGAGGATTTGTGTGTGTGTGTGTGTGTCTATGTGTGTAAGATTATAAGAGATGCCCTTAATTTTATTTTGATACATCATCTGAATTAAAAACAAGCAGGCACCTAGATACTTCAGCCTAATCTGTCCCTTTCAAAAGGGCATTAGGCCTGAGTGTCCAAGAAAGAAATAATTGTATCTAGCATTACACACTCATATCAAGAAGAATTGCTTTGACTGACTTAGCACAGTAAGGCTGGGGTTTCTTCATCTGGGTACAAAAGTATAACTATTTCAGTTTATTTTGTATTAAATTATTCATTGTAAAAATTGCATATCATGTTGTATTCTTTGGACAGCCTAATAAAAATCTATTTCCTTTCTGGATTGGCAAATACCTTAGCAAGCTATCTTACAGTCTAGAACTGAGAATCTAGGCAATGCAGATATAAACGTTTTTCCCTTTGATGATCCTCTTAGACTAGAAATTTAAGTTTTCCATCTCCATCATCTAGCATAAAGTTTGGTATATAATAAAAGCTCAATAAATGTTAGGTGAATGAAGGAAGAAAGTGTGGAAGGACAGAAAGAGGGAGCCTATCGTGTTGTAGTCAGTGGAGTGCCCAAATTCCAGCAGGGCTTACAGTGTCCAGTAGCTAATCTCCACCAACCTGAGGGCTTTCTCTCACTGATAGTAGCTCACTGTTTCCATGCACAGGAGCAGGTTCTAATCAATGCCTAAGCATGTTATAAACACCCCAACTCCCTTACTAAGCCCTTGAGTGGGTATATTGTTTCCTATTGCTGATATAAGAAATGAACACAAATTTAGTGGCTTAAAGCAACACAAATGTAGTATCTTATAGTTCTGGAGGTCAGAAGTCTAAAATAGGTCTCACTGGACTAAAATCAAGGTTTCAGAAGGGTTTCTTCTAAAAGCTCTAGAGGAGAATCTGTTTTCTTGTCTTTTCCAGCTTCTGCAAACCATCCACATTTCTTAGCTTATGGCTCTTCATTCTTCTTCACAGCCAGCCACAGCCATCTTTAAATCTCTGACTCTTTCTCCTTCCATAATACCCTTCTAATTACACTGAGCCCACCCAGATAATTCTAGGATAGTCTCTATACCTAAGATCAGTTGATTAGTAACCTTGACCTTCTTGTACCATGTAACATTGACATATTTGAAGATTCTGGGGATTAAGACATGGGCATCTTTGCAAAGATTCTGTCTATAATAGCGGGTGAGCTATGAGGCCAGATCTACACTGATCCCAGAAATATACAATGGGACTAAGCTCTAGTTGCATACAGCATGTGTCCCCAACCTCCAGGCCGTGGACCGGTACTGGTATGTGGCCTCTTAGGAACTAGGTCACAGAGCAGGAGGAGAGTGGAGGGCGGGCGAGTGAACAAAGCTTCATCTGTATTTGAAGCCACTCCCCAGAGCTAACATCACTGCTTCAGCTCCACCTCAGGTCATTAGGCATTAAATTCTCATAGGAGCACTGGTACCTGGTATTTTAAAGGTTGGCAAATGCTGGCATACAGGGTTTAATTTCTTCATAATGCCAGTTTAATCGGTGCCTACGTTTCCCCTTTAGCTATCTCACTTTCCTGCTCTCTCCTGGTGCTTCTAGGATTACTTCTCAAATAAATTACTTGTACTTAAATCCCCATCTCAGGGTATGACTCTGAGACTGGATCTGGCAGGGTAAGTGCCATGTACCACCTTGATATGATTATTATATATAAAAGATATAATATTCATATAATAATCAGACAAATGCTTTAATAATCATACATATTACATACTTCCATGTCCCTATATATTATTATTTTGTGTTGTTCTGTTGCAGGGATTATTTCTACCACACATTTTTGCTTTGACTCTGAGAGTTTCATATTGTGGTAGACAAACAATAGAGAGGTATTGTCATCCTGATAGAACAAGTTTTATCCTGTCATCTTATTTTTTTCTATTTTTTTAAACTAGAATTTATGGTGTTCGTTGCTTCATATAGAGCCATACGTCTGATATATTTTCTTGTCTGAAGAACTTCTTTTAACAGTTCTTGTAGCATAGGTCCACTGGTGATGATTGCTTACAGTTTTTCTGTGTTTGAAAGCCTGTGTTTACCTTAATTTTTGAAAGATATTTTCCTGGGTCAAAAATTCTGGGTTGAGAGTTTTTTCCTTTCAGTCCTATAAAGATGCTAATGTTGCTCCACTGTCTTCTCATTTGCATTGTTTCCAATAAGAAATCCTTTATAATCCTTATCTTTGTTCCTTTGTGTGGAATGTATCTTTCTTCTCTGACTACTTTTAGAATTGTCTCTTTATTATTGGTTCTGAGCAATCTGATCATGATGTGCCTTTGTTAGTTTCTTTATTGTGTATGAAGTTCATCAAGCTTGTGTGTGGAGTTCACTGAGCTCCTTAGATCTCGATAGTTTTGACAAATTTGGACAATTTTCAGTCATTATTAATTCAATTTTTTTCTGTCATCCCCTTCTCATTTGAGAATAACAATCACACCTACATTAGGATGTCTGAAGTTGTCTCACAGCTCACTAATGCTCATGTCATTTTGAAATTTCTCTTCTGTGTTTCATTTTGGTAGTTTCTATTTATATTAATCTTTTCTTCTACAGTGTTTAATCTGACATTAATCTTATCTAGTGCATTTTTTTTATTTAAAACTTTGTATTGTTCTTTTCTACACATTCAATTGGGTTCTCTCTCAATGTCTTTACTTAATTTTTGGAAGTATTATATTCAATGACGATAAGTGTTTTAATGTCTTTGTCTGCTAGTTCTGATCTCTATGTCCCTTTTGGATTGCTTTTAATAGATCTTTTTCCTCATTATGAATCATTTTTTCTGCTTCATGGATTATTTTTTCGCTTCCTTGTACATTTAGTAGGTTTTTATTGGATCCCAGACACCATGAATTTTACTTCACTGGATACTGGATATTCATTTGTGTATTCTTATTAATATTCTCCAGATTTTTTCTAGGATGTACTTAGGTTACTTGGAAATGGTTTATCCTTCCTATCTTGTTTTAAAATTTCTTAGGTGGACTTGAAGAGTGTTTAGTCTAGTGCTAATTAAATTCCACTTCAGAGGCAAGGCCCTTCTGAATACTCCAGCCAGTATCCGAAGAATTAGATTTTCCAATCTGGCTGGCGGTTGGGGGCAGGCACTCTTCTTCGCCCAAAGTAAGTATTGATACTGTTCCTACTAGATGTTTTGGTGGTTTCCTCACATGCATGAGCTTATTGCCACGTTACTGAATACTCAAGGGGACAGATCTTTGGAGCTCTTTCTCCATGCAGCTTTCTCTCTCCAGTCCTCTGTCCTATGTACTCTGGTTACCATGGTCTCCCCAGACTCTCAGCTCCATCTCCTCAACACAAGGAGACCAAGGGGCTATGCCTGGGTTTTCTTCCCTGTGCTACACCTTGGAAATTATCTTAAAACAATAAGCTGCAGCAATAATAGGGCTTTCCTCATTTGTTTCTTATCTCTCAGGATCATTGTCCTACATTGCCTGAATTCTAATATCTTGAAAACTTTTGTTTCATATATTCTTTTCTTTTTTTGCTTGTTTCAAGCAGGAACTCTGTTACTCCTACTTGGACAGAAGTAAAAGTCCTTGTCATCAAAATTCCTTTTTTTCCATTACTTATGAAATAACAGATATGTTCATTCTATTTTCTAAATCATAGCACTATAATTTAAATACAATTCACTATGAGTGGTAAAAATACCTTTCATCTTACCTCTCAGAAATCTCCCCACTTAGGCCTTCACCTTCTTCTTTACTGTCCCATATAACAAAAACTCTACTTACCTTAATATGCTATTTTATACCATTATGCCCCCAACAGAGAAGTCTCAGGTCTGACCTGATATAGGAAGACATGTCAACCATGAAGCTCGCACTGCTTAAGCCTCAGGGCCTTCACTTGTATAAGTGCTTTTACTGAACGTCATGTTCATAATTTTGTATTCTTTTTCTTAAAGTGGGTTCTCAAAATTGTATCAGGTTTGGGCCCACCAAAAACTAAATTTGTCCCTGAATATACAGATTCTACTCAGATTAGGCATGAATTTTTTGATATCTGACTTCTCATATCTTGGTCTAACATGTACTTTTTTCCCACACAAAGCCTATTCTGGCTTTTCTATGCCTTTACTCTTCATATCACTTAGCACAGGGTGGATTTTCAACTTAATTTACCCAATAAATACTAGTCCATGGCATTAAATACCTAAGACAGATTAAATTTGGAGTATGAAAATGAGAAAGTGAGATTTAAACTACAAATTACTTTTTTTTCACCACTGTAAAGCTACAGAATCAATACAAACTGCTAATGTTCAAGTCAAGAGAAAAAATAACCTGCACTCTATAAACCTAGTTGAAATGAGTCATAGACCTTGCTGTTGAAATCATTTTGCACTTCACTACCTTTAGCACTGATTATATCTAGAGGGGTAATTACTCACAAAGCGAGTAACAAATAGCATATCTCTGACATGCTGACTTGCCAGTAATTGCCAGTTACATATACACATTTACTATGCTATATGCACAAAGATAACAGTACTATACTTCCTTCCTCACAGCCTATTTTATTTTTTCCTCTGTTGTTGTAAAAAGTTGCAGAAGTATTAACTGATAATCTAGGAATGTTACTTTTAAAGAATCTTCAAGCTGGTTCTTGGAAAATAGCTTGATGAATAGATAGAAATGTTACCATTAACATAAATACATTAGGCTTTTTTTTCCTTTTTTTTTTTGAGTAAATACTATGTGCCCAGCACTACAAGAGAAACACATATTACAAAATCATATTGGAGTCAGTCCCCTGTAAAAAATCTTATAGAAGACACAGACAGTTAAAAAAAAAGTGCGAAATCTCTAATAAATGTTGAAATGGAGGTAACAAAGTACTATGAAGAGACTGAATTAAAACAGTCAATGGAATATAACCCTTCACTCTTCTAAATAAACACACACACATGCACACATGCACATGCGCTCGCATGCACGCGCGCACATACACACACACACACACACACACACACACACACACACACAAATCCCCTTCAAAATCTTCAGACGTGAGACACCATAACAGGTATAATTAAATAGCCTCAGCTTAGAAATAGGCAAATATGAAATGATTTATTTTTTCTAATCACTGATATTATTTGCTTTCCAAAATCTCAGTATCTGGTGAATTGGTTAAAGGAAAGAAAACTTAATCTTGTCAAATACAAGTATCAGGTTTATCTCATAGTATTTTGTAATATTAAAAAAAAATTGTCATTTTCTGTTTTAAAATGTAATCACAACAGAATGGTCAGCTCCACCTAGGCACCTCTGGGGTGGCCTGTTTTCTCTCTCCCTCATTGCTTTCCTTGTGCTTTCCTTCTACCTACACCCAGTACAGGAGGGCCAGATGTGTGTGTGTGAGTGTGTTGGGGTATAGGGGTGGGTATTGGGTATCTATTTACTTCAGAGTCAACAAGATGCTGATTTGCATTTGCAGACCTCATTATCACGGTTTTTATTTGTTTACTCTAATTCATATTGGTTATTGGTCCCCTCTAAGCTGCAGACCTCCCAAAGCAACTCTCAAAGTCCAGGGTGGCCATCCTTTGGCATTGTGCCAGAGGTGGTAGGATGATAGTGAACCCTTGTTCAGGTCCCTGACACAGGTGGTCCAGCCAAAGAACAGTCATTTCCTCCCTCATGGCCCTAGTAATCAGTTCATTCCATGATCCTTGGTCCACTGAATAGCCTCCTGGGGATCTGTAAATATGACACCTTCTTTATTCACCAGAAACTCAGGTATCCTTGCAGCCATGACACTTGCACCAAACAGGGCTACTATGATCTGGTCTTTTTGTACCTTACACCTCACAACCTTATCTCATTCTTTCCTCCTCACAAGGATGTTGGATTGGGCTCTGACTCAGCAAATCACTGAAGAGGTGAGCATCCAACTCTAAATTAGAAAAAATAGTGTTGGTTAGGCAAGCAGAAATTTGAGGGACAGGTGAGTCAGAGATTATCGTCTTTAGACTATATTCTCCCCAATAATTTCACTCTTTCCCAGTCTTCCTCTAAGATTTGGTAGTCTGAGGTAAGAGTAGAAATGGAAGCCCACTTATATTTCTTAATATTGAAAAGTAATGAGGACATCAAAATTGTTAAATAAAATATTCTCTATGACCATAACATGGAAATGTAACTACATAATGGCCTTAACGGTGAGTTTCAGGTTTAGCATTCTCAGAGTTTCAACCAACACATGGTGGTTGAATGAGAGGTGCCAATTCCCCAATCTCAGAGTTGTGCAACAGGGGATATGGTGGCTAGGGGCAACCCACATCATTCTCTTCTCATCCCTTAAGTCAGTCCTTCCTGGCAAGTAGTCTAGTGTACCCTGCAGTGGACTACACAGTTCCAAGTGTAAAAACTGCCCATCCCTCACCCTCCCCTGCTCCCAAACAGCTACCCTGTAGAGTACTTAATTTGTAGAGTACTATAAGAGGTTCAGTCAGGTCCTTGAAGGCTCAGAGATGTTTGGGCAGAGAATTCCAAGAGCCAGGCAGAGCACAGGGTCTAGGAACTCCTGACCAGTACCCTATCTCCACCCCCTATAAAAAGAGAGGAGCCCACCAAACTGCAGGGCCCAGAGCAGGGGCCTCTCTTTCTCTTTCTGTGGCTCTTAGTCAAAATGAAGAAAAGTGCTAGGAAAATAAAACTAAAATCAAGAGTTGATGTTACCAGGAATAACATTTCACATTTCATCCCACAAACAGACAGTCCATGAATTGCTATGGTTTGGCTTATGATTTTTTGACTTCACAGTGGTGCTAAAGTGATACACATTCAGTAGAAACCATACTTTGTATTTTGAATGTTGATCTTTTCCTGGGCTAGCGATGTATGATATCATGTTCCCTTGTGATGCTGGGTAGCGGCAGCAGCAGCAAGGCTCAGCTCCCAGTCACTCACAGAATCATGAAGGTAAACGACCCATGCTCTACAGTGTACTATGTTTCCAGCATTTTTTGTATGTCGTGTTTTGTGTTTTCACATCCTTTCATATCTACAGAACGCCTATCTGTGTCTCTATCTGTTGAGAAGAAGAGAAAGGCAATTACTCGAGATGAAACTCAAGATAATTGCCCAGCATGAAGGTAGCAATCCATAATTACACAAATTGCATGAGATAGTCAACATTTTATTATAAAATAGGTTTTGTGTTAGATGATTATGCCCAACTGTTGGCTACTGTAACTATTCTGAGGAAAGTTAGCCTAAGTTATGATTTTTGGTAGGTAAGGTGTATTAAATGCATTTTCGACTTACAGTATTTTCAATTTACAATGGGTTTATTGTAAACCCATAGTAAGTACAGAGGTATCTGTATTATATTTGGATGCATATTCATATAAGTGCCATAATAAAGAAGGGTGCTGGCAAGAATAAGTCCAAAGACACTGGTAAACCTAACATTGTGAACAGGCTCAACTCTCTTAAGTCAGAGGCCTTCTGATTGGAAATGTAAGCATCAGTCATACAGTCAAAAGAGATATACAGCAAAATGGCTCAACAATTGTGAAAATAATAGTAAATGAAAATAAAATAAAAGCTATCTCATTTATGTAAAATGAAAAATACACCTGAATGCTATAAAAGACATAAACTTTTATGTAACTAGAAACTTAACTTCCAAACATATCAAGAGGTTAAAAAAAAAAAAAAAGCCAGGACTATAAAAAGAAATGGATAATTTAATATAACTTTCTTCACTGGATCATTTAATATAATTTTCTAACATACTGATAGATCACATGAGCAAACATAAATAAAATACAGAGAATACATGTAAAACAACAGATAATTGGGCCTAATATATATGTGGCTTTTCACTCAACAGAAAATTTGCATTTTTTCCAAACACATTTAGAACACTTCTCAAATTGATCATGTAGTAGAACATAAAGTTTCAATATGTTCCTAAACTTAAAAGTCTGAATCAAAACCGTTTATTTAGTAAAATTTAGTATTCCCAAACAATAAAAAAGGAAATCTATTCGGAAAGTAAAATAAAGAAATAAACCAAAAAAAAAGCTTCTAAAATTAAGTAAGTGGATCAAAAACTTTGCATTAAAAACTTGGACAAAATAAATATTAGGGAAATTACAGATTATTTATAGGAAAACAATCATCAGAGCAATAAATCTTAACATCTGTGAGTTAGAGATAATATGGCAGCAAGAGAAAAGTTACAGTCACAAGTATATGATATAGAATGAATACAAGGTAACTATGAAAACAGAAATAGAGTTGGCCCACCATACCCGCAGGTTCCGCATCTGTGGATTCAACCAATGGTGGATGGAAATTTTTTTTTTTATTAAAAATTACTGGGGTCGCATTGGTTAATAAAATCAAAACACTTTCAAGTGCACAATTCAACAACACGTCACATATATATTTGGAAATTTTTTGTTACGTTGTTGCTGGCATGTACTGTGTAGTTAGGCCTATGATGGTTATATCTGTATTAAACATGTACAGACTTTTTCTTGTCATTATTCCCTAAACAATATAACATAATAACTATTTACATAGTATTTACATTGTATTAGGTATTATAAGTAATCTAGAGATAATTTAAAGTATCATGGAGGATTTTTGTAGGTTATACACAAAAACTATGCCATTTTATATAAGAAACTTGGGCATCCATGGATTTTGGTATCCACTGGGGGTGGGAGGTTTCTGTAACCAATCTCTCATGGGTACTGAGGGATGACTGTATACTAAAAATATAAAGTTATAAATACTTGGTAAAAGTAAAACATATTTATAAAATAGGAAATTTTTAAATAGTGTTCTTCAAAGATATAGCACATGCAATTGATTCTATAGCATATCTCATATTAAAAGCAAGAAAGAAAATCGACATAATATAAAGAACGTATAAAAGGACATGCCTATGGAAGGTATAAAATGTTTTTAAAGTAATTTTTGAACATATTAATTGTATTATGGACAATTTCAAACAAATAGAACTGACAATTGAGAAAATAGGACTAACTTTCTAGGAAAATATACACAACCATAGTTAGTTCAATGAAAATTATCTAAACAATAAAATAATAAGCACTGAGGAAACTGATAAATGAGTTAGATTATTCCTAAAGAAGATATTAAGCCTGCACTGTTCTACAGGAAGACTCTATCAGACTTCAGGTCCTGAAAGCTCTTGTATTAGAAAATCACTTTTTGAAAAGAGAAAATATGGGAAAAATCAACTCATTTGGCAAAACCAGTTTAATCATGATACTAAAACCAGAAAAGAATAATATAGTAAAAAAGAAAACTAGGTCATTTTCACCTATCACAAAAATGACATATGTGTATATAATAAGGCATTAACAAAAATTCAGTAGTATATTAAAAGAGTACATCATGACTATGCAGAGATTTTATAGGATCTACAAGGACGATTCAGCATTTAGCAGTATTTTATGTAACTCACTTCATTAATTGATATAAAGTTAAGAAATCCTATCATATCTTCTGAAAGTGTTAGAAAACATTTATGAAATTCAAAATCACTTCCTGATAAAAATCTTAACGTATTAGAATAAGAACAAAACCTAAAGTTTCTATAATAAAGGTAAAGTATACATTGCACTAGATGTTGAGAAAAAAAAAATCAGCACTTCCATTCAAACCAGTACATTCAAACCAGTACAAGGATATCCCAACCACTTCCAATGTTCAATATTATAATAAATATCTAGATAAAATAATAATAATGTAGGAAAAATAAATGAGTTATGAAAATTTGAAAGGAAGAAACAAAACTGTCTTTATATTTGTCTTCTTAGAATGTCCAAGACAATAAACTAACAATTAGGAAAAAACAAAAGAAAAATGAAGTAAAATATCCAGATTCCAGATCAACATATAAAAATTATATTTTCTATTACACTGAAAATGAATTAGATGATATTATACAGATCCCATTCATATCAGCACCAAATTATAAAAATACCTGGGGATAAATCTAACAATGAATGAGGGCAAAAGTATATACAGGACATAAATACAGAAATGGTTTAATGGAGCACTACTAAAGTACTAAATGGGAAGAGTCAATATTATACAGATGTCTAATAAATTACTAAATACCAAACTATGTCTATCAAAATCCCAAAAAACTTTTCTATATAATGGAACAAGCAAAATTAAAAAGAAAGAATATGAACTCAAGCTGGGTCAAATCACCTGTGAGTGGATTGTATGTTGTCTCTTAGCATATGACTATTACCAAAAATGATTTAAATAAATTTGATCTAGCCCTTATATCTAAACATGTTTAATTATATTTATCTAAATTAAATCAATTTAAGAGGTCTAAATTACAAATCTGCTACTCACTAGATGTATAGCCCTAGGCAAATTCCTCAACTTCTCTGCCTCAGCTTCTTCATATATAAAATGAGATAATAAGAATGCCTGCCTAAGAGGGTGGTCAAGATGTAAAAGGGTTAATATTCATAAAGCACTTAGACTACTGCGTGGCCCAGAGGAAGGACTGTATAGATGATTATTTGATAAACAGATGGAAGAACAAAGGATAGATAAATGATGGATAATGATAAGAACAGATTGACAGATTTTTCTCAGGAGGAAAAAATACCCTGGCGCTTTTCTTACTGAATATTAAAATATACTATAACCAGAGCCATCAGCAAGAATTAAGGACTGAGGCAGGAACACCTTGACCTAGCATGCACCTTCAGCACCTTAGTACATTCCTAGATTTCCTCCGGAACACAGTGCACTGTCTATTTTGTTTACCCCTGTATTTGTCATGCTTGAATGCTGAATAATGTTTCCTATGTAGTTTTTCACCAAGTAAATGGCTGAATGCATTCAATATATTCATACATATAAATAATGTGTATACATATATACTTTATACGCTATAGCAATGTGTTTTTTTTTTTTTTTTGGCCAAGCATAGAAAAAACTATAACAATGGAAGAAAATTAAGAAGATCCAGAGAAACACATACACCTATATGGTATCTATAGCAAAATGGGCAAAACATATTCAGGAAGAGGAAATATAACTTCTTGATAGGAAAATATGTGACACCTCACTAATACTCAGGGAAATGGAAGAAAACAAGAATGAGATATACCTATTTTCCTATTAAATATGTAAAAGTTTAAAAAGATTAAATAATAGCCAGTGTTGATGAAGAGTGTGTGGGCTGCTCTCTATGAAAGGCCTGTCTGGAAGCCAATCTGGCAACATCTCTGATTAGAACATGCACTTCACCTCCAAGTGTCCATCTAGAGACCTGGTCACATACTCACTCAGGTGCACAAGGTGCTATGCCAGAAATGTTGACTTGAGCATTGTCGTACTTAGTGAAAATCTGGAAACAATCTGCATCCACCCATAGAGCAATGGTTATATTCACTTCTGCAGGGGTCATACAAAAGTAGTCTATGCAGTAGTTTAAAAGGTAAATTGACTTACATGTAAACTTCTCCAAGAGAATACAGTTAAGGGAATAAATAAAGTCATAATACAATATGTAGAAATTGAATACATTTGAGTAAATAATTCATACTCACACACATGCATGTGCATGAATGCAGAGAAAATAGCTGAAAGGCTACCTAAAAAACTGATAAGATTGCTTATCTCTGGGAAAGGATTAGGGTAAATGAACAAAAGAATGTATCATTATTGTTTGAAATTTTTATAAACAGAATATATTCGTGTATTTCTTTAACAATTAAAAATAAATTAATCAGTGAGAAACAACAATGTAATAATCCAAATGCTATGAAAACACAGATGAAAGAATGATTAATGCTTCCTTAGTTGGAGGTGGAGTAGGACAGAAATTTGCTGTGCTTCTACATGAGTAACATAACACACAACTACAGGAGCACAAGTAATGAAAATATTTCTTCTTTCAGCAACAAAACATGTAACTCTTCCATACAGCTGTAAAGTTACGTGCCCTGAGGGCCTGGAGAAGGCTTTCATGATGACAGAGAACCCTTCGCAATGCATTGTGCACTGTGGACATGTGTTCCGTCATGTAAGACAAAGTCCCAGCAGGGGCTGAATGAATGGAGGAAAGCCATCTACTCCTAGAGAAACAACTCAACTGACTTGATTCTTAAATTTAATTGCTAAGGATTAAAAGGTGGAATTTAGATAAATATAATTAAATCATATGTTTAGATGTAATGTCTAGATTTAATTTATTTAGGATATTTTTGGTAATAGTTGTACGCTAAAAAACAACATACTTTCCATTCTCACAGCCCCTTGTGCAAGACTATGATTTCCAAAAATGAGTAGAACAACATCTCCTATTCTGTGTATTTGTTTGCATTGTTACCACTCACTGATGCAGCAGGATGTGGAATTTGCCAACATTTTATCAATGTGGGATACTTAAAAATTCTTTTTTATCCATTCAAAAAACTTCTCATGATTTTTTTGAGGTATAACTGACATACCACATTATATTAGTTTCAGGTGTACAACATAATTCAATATTTGTATGTATTGTGAAATGATCATCACAGCATCTAGTTAACAAAAAAAAAAAAAAAAGGAATCTCTTTCTCCTCTCCCTTGAATCCGGGCAGGCAGGCTTTGCAACTGCTTTGAGTAACTGAATACAGTAGAAGTTGTGCCAAATCTGAACAAGGTGTTGACTGCCCTTGCAGCTCCCACTTCCTACTTCTTGAAAGCCAGTCACTGTGCAAAAAAGTGCATCTTTCCTGAGACCAACGCCAAGTACACTGAGGAGGCTGGGTAGGTGTGGAGCTGCTCCAGCCCTGCCACCCCCTCCCCCGGTGAGGCCACATGGATCAGGGATCAAACCCCCAGCCAAGCTGTTCCCACATTTCTGACTCACTCATGAACAAAATAAAGTGGTTGTTTTAACTATTAAGTTTTGGAGTAGATCATTTGCAACAATAGATAACCAGAACACACCTGATTCATATGGCCTTTACCAGGACTGCTATCTTCAGGAAGATGGAAATACACATTTTTACCTGGGATTTCCAAACTAAAATACATGTCAGATTTAAAAAAAAATCCAGTCCAAAGGTCAGGATCTAGAAAATGTATACCATATGAAATAATACATCTTATAAAACTAAAAATTACAATTTCTACTTTAGGTTTCATGCAATAGTAGTGGCAATAGGAAGGAAGTCACTCCTACATTTATTGACTGGTTCCTAGTATCATATCCAATGTGACTTTTTATAGCTTATTTATCTTGAGTGAGTGAATATCATGATATCACTTATATGCTGAATTTTAAAATGCCAAAATCATAAAAAATAGAAAGTAGAATGGTGGCTACCAGAAGCTGAGGGTTGGGAGAAAAGAGGAGATATTGGTCAAAGGGTACAAACTTCCAGTTACAAGGTAAATAAGTCTGGGGACCTAATGTACAGAACAGTGATCATTAATCCTATTGTATATATACTTGTAAGTTGCTAAGACAGTAGATCTTAAATGTTCTCATCACAAAAAAGAAATAGTAATTATATGACATGATGGAGATGTTAGCTAAAGCTATGGTGGTGATCATTCTGCAATACATAAGCATATCAAATCAGTATGTTGTACACTTAAACTTAGACAATGTTACATGCTAATTATATCTCAATAAAGTTGTTTTAAAAAGTATCAATCTCCACAATTTATAGATGAAGAAATGAAGGCTCAAATTTCTTAAATAATCTGGCTGAAGTTATACAATAAAACATGGCAGAGCTAAAATTTTGATGAAGGTTTGGCCAATTCAGACCCCTCTGCTTTTTTCCAGTGAAGTGTAGGTTCTCAAAGTTTAGCATCAATCAGAATTACACAGTGGATTTGTTGAGTTACAGACTATTGGGCCCCACCCTCAGATGTTTTGATTTCATAGGTCTAGAGTGCAGCCCTGAATGCATACTTCCAAAAAACTCCAGGTGACAATACACAGACTCTACTTTGTGGAAGCCTGCACTAGACCACGCTGCCTTTCTCTGTCTGACAATGACCTTCTCTGGGCAGGAACTTACAGAAAACATAAAACAAGTTTCACTTTTGCTCTGAGAAGACAATACTTCTCACGGGACAGGCTCATACTGTACAAACTCCTTGTATGCCAATAAGAGCAAAAACTATCAGCTAATGCTAATACCTAATTAATGCAAAATGTGCTGAGTTGTGTCTAATTTCATCATAGACCTTACAAAGAACAGCTGCCCAAAACTGACACAGTTGTTTCCATTCTGATTTTTCCCTGTATCCTACTAATGGCAAAATGCCATTGCAGAGGATGTGAAACAGGGATGTGTCAATACTGTTATCTAAAGTTTACACTGTATGGATTAAGAAATGAATATAAAAATAAAGCTAATCAAGATATGTGTGAAGTGCAACGTAGTATTCATTCATCCATTCATTCGTTCCCTTATTCAGCATATATTTAAGGCTAAAACCCAGTGATAGTCTCTTGGGAAGTACAGAAATGAAGCCAGAAGTTGTCCCTGTCCTCAAGGAGTTTACAGTGTAATATTGGAAACTGGGATGCCCAGAAATAACTACTGTAAATCATAAAACTCTATCCACAAAACCAGTATATCAACTTTTAATAATCACTATATAAGTATACAGGGAAGATAAAGGAAACCTTACCCTCTTCTTAGAGGATAAAGTCAAACTTGCAATCTATCTTTACTCAGGATTTTTATGTAAATTATACATGTTAATTCACATATGGACAATTTGCCACCAGCATTCTGAAAAGAGAGTTTAAGGAGCTGAAATTATAGTCCAGTAAGTGAGACAGTAGTTCTAGCTTGGAAGGAGCAGGTAAAACAGTGGAGAGCTCCCCACTGCCCCGCTAGCATTGCCAGAAAACCCAAGATTGAATTATGAACACCAACTTGTGGTCACACAAGGCAGAAGCACTGGAATGAGGATAACCCTGGAGGCAACTCTGTTGATGAGTAGTCTTATTCATAGAGAGATTCCTCCTTAAAGCCAGGGAACATCAGAGGGTGTTACTACCTTGAGATAGGAAGTGTTAGACTCCATCAAGTATGAAATCAAGTGATGGTTACCTCCAGGTTACCGTCTCTGCCCTGCTTTGCTCAAGATTGAGCAAAGGGAAGCTTGGGCTGCAAGAAGGGTACAGAGTGAATCTTAAACAGCTCTATATCCATAAAGCAAAGTACAGTGATGATATAAGAATTAGTTTGTTCTAATCGCCAAAGAGTTCACTGTACTTAATAGAATACACTACTTCTAGTCTCATGACTGCTATTACCCTGCTGGATGGCCGTAAATCAATCATTCCATTTCCCTGTTTCAGTTTTCACTTTTGAAGGTGAACATTATGATGACAAATATTTTATGTGACTTTAGAAAGTGCAAACAAACATTATCAATTATAACATGTTGTGCAAATGTAAAGGTTGAAAATTAAGAAAGTTGCCTTTAGGTTGTTACTTCCTTAAAAGGCTTAGATATAAAGATATTTATTGACTAAAGAAATATCTATAAGAATTTGTTCTAGTTATAGTCATCTCTGCAATTACATAAAGTTTTAGGTAAAAACATCCACCTTCTCCCTGCTCATCCCAGCCTAAAACTCAATAAAACTAATTTCACTTTTATTTAAAAACATCATAGCAAGAACATTTTAAACTAAAAATGTGAGAGAGATCATAGATGGCAAATGTGCTCCAATCATATCACAAAACACATGAAGAAGTTAGAATAATTAATAAAGGGTAATACGAGCACAAGAAAATGCAAAGCTATGAATGTAGCCAGTTTGATAATCTAGAAAGCAACTCTTGCATATACACTGATTTAGTGTTTAAAAGTTAAATTCTAAATCAATAAGAAAAGGAAGGAGTACTCAATAAATAGTAATGAGGAAATGAGGTATTGATCTAGGAAATAATAAATAAGGTAACGCCTATTCATTATACCATACACACATCCACACACATATACATGTAAACTCCAGACAACTTAAATCATAAAAAAGTAAAACTATAAAATCACCGAAAGAGATTAGTGGAAACTACTTATAATATTGTATTGGGAAGGTCTTTCTAAGTAAGATACAATTTAGAAGGCATAATTGAAAACACTGAGAAAAAATCATGGGAAGACAACACAAAATAAAGCCCTTCTATAAATCAAAAATTAAAAAATCACCACGGAAGACTTATAGAATACATTTGCAATACATTTATCAAATAAGGACCACATGAAAAAAACACTGAAATCTCCTAAATGCAATAAGAAAAACAATCAATCCAAAGGAAAAGTGAACAATATAAGTGAATATACAATTTGTATTAAAATACAAATGGTTAGTAAACATATGAAAGAATAGGTTAAGCTCACTTGTTCTATCAGTGACTCAATGCACATTATCTTTGACCCAGCAAATATAGTTCCAAGAATTTTTCTGAAGAAAATCTCATATATAAACATATACATAAATGCATATGAGAATGTTAACTAAAATAGGATGCTTTCAGATAGGAAACTTTTGGTAATAAGTAATAGAAAACCTGACTCAAAATGGTTTAAACAATGAGGAAATGCATTATTTCATATACTGGGAAGTATTTGAGGGTTTGTTTTACACTTAGTTGTGTCAATAGCACAGTGATAACATAAGGAAGCTTGTTTTCTTCATTTCACTACCCTGCCAATTACAACACAAACTTCACTCCATGGCTGGGTCCCCTTGTAGTCATCACATGGCTATGGAAGAATATTTCACAGAAATGACTGTGAAATATTCTTCCTTACTCATATTCAATGAAAAAGAAAGGTAATTACCCAGAATCTCTGAGCAGAATTTTCCTTGTTTCTCTTTGGCCCCAGTTGACTTTCCCTTGTCCATGCCTACAAGATCCATGGAAAAGGGATGGAATTGCTCTTCATCATTCAGGCCCATCACTGAATTTTAGGCAGCATTGGGTTCTTTGGAAGTCCATGGCTGTATAGAGGGGTGGTGGATAGTAGATCAAAATGAGACTTCTTAGAAAGGATTAAGGGTAAAGAAAATGCAGGAAAAGCAATGTCTATTAATACTGTAATCACAAAATGTCCACCACTGGGGCAATGCCTTAATTACAGGCCATCTACTTTACAGAATGCAAAAAGCTATCAACAATTTGGGGTAGATCTAAATGAAATTAAATATAAAGCTATGTAAAATATATTCAGTATTATTTATCTAATAATTATGAAAGTCAACAACAAAAAAAGTATATATAAATATTGTGTGTAGCAGCATAAAGGGACACTTGAGGGAAAACATAAAACCCAGTGTTCTAAACCGTTTTTTCATTATCACATTCCAAAGGAGTCTTTTAATACATTTACGTCCTAATCACTCCCATTAAATTCCTCCATGAAATTTTAATACTTCAGATATACTGTACATATGTTTATGTACTATATTTATATCTATTTACATAAAATGAGTGAGAATGTGTTCACCCCTTCTGAAAAAAATCTTTACCCCCTTGGAGGCGGCATCACTTCCTTTGTACATTCACCCACTAAATTACTGAACAGTTATAACTTTGCCTGAAACAAGAAATGGAAAAGGTTAATGGAAAATGTCGTGCTTGATGAGTATTTTTCAGTATTACAAGGAAAGTCACATGTTTTATTTATTTTTTTAATTAGAAAACAAAATAACAATGGCTTATAAACATGTATTTCCTGATTTGGCCACTCTGCAAAAAAAATGCTTTTTGCTTCTTGGAGATCTGAATAAACAAAGATTTTTCATACACAAACATCCTTTCTCCCAAACTGTGAACCCATGATCCATGCAGAAATTAAGAAAGATACATCTTGCACAGCACCATCAGAAAAGAATTTGGCCCTTCTAACATGGCATTTAGAGATAGTGTGGTGGTCAAACATTTGCTGTGCTCAGAATCACCTACTTTAGTACGTGTCAGAGTATCTGATGAACAGACCCTCAGTTATAAAAGTATAAACAGCTCTTAGTGACTCCAATCCAGAAAGATCTCCCAATGAGACTTATGTCAAATATGTCAGCATCCTCACTTATTTAGGATAAGAAATGATAAGAAAAATACATATTTTAAAAAATGTATTTAAATAGAGAGGAACACCCTGACTCTTCTGCCTAGGGGTAACAATTATTTCCCACTCAACCTTTCACAAAGCAACTTAAGAGAAAGGAGAACACATACTATTTGTAATGCTAGCAAAGGATTAACAAATCATATATATATTTTGTTTAGTTGTCACAACTATTCCATGAAATAGATATTATTATCTCCATTTGATGGTTGTGGGCATTAAGGTACAAAGGAGGTACAAAGAATGATTCACTGACTGATGCCCATTTGATTACTATGGACTCTAATTACCAGCATTCCATTCCTGTTCTTAGTCTACCTGACATAACTTCCTCCAATTCATTCATTCTGTAGGGAATTATGGAACACTAGCTACATGCCAAATAGTTTGTAGACACTGGGGATAGTAACAAAAATACTGACGAGGTCCCCACTATTATGAAGTTTACATTCTAGTGAGGCAAAAGTCAAACAAAACACATAAATAATATTTCATATAGTGATAAGTACTAAGAAGTAAGTAAAACAGGGTAATAGGAAAGTGGTTTTGGCAGGGCGCGAGAGGGGAATGACTATTTTAAATGAAATACTGTAAGGGAGGGAAGAGTCCTCCACACAGAAAAAATAGCACATATAAAGGCTTTGAAGATGAAATAACACTATATTAGGTAGAGAAATAAGAGCCGTTATAATGAATAAGCCCTAAAACTTCAGTAACTTAACATAAAAGTTTTACTCACTTTTACAGTCCAACATAAGTATTCCTGGTTGGTGGACAACTTTCTTCCAAATGGTAACTCTGGGACCCAGGCCCTTTTCACCTTGTACTTTTGCCATCACTGAGGGCTATAGAGGCTTCAGGTCCAGACAATGAAGACATCACACTTGCTTCCTAGTAACACTATCCAGGAAACACTAGGTTGTCATTGGGAAAAATTTATTTTATGGGTGCCAAGCGACCTGGGCATTGTAGACCAGGGGTAACTACAATTATGGAAGGACAAAAGTGCATTCTACCATTGGCTACCTCTGGCTCAGAAAAGATATTTTAAGGAAGAGTAGGAAGCCAGTGTGACTAGAGCTTTGTGTCTGGAGGAATGTGGTAGAGTAGGAGAGAGTTCATAGAAAAAGATAGGTATCAGATAATGTAGGGTGTGATAGGAGACAGCAAGCATAGTATGTCAAATATGACAGGAAGACATTGGAGGTTTTAAGCAAAATAGAGACATAATCTCATTCATGTTCCTAAAAGATCAATCTGGCTTCTTCCTGGAGAATATAATCTATACTATAGCAAGAGCAGAAAAAGTAGCAAAGAGATTTCTACAGTAAAATAATGTAAGAGATGATGGTGCTCAGGACCAGCCATGGGGGAGATAAGAAGTGGTCAGCATGCAGGCTATAATTTGAAAGTAGAGCTACAGGATATACTAATGTGAGTGGTGAGTGAATAAGTGAAATCAGGATGCCTAGTGTATTTTTTACAATGGTCCAATTACTACAGCTGAATAACAAGTTATCCAAAATACCTGGGCTCTCAGGTGTATAACTCAGAAACTGAGAGTAGTAAGAATCTGAAGACTCATTCATTCACACCTATAGCAGTTACTGCTGGCTTGAGTTAGGGACCTCACTGCCTTTCCACATAGTCCTCTCTGTATGGTCCCACCCTGTGGGCTAGTTTGGGGTTCCTTCTAGCATTGCTGACAGCCTGCCCCAGAGCAAGCATTCCCAAAGAGAGAAAGCCAGATGGAAGCTGTTTTGCCTTTTGTCCTAGCCTTAGAAGTCACCCAAGATCATTTCTCCTTGTACTCTATTTATCGAGACAGTCACAAGCCCCCACTAATTTTAATCAGCCACCACCATTTCATGCAAAGAGAGCAAAAGTCACATCATATCATAAGAAAAGTATATGGGATGAAAGATCTTTTTGTGGTCACTTAGAGAAATACAATTTGCCACATCTAAACAAAATAAAGTGTAATCATTAATTAAGATCAGGAAGACTGGGTGATAACTGGACTTTTCTAGTAAAGTACTTAAAATTCTGTTCTGGATATATAAAGCTCAAGGTACCTATTAGACACCTAATTGGAGATACTGATGAACAGAGTCTAGAGTTTATGGAAGAAGTGAGAGCCAGAGAAATATATTTTGATATTAACAGCATGAAGATGATATTAAAGTCATGAATCTCGTGAGAGTGCCTAAAAGGTAAGTTTAGCTAAGAAAGAGGAGAACTTGGTGCAGAACTCAGGAGCACTCAACTTCCCAAAAGTATCAACTTTTATTTTGTTGTGATTTTGATGTTTCAGCCTATTCTTCAGGTACTAAGTAGATACTTAAATGTACTTAAGGAATAAAATATTGGCAAAGAAACATAGGTAAAATGACTTTTAAACCAACTTGCCACAGGTCAAGATCTAAAGGACCTATATTGAATGTTTACAACCTAATTAGACTGATTCATAAAACAATGAAACTCAGGAATAAAATACATGGCACTATTATTTCCACAGATGTGGTCCATAACTCTTCCTCTCCAGAGGAATATCAGTTCTTCCTGCCTGAGAGCCTTCAAGATGGAACCTTGATTCTTCCCATCTTTAAAGCAAATTCTGGCCTTTTAACTTAAACTGGGACACTGGCTCTGCTGATTCTGGAGATGCCAGACTCCATATTGCATGAGCCAATTTCTTATAAAGATCAATTCTTTCCTATAGGTAGACAGAAAGAAAGATAAATAGATGATGACAGATTAGATTAAATAGTAGATAGATAGACAGATAGATAGATATAGACAGACAGACAGACAGAGAGACAGACAGACAGAGAGACAGACATCCTGTTGGTTCTATTTCTTTAGAGAACCTTAATATAAATTTTAGTTATATTTTTTTTCATGAGGGCAAGCTAAGTATTTATGTAAGCTGAACCCTTACATAAATAACGTAAAATTAGATAAAGCCAATCAGTAATATGCAAAACCCTGGGTGAAAGTTATATTAGCATTTTAGAGAATTGTTACTGGTTATAGCACAGCTTGGATGGTTTGATACTGTTGGGTAAAGTGATATAAGCATGCCTGCCTTTGAAAGGGTCTTTTCCTGCTTTCCTAGATGTTAGTATGTATGCTGATTTTGAACACTGTCTAGAAGAAATGTCTACAACCCTTTTGAGAACTCCTTTATTTACACGCCTCCATTTGTGAATGCAGATCTTTTTATTTAATTTTTTTTTTTTTTTAATTCTCAGTGTACAAGATAGTTGTTTTACAAGTAGACTGATCTGGGGCTGATCCCCAGACACAGCAGGAAATTGTGGGGTTTAAAAGAAGAAAGAGAGAAAGTATTTGAGCTCAGCTTGTTTTCTTGTGATTTCTTCTTTGTTCGAAAAGAATCCAGGGAGCCTGCATGGCAAATGGGTGTGTTAATCTAATGGTTGACTCACTTGAGAGTGATTTTTACAAGCATCTATTGCAAGTATATAATCAAAGGAAGAAAACACTTAAATTCCATGAGACAAAAAGAAATAGGACATTAACCATAAAGTATAAATTTTCATAAGTATCATGCCTGCTGATATTCAAAAGGCTTAAGATAATAAGCAAAAAGAAAATGTTTGCCAGCCCCAGCACAGAAAAGTAGTCAGACATTAGCAGCAAACAGCTCCCATCCATAACTGGGCTGCTTCTTAAATTAACTTGGCTCCTAGGATTTCAGCTCTTCACAACCCCCTCATTCCACACTGAATATTTGTCCAAAATGTTCCATGCTACCTTATTTAAAAATATATTTAAATAGATAAGAATTCCCTGGCTCTTCTATACCTGCTTATTTTAAAAGATGTAAAACAGAAGGAAATATATTGATTTTGGATTTTATACTTTTCAGATTAGTTTGAAAACAGAAAATAATATTCATTATCCAATTTCAAGTCTAATTCAATATATCTGACTTCCAAATAGTCAGATTAAAAAGTTGAAAGGCATTTTATAGTTTTAACAAAAATGTTAAGGTTTTAATGAGTCAGTCTCTTCCTGCTTAGACAAACATAAGCCATAAACAAAGACAGGATGAAAAACGTCTGCTTTCATTTTTGAAAAATCAAAGAAATTTAAAATTTAAGACTGTAAGAGAATATAAAACACTGGTGACACTGTTTTATTCTCAGATCCTAATGACCACTACAGCAGAAAAGTGTGCTATTTTTATGTTTGTTATAAACTGTGTCATAATATCAGAAAGGCAAGACATATTCTGGGAACCAAGGCAATGGACTCTATGCCACTGACTATTTAACTGTCCTGTAACTTAATACCTTATCAATCCTCTTATTTTGGGGGTTACAAAACAGCACAGAAAAAGGGATGGACTGGTGATTCACAAGAGTGTATCAAAATGGACTGGAAGTTACAGATTAAGAACTTTTCAGGTTCCCAGAGATTACATAATAGATAGCAATTATAGGAAACACAGAGCTCTGTTTGGAACAAAGCTGTGAGATTCCCCAGTCGGTGTGAGGCTTCTTTCCTTCCAAGGGAACAACTATTAAAAATATTGGGGATGGACCAGGAGACAAATAGAAACCACCTCTGGGAAGTGTACCCCTTCCCATAAATTTCTCATCCCAAGGAAAGACAGAGACTTGTAAAATTTGGGAAGGTCTTCAGGAATGCAGACTAACTGCTAATTCTGTTGTGGACACTCCCTTAGATATAGGCTTGCAGGCTTTTCCCATTGCTTCTGTATTTAGGGAGGAGGGTTGGAGAGAGATGGCCTTGCAGTGCAGCTAAGAAGAAAAAAGAAAAGAAATGTGAGTCCATAAACCCCATTTCCAGATCCCAAAATTGGGGCTATGGAGAGCAGATAAAATTGCAGAAGACCAACTTGCTAGGTGGGGCTGCTATTGCTGATGGAGCTAAAGAGGCAAACAGACCAGAGAAACACCTGCCTGGCCAGCCAAAAGTAACAACCAAGTGCCCACCAAGGCCAGTTCAACTCCTCAGTATTGAACTACTCATCAGTGGGACCAACTGGGGTGCTGACTTCTGAGGCTGAGTCCACAATTTCGATCATCGGTGATTTGAAACACTCCTCACACAGGTAGCCACAGAAAAATATGGCCATTTTCTTCTACTTCCTCCTGACTGTCCATAGGGTAACAAAAAAAAAAAGTAGGGATCCCTTCCCTCTCAGTCTCTGTGTATGTGTATCTCCATCTCTCTCTTGGTCTCTGTCTCTGTGTCTGTCTGTCTGACTGCCTCTCTCACTCTCACACACACACACACACACACACACTTCCAATACTCTAAGTGATATCACCATACATTTATCCAGCTGAAGGAAGAATAAGTAATTGCTCAACTCTGTATTTCAGTTTTAAGTGCCAGAACTTAAGCATAATAATTGGCATGACTGCTTTTAAATAATCAAATGAAAATAAAGTTATTAAATCTGCCTGAGATGCCACAAAAGGAGCTTACTGCCCAATTTCAGGGAGGTGAGGTATCAGAGGTAGAATGAAATGGATCCACTTCATGCTTCTACCCCAAAAGATTGGGGCTCCTCAATGAGCCATTTACAACTGAATAAAATAACCCAAATCCATTTATTACAGGAGCAGTTAAATTCTCCAGGTGTCTATGGGGGTGTTGGATGTACTGGGTATGAAATGTCCCTGTGTGTGTACAAGCACAGCAGTACAAGTTTTCAGGATGTGAAACACTAATTGCAAAGATTATTTTTAAACTCTCAATAAGAAGGAGGTATTTCATTCCTGATACACATCTAATTTGTTTCTATTTTTCTATTTCAAGTCTGGGAGAAGGGAGACAACTACAAAACAGAAACTGTTTTACATAGAGAAGAGAGGACAAGTTATTCAACTACTGAAGCTTATCTTAGATCTGCCTGAGAAAACCACTTCTGAAAGAGATGGAAATTCCCTAGCCCTTCCTAATCAATGCTAATTTTAATGGTGGAACAAGTCTCCTAAGTAGGGAGATAAAAAACATTGACTTAAGGGAAAAGTTCAGTAGCCACATGACAGGCTGAATAAGAATCATTCATGCAGGCTGATAATCCTGATCTTTTAAAACTTTCCAATGATCAATTTCAGACATCCAATTGTTTGGGGCACATCCTAATTAGCAAGCACTAAACAGCATTTTTGTTTGTTTTTTAATTAATAATTTTTTTTCAGTTATAGTTGGCATACAATACTATCTATATAAGTTTCAGGTGTACAACACAGTGGTTAGACATCTGTATAACTCACAAAGCGATCACCCCAATAAATTTAGTACCCTTCTGGCATCATAGTTACTACAATGATATTGGCTATATTCCTTATGAAAAACTTACTATCTCCATGACTATTCTGTAATTACCAAATTGTACTTCTAAATCCCTTCCCCCTTTTTCACCAACCCCTCTAACACCCCTCCCATCTGGTAACCTTCAAAATGTTCTCTGTATCTATGAGTTTGTTTATTTTGTTCTTTAGATTCCATGTATACCTTCGATCATAGGCATCTGTCTTCCTCTATCTCACTTACTCCACTCAGCACAGTACCCTCTTGGTCCATCCCCTTACTTTTAATCTGCATGTGTATTTTAATTTGAAGCAAGTCTCTTGTAGGCAGCATATGCAGGGGTCTTGTTTTCTTATTCATCTAGCCACCTCAGCTTTTGGCTAGAGCATTTAATTCTTTTTCGTTTGAAGTACTCATTGATAGATATGTAATTACTGCCATTCTTTCTTAAGACTATTGATACCTATCATTTTCTTCTTAAAGAAGTTCCTCCAATATTTCCTGTAATTCTAGCTTGATGGTGATGAACTCCTTTAGCTTTTCCTTGTCTGGAAGTTCTTTATCTGTCCTTCAATTCTAAATGATAGCTCTGCTGGATAAAGAAATGTTGGTTGTAGATCCTGGGTTTTCATCACTTTGAATATTTTGTGCCCAGCCCTTCTGGCCTGTAAAGTTGAGAGATCAGATGACTGTCTTATGGGTATTCCCTTGTACATAACTAATTGCCTTTCTCTTGCTGCTTTAAAGATTCTCTCTTTGAATTTAACCTTTGGCATTTTCATTATCATGTGTCTTGGTGTGGGTTCATTTTTTTTGGTTTCACCTCTTCTGGGACTCTCTGAGCTTCCTGGGGTTGTATGTCTATTTCCTTCACCAGGTTAGGGAAGTTTTTCGTTATTATTTCAAATAGGTTTTTTCAATTCCTTGTTCTCTCTCTTCTCCTTCTCATATCCCTATGGTGCGAATGTTATTACGCTCGATTTATCCCAGAGGCTTCTTAAACTATCTTCATGGGGGGATTTTTTTCTTGTTGCTGTTCTGATTGGGTGTCCTCTGCTACTCCATCCTCTATATCACTGATTTGATCCTCCATTTTAACCACTCTGCTGATTCCTTCTAATATACTCTTCATCTCGGATATTATATTCTTCATTTCTGACGGACTCCCTATTACATTTTCCATCTCCATTTTTGTTTTTTATCACTTTGTTACAGTTCTCAGAGTTCATCTACTTTTCCTCTAAGTTCCTTGAGCATCCTTATAACCAGTGTTTTGAACACTGCATCTAGTATATTGCTTTTCTCCAAGTTGGTGAATTCTTTTTCTGGAGCTTTTTTCTGTTCTTTCAAGTGGAACGTGCTTCTTTGTCTTCTCATTTTGGCTGCCTTCCTGTGTCTGTTTCTATGTACCAGGTAGGGCTCCTAAGTCTCTCAGTCTTAGTAGAGTGGCCTTATGTAGTAGGTGTGTTGTGGGGCCCCTTGGCACAGACCTGGGAGAGGTCCAACTGTAGGCCATGTTCAGCTGTAGCCTGTGCACCTCTAGGTCCACCTAGTAAGAGTCACCAAGCAATCCACAGATGGCTGCCACCCGTGCTGGGCTTATAGGTGCCTCAAGAGGCCAAGACAGAAACCAAGGCCAGCTATCACTGGTGTGTGACTTGGAGCTGCTCAGCAAGGGGTACAGGGCTTGCCAAGGCCAGATGCTCCTTCTTTGAGTTTTGTGAGCCTTTGACAGATTTTCTGAAAGTTTGCAGCAGGATCCAAGATAGCCCGTTTTTGTGGAATAAATCACTGGAAGCAGCTTGGATGGGCCCACAAGTTGGGAGAGTCTCAGGGAATCCCCTTGGTAGGGCAACCTGTATTATCCAAGTTGATGGCTACAGGCTGGGAGAGAGAAGGGCTCAATAAAGGAACAATGGCTTCTGCCTGGACCTCTGTCAGACTCTAGCTGACCCTCCAGCCCTCGTCATGAAGCCCAAAAGCTCAGCGCCTCCCCGTATGTCCCCGAAGCCCCTTAAGCAGCTGCCCCAGCCTGGCACTCAGAGCAAGTGAGTTCATCCACAAGTAAGGCCAGGCATGGGCCCTTTCAGAGAGAAGACCTCCACTTCCTGCAGCCCTCTGTCTCACTCAGCTGCAACACCCACTGGTTTTTGTAGCCAGAAGTTGTAGAGACTTCTCTTCCTGGCACAAGAAATCTGGGCCGGAGATCCCAGGGTACGGCTGGGACCCTTTGTTCCTCAGGTGAGGGAGGTGGCTCTGCAGCCAAGATAACCCTCCCAATTCTCGATCACCACCCACAGTTGTGAGATTGGGCCATTTCGCATCTCCGCCCTTCTTACCATTTTGAGGTGAGCTAGTTGTAGGGCTTCTGCTCAGCCAGGCTTCTGTTGACTCCATGTTCTAGTTCCTCTGTAGTTTTGTTATAATTTTAGTGTGATCACTAGAGGAGGCGTGTATAGCCTTTACCTTCTACATTGTCTTGAATCCCTAAACAGCATTTATTTATTTATTCATTTGTTTGTTTCTTTGTTTTACTCAGAGGCAAGATCATGATTTTAAAAAATTCAAACACATGGGTTAGTTTATGGTTAAATTCATTAAGAGTATAATATTCAAATAAAAGCACATACAAACCAGAGATATGTTAGCAAAAAAAAATGACTACTGATTTTTTAAGTAAATCATTCTTTCTATGAAGTATTTCATTTCATAGCTGTATTGGAAGACAGTGAAGAAAATTTAATAATAGTCTCTTGTCATTTTATTCACTATGAACATGCTAGTGAATAAAACAAAATACTTTTCAGATAAAACAGAAATATCAAGCAACTGATGATATCCATAAGTACACAAAATCAAGCTGAAAGCAGCAGTAACTTTCCTGTAGAACAATGCTTCTATGGTTTGTGTACTCTGCGCAGTCCACATATCAGCAGAGGTAGCATTTGGATGCAGAGAGCTTTTGCGGCATGAAGGTGTAGGAAGAACAGGGGCCCAAGTGCCAATAAATCTTTGCCCTTCCATTTAATCTTGCTTGACCTTCAGTTATTTTCTTGACCTGTCTGAGCCTGACTTTCCTCATCTGTAATGTGGAGACCCTAACAACAATATTAGAAAAGGTAAAACACCTCACAGAGTGCCTAGCACACAGTAGGTGTTCCTCCATGATGTGAGTCTCATTCCTTCTCATATATACTATCACCCCTTAGTCCTAGGTTTGACTAAATTGAGACCAGCTTTTATGACCTACACAATGAGTATTAGATATGAATGTGATTATGGTGAGGATAGGAGGATAAAAGCAGAAAAGCCAAATTTCATTGAATAAAAAGAGTGGGATCCAACCAGGCAAGAACATTTGGAATATTAATCATTTGAATGGTTCCCCGAAGTATATATGAACTTGGCATATTAGAACCTCTTTGCAAACCATATATTCCTGAAGAATTAGGGCTTCTGCTTAATTTCTGAGTCCCCAGGGAAATTAAGGCACTGGTGATGAGGCCTTCAAGGTTGCCCTGCCTGGGTTTGCTGGGGTTTGAAATGAATCAGAGAAATCTTCTGACTGACAAAGGCAGGAGCAATTAACAACAGAGCTCACAGAAAATATGTTGGCAAGATTTTCTGCAGTATTGCTTTTAATCTCTTGAGAATTTTTTTTACATGAGGACCAAAGACTTTAACGTCTCTAAATATCTCTGCAAATGAAATAGAACGTTAATTTATCCTTCTGGCACCCTTGGGACACAGGTAACTGGCATTTAATAAATACCAATATCTCCTAAATGTGAGGATTTTCTAAGATCCTCTTAACACATATTTTCCACATTTTGTTCCTGCTCTAAATTGTAAGCACCAAATGCAGAAAATGATTTCATATAATAATTAACAGGTGCTCACTGGCCAGACTAAACATCACTTCTGAAACAGCCCCAGTCCTTTTTGAACATACTGCACACAGCACCAGCAAGACAATATGACAATCTGGCCTTGTGAAAGGCCCCAGCATAGCCTAAAAGAAAGGCCCTTAAGGAACGGGCCCGATAGTTCCTAAACAAGGCCGAAGTGGTCATGCCTTAAGCAGGGCTTCACGATGACACCACTGTATATTATAAAGACTGGAAAGGCCCCTGAACATTATCCTTTCATTCTATGTGTATGTAGTAAAGAATTTAACCTTGCCCAAAATAAGGTCTGGCCTTTGCACTTGGTTTCCTGGAGGTTATCTCTAAGCCCTTAGAATGTCATGCCTGATAAGAGTCTCTCTTTACCTGGGGTCTGTTGGTCACACTTGATAGTCTAAGAACATGGCTTAGAGTAAGGAATATGTGGTATCTGCTCAACTTCCTGAGAAGGCACATGTACAGTCAACTGTATCTGTGTGATGGAGCCCCCATAAAAACTCTGAACACCAAGCGTGGTTAAACTTCCTTGGTTGGTGACACTTCATGCATATTATCACACATCATTGCTGGGAAAGTAATGTTGTCCACATACCATGAGTGAGAACAACTAGAAGCTCCATGACAGAATTTTCCTGGTCTCTTCGCTATGCAACTCTTACCTTGGCTGATTTTTAATCTGTACCCTTTCCTTCTAAGAAACCATAACTGTGAGTATAACAGTTTTAAGTGAGTTCTGTGAGTCCTTCTAGTGTATCATAGAGCATAAAGGTGGTCTTTGGGACACCTGAATTTACAACTGGTGTTTAACCCCCAAACTGTGTTAATTGGTATTTAGAAGTGAGGATGGTCTATAGAATGCCCCTAACTTCAAACTTTGAGAAAACTGAGGTTGATAATAGTTAAGATGCTTTCCTAACGAATACTGGGATTCATACCCAGGCCTTTTCTTTCCACCTCCAGTGTCTTCTCACAATACAGCACAGCCTGCTCAAACAGTATGTCTCAGTCCAGCAAAACACAGGATGTTTCTGCATAAAGGGCTGAATGACAAATATGATCCGCTTCTCCTAGTGTGAATGAGATAATTGCCAAACAGATGAGGAGTGACAAATATCTCACAAGGCCAGAATTGCTGGCTTAGGAAGGAAGGACATGCATGATCTCAAGAAAAACAAACTACAAACTTCCTTCCCTTCTATCAAATCTATGTATAATTTTGAATTAAAATACAAACAGAAAACAAAAACAGCAACTTTCAAGAACTCTGTGGGCTTTACAGGAGAGGAAGAGGACTCAGCATATGCAATGCTAACAGGATACCACAAACTTGAATCTGAGGGCTGAGTTGTAGATACAATGATTAGGGAGCAGAAAAAGCAGCTCTTATACCAGAAGCGCTTACTATGCATCAAACACTCTTTACTCTGAAAGGGAGGCATTAATTATCCTATTTTTAAAATGAAAATAGAGAAGTTAAGTAAATTTCTAATGTTATCAATCAAATATGACACGTATGGGATTCAGTTCCAAAATACGGGGAATCTGGGATGTCTGAGTTTCTCACTGGGGTGTCAATTTTGTCCAACCACACAGGCCACCCCTGAGAAGACAGAGTGTTCCAGTCTCTGTCAGTGCTTCCATCACATTAGTCACTGTTTCTATGGTCAGTGCTTGGACTGAGTTGTACTCTTTAGGTGTGCAAAAAGAAAATATTTATGTACTGCCACATTAGGCTGTACTAACCTAGGAGCACTACCTACTAGAAAAAAAAGCATATTCATAAAACATGTGTACTCTGGGCTCTCAGAGCAAACTGGAGAACACAATGGGTATATAAATCAAGAGACTATCAGAATGTCACTGTGAACAACAAGATCAAGGCAAATAATACAGTGATTCCCTGCTCCTTGCAACCAGAACATCCATACATGGGACTTATATCAACTCAGAGGCAACCTGGGTCCCTTCCTGAAAGTCTCTTTGATTAATGTAATGAGTTGAATTGTGTTTCCAAAATAGGATAAGTTGAAGTCTTATCCCCAGAGGCCCAGAATGTGACCTTATTTGCACCACAGTCTTTAGAGAGCTAATGGAGTTAAAATGAGTTATTAAGGTGGGTCCAATCCAATATAACCGGTGTCTTTAGAAAAGGGGAAGTTTTAGATACAGACAGAGACACACACAGAGGGAAGATACTGTGAAAAGACACAGGGAAGATGTCATGTGAAGACAGAGGCAGAGATTGAGATTATGCTGCCACAAACCAAGGAATGTCTAGGACTATCAGAAGTTGGAAGAATCGGGTAAGGATCCTTCCCCAAAAGATTTGAGAGGGAACATGGCCCAACTGATACCTTGATATTGGATTGCTAGCCTCTAGAACTGTGAGACAATAAATTTGCATTGTTCTAAGCCACTCTGACTGAGCTACTTTGTTATGAAAGCCCTAAGAAACTAACACAGTGAGAGATGAGGTTTTCGAAAGATGAAAACACTAAGAGAAGCCAAGGTCCATTCCTAAGAAAGAACTGTTTCATATTCAGCCTCTTGAACTACAAAAATCTTTTACAAGTATAATTCTAAGTTCATAAAGACGTTTGTTCTGAGAATGAGACAGCCATAGTAATTAGTAGATTCATGCACATGATGAAGAACTAACCTATTCACAGAATATTTTCTTTTTTATGAGCGTGCCAGCCAGTAAGCATAATCCCATGGTTTTCGCTAAACAGTAGTCCCCATTTTTCCTTGGTGGGTATATTCCAAGACTCCGAGTGGATGCCGGAAAGCATGGGTGGTACCAAATCCTGTATATGCTATTTTTTTTAATACATATACACACATCTATGATTAAGTTTAATTTATAAATTAGGCATAGTAAGAGATTAACAATAATACAAATAAAACAGAACAATTATAACAATAAAAGTTATACAAATCTGGTCTCTCTCTCCCTCTCAAAATATCTTATTGTACTATATGTACAGCATGGATACACAAGACAAAGGGATGATTCATGTCCTGAGTGGGATGGAGCAGGATGTCGCAATTTTTCATCACACCACTAAGAACAGTGTGCAGTCTAAAACTTAAATCTTCAAAAAATTAAAACTAAAACTACCATATGATCTAGAAATTATTCTTCTGGGTATTTATCCAAAGAATATAAAAATACTAATTTAAAGATATATGCAGCATTATTTATAACAGCCAAGATATAAAAACAACATACATTTTATATATATATACATATATATATATATATATATATATGTATGTATGTATAAAAAATAGTATTTAACCATAAAAAAGATGAAATACTGACATGTGCAACAACATGTATGAATTTTGAGGGTATTATGCTAAGTGAAATAAGTCAGACAGAAAAAGACAGAAAACATATGATTTCACTAATATGTGGAATATAAAGCAAAAAAAAACAAAAACAAAAACAAAAACAGAAAAACAAACAGATTAAGAAAAAAGTATGGTAGTTACCAGAATGCAAGAGGGGTGGGAAGAGGCTGAAATGGATAAAGGACTCAAACACATGGTGATGGATGAAAACGAGATTTTGGGAGGTAAGCACACTATAGCATATTCAGATATCAGATTATAATGTTACATACATAAAACATAAAATATTATTAACCACTGTCACTCAATAATATTAAATAAAACTTATAAACTATTTACTTCTGGAATTTTCCATTTAATATTTTTGGATTGCAGTTCACCATGGATTACTAAAACTGTGGAAAGCAAAACCGGGGATAAGGGGGATCACTATTCATGTTATTCTTTGTTAAAATGTGAACATGTGTGCAACACACACACACACACACACACACACACACACACACACACACAAAATTTCTTTCTTATAATCACATCACGGAAAACCAAAACCTGACCTCCCAGGAGACCTTTGGGCAACTGAGTGCAGATAGAGCACTTTTTCCACCTGGGTTTCACTGATAGTTTAAGTTATAAAGAAATAACAATTACTGTAACATAAATATACAGACAGAAGAGTGCCTTTCCCTTTCTCTATAAGAACACCATCTGTATTAGTCTATTATGGCTACGATAACAAAGTACCACAGACCGGAGGCCTTAAACAAACATATAGTCTCAGTTCTGAAGGCTAGAAGTCTAAGAATAAGGTGGGGAGAAGGTTGGTTCCTTCTGAGAACTATGAGGGAGAATCTGTCCATGCCTCTCTCCTAGCTTCTGGTAGTTTGCTGGCAATCTTTGGTATTGCTTGGTTTGTAGATGAATTAACCTGCTCTCTGACTTCCTCACAGGGCATTATCTCTGTGTCCATGCCTATGTCAGATTTCTCCTTTTTGTAAGAACACCACTCATATTGGATCGGAGTCTACTCTACTCTAGTATGACCTCATCTTGATTTAACTAATTACATTTGCAATGGCCTTATTTTCAAATCAGGTCAAATTTTGAAGTACTGGAATTGAGAACTTCAATTTATAAATTTGGGGGATAAGCAAAGGAAGGTGGCACAAGTCAACACATAATACCATTCTCTACTACATGGCCATGTAAAAGATTGCCTTATTTAACTGTACTTATATAAGATTTTGAGATACAGGATTATTCTTGTTTTCAGAGAAAAAATAATATGTGTCCAGTAAAACACCAATGGCTCAATTCCCAGACTACATTTATGGCAAAATCAGTTTAGAACATGGAGATGAAAATAAAATGCAACTCAGCATTACTAAAAGCAATTCAAGATCTTACTATCTGTATTCTCACTCATTCAGTGAAATCAACCAATAAATATTGGGTTAGAGCTTGGAGAATATTTTTAAAACATAAAAATGAAAGAAAGGTAAAGATGATGCCATCCATACCTTCCAGAAATTAAAATCAAATCATGGAAAAAAAAGCAAAACAATGAACATGAAACAATATAAGGCCCAATCTGACTGTGTCAAGTGAGATATTCAGATAATGACTAGAACATTGATCCAGGAAGCACAAGATCAATGAGAAGTGAGCCATAAAAGCCTCTAAGAAGAGAATGTGCTTGAATAGGCCATACATCTAGCCTGGGGGTGGTAGGAACCAGATCATCTCAGTAGTGGGTTTGGCCTGAGCCCAGGAGCAAAGGAATCTGGATGGAGGCACACCTGGTGCTGAGAATGGTGAGTGAGACTTAGAATGACAGAAGTTAAAGCCCAGAGGTCCAGATCATGCCAGACTGAGGGTTTTGCCTTTACATCAGTGTTTGTAGGAAATACACTTCTATAATTTTTGAAAATGTGCCCTGAATGTTTTAATAGAATAAGTTCCATTTGTGACTTATAGCCCAAGAAATATAGAAGTTTCATTCATCATATTATTCAGATTGACTGCCTTTGATTCACCGTCACCTTTGTTTTTCAGTCTATGCGAGTCCAGCATGAAACTGTATCTTTTGAAATCTGCCATGAAAGATGAAGGATATTAATGTTTTGCTTGCCTTTCCCTGACCCTTACTAATGTTTACTAATCATTCAGTTTGTAACCACATATCCATCATGAAATTCAACAGTTTTCAAATAATATCTTCCTTCCATTTATAGTAAAATTTCTCAGTTTTTGGCACTACATTTTTATTCATCACTTTTTTTCCTGGAAATCAAATTAAGTTTTCCTTTTTAATCTTTCAAGAAGAGGATATGGCAATATATTTCTTGAGAGTATGCATATTATGTGACTTTTAAAATAATACAATTATTTTCTAAAATTTTATTTCAGTTTATTCCCAGTGCATCAGAAGTATATTCTTCCACTAAATGTGCAAATTGATGGCACACTGAAGCCCTCTGTATATTACAGGTCCTACATGATCTTGGCTGATGCTTGCCCTTAGACATGGCAAGTGGATTTCTATATCTCTGTTTACTTCCATTTGAGGGATTGGTAAATCTCCTTCTCAGATATGAAGTTAAAAGAGGTGATGTCGTAAGCTGTGTCTGGGGAACAGAAGTCATTCATCTACCAAGGCTCTGCTGGATTGAGTTGGGAACTTCTCTTTCTCACAGCTGTCTATGTTTCTTGGGACATGAGCATAACACTCTCAGCAGACCTACTCTTGCACCAAGATTCTTCCTATCTTAGCCCCAGCCTGGGTAGACTATACCCACCATGATGCATTAAATCATCATTTGTTCCCATCCCTCTTGAGGGCACCCCACTCTCATCAGGAAGGTGTAATCCATGAGTTAATGTAAGAAAAAAAAATTAGTGGTAGAAGAATACCAGGTTAACTATAGGAAAAGCAACATATTTGTAATGGAGAAATACTCTATGTTCTAGTTGATGAAGCTTTTTGCCTCTGAACCAGTAAACAAAAACAGTAAAAACAGTGGCTTAAAATAGTTTCTTTTTCAGAATAGTCTTCTCTACTCTCTGTTTCATATCGAGGTTAAGCCATTTTTGTTTTATTTTCAATCTAGGCAGATTAGCTTTACATCCATCTCCTTTCAGATGCAGGCAGTATGTCGCCTGCTGATATGAAATGGAAACATGATGGCAGTTGCCAGTTCTTCTGAGTCTTTTTTAGTGGGCGTTTTAGTAGGAAATTAGAAGAGACTATTTCAGGAGACACTTTCCAGAAGCATAGATTAATGGGAAGCCAGAACTTTTTAAAGATTGCACACACTAACAAAAAATTTAATGCAACTAATTCTATAAGCAATGAAATAGGAGGAAGTAGAAAACATGTATAAGGGAAATGATGTCATATAAAAATAAGTGTTATAGAGAGAAAATACAAACTGACAAATAGAAAACTATTAGAAGAATCAAATTTTAATATTCTAAAAACTAATGTAAATGATGCTAATCTTTGTAGATTCTCTAATTATTAATCCTCAAAAGACTACTCACAAAATCATTTGTAGTATTTGTATTTTATAATTATATCATAAATGAATTTACCATTCATTGGCTGTCTGGATACAGCTACTGGCCTCCAGGTTATTATGTGCTGGTATATTAAGATGTATTTTAGTGTATATATAAGGTACCCTAATGAAATTAACAAAATTTTAAGCTGAGTGAGCAATTAAAACTAGAACAGTAAATTGAGGGCAGCTAAGTGGCTTGGTATTAACTCAGTAGAGTTTGGAAACTTGAAAATCTTCACAACTTAAAATAAAAACCTACTTAAAATATACCAAAAGTTTACATTAAAAAAAAATGGAAAAAGTTTATATAATAAAAATACAAAATGTCACCAAGGACTGATAATAGTTCTTTTCTCCACCTAATTATAGAAGGGGTATATTATTTTGGAAGCAACTTTATGTTTATTTAAATCCTAAGGAGAGAGTTGATGTACCAAGTCCTACTCATAGCAAAAGCTGAGGCCTATACATCTTTTCAGAAAAAGGGGTAGCATTGGTAGTATATAATGTGCCTGTTCTGCTGGCACATGCATTCCACCTCTTTGTTCCAAGAATTTGTTCACAATGGAGCACTGACACCCAACCACATTTCTGATACATAAAGGAAACAGCACAAACATTTTTGATGCCCTAGAAATTTCAATCCTGGCTGGAGTCTTCACTTTGTAAACTAATCTCAGGAAAATTCTATCCTCTGAATTATTCATTTGTGTAAAGATAAATCTTCCTGCACAAAGTATATATTTTAAAGTACAGAAATATCCCATGAAATTTTAGGCCTGCAAGAGCTGGTGGAGAGGGGAGGGATAGGAAAAGCTAAACTTTGATGAAACAGCTTCTGAAATGTAGTCTTCTGTTGGAAGAAAGTTAAAAGCAGCATGAATTAGCACAGTGGTTTGTTTTGCCTCAAAACTACTTTTTTTTTTTTAATCAGAAAAAAATCTAATACAGAAGCTTAATATATAAAAATATCAAGACAAAACTCTGTGGTTGAAGGAGGATGGATATTCCAGAGTCTGGCCCACAGAAAATCTGTTTACCTCCTTTCTCAAACTCCAAAAACATATCCTGTGTTAGTCTAGGAGAAGTTTCTCCAGAATACCCCAGAACTGCAGAGTATACTGTGAAAACAATGAACACACTGGTAGGAAAAGCAGAGTCCAACATTCACTGTTGTAACTTCTCTAAGGCTTATTTCTTTATCTTCTTTACACTATATCAATTTCAAAGAATTGATACAAATAAATATAATTTTAAAGTGACCAATAACCGGACATAAGAAAGACTCAATCTAATTTTTACTCCAGTCCTCCAATGGTATGATCCGAACCACTTTAAACATTTATAGTTTTCATACAGAGTATTACTTCTAAAATTAATACACATATATAGAGAAAGTAATATAAGTTATCTAAAATCATCATCCCCTCCCCAAATCAAAAATGTAAATTTCAATTTAGGCACCAAACTATAAAATTAGCTTACTGAAATTTATTTTACCTGTTATCAAGTTTTAGTGATGGAGAAATTATTAATAAGCAATTTTCAGTGATGAGATTCAATGACATAAATGTATAATGTTTCCCAAAACACCATCTTCCTATTTCATATTCTTTCATAGTTGCAAGTAAAAATTATGAAATGGGATGGTAAAATCTAGAAATAGAATTGTCTCTTGTGCCTGCTATTAATAGGGTACGTAACAACATGGGTGGAAGTAATTTAGCATTGTATATCTTTTTCATCTTGGATTCCTGGCAGCATCATTTTAAACTTTAGAAGCTTCATTTTATTTTTACAGTGCTTCTTAGATAATATATAAGGTAAGTAGTATATATCTATTGTAACTTCATAAATGAGAAGGTAGAAGCTCACATATCACAGATACATAAGAGAAGGCTTCAGAGCTTCCTCCATTAATAAAATGAGAGTCTCATCAGAATTAAGATGTGATAGGATATAGATTCAATACCTTAATCATATTAAATTCTAAATTAATATTTTAGACTGTCTACTGTATGTCCCCTAATATCTGGTCTCCAATTTTACCTCAGTAATGTAACCATCACTTTTAGGTATACACATGGACAACAAGAATTGGACTACCTTTTTAAGCCTTCTTTGCAGCTAGGCATGACCAAAGAAAGCCAATGAGCTTAAGCCAGTGTACTAAAAGCAGCTTCTTGGAATGCTCTTTAAAAGAAAACTTGAGAATACTCAAACAGATCAGTAAGGAAGTAGAGGACTTTAAGGACACTACGGACTAATTAGATCTAACAGTATATGCAGAATACTCTACTCAACAACAGCAGAAAGAACATTCTTCTCAAATAGGCATAGTACTGTCTCCAGGATAGAGCTCATGGTAAGCTATAAAACAGGTCTTAACAAATTTAATAAGATTAAAATCATACAGACTATCTTTTCTAACCATAATGGAATGAAACTAGAAATCAACAACAAAGAGAAAACTAGAAAATTCATAAATATGTGGAAATTAAACAATATACTCTTGAACACACAATAGGTTAATAAAGAAATCACAGGCAAATTAGAAAATACCTTGGACAAATGAAAATAAAAACACAATATACCAAAATCTGTGGAATACAACAAGAGCAGTACTATGAGGGAAGGTGATAGCAGTAAATTCCTACATTAAGAAAGAAGAAAGTTCTTAGATTGACAACCTAAATTATACCTCAAGGAACTATAAAAGAATAAACTAAACCTAAAGTGAGCAGAAGGAAAGAAATAATAAAGAGGAGACATTATAACTGATGCCACAGATATAAAAAGGATCATAAAAGACTACTACAAACATTATACATCGACAATTTGGATAACCTAGAAGAAATGGATAAATTTCTTAAAAAATACAACCTACGAGGACTGAATCTTGAAGAAATAGAAAATCTGAACAGACCAATTTCCAATAAGGAGACTGAATCAGTAATCGAAATCCTCCCAACAACAAAATATTTAGAGAAAAATAAATACCAATCCTTCCCAAACTTTTTCAAAAAAGTTGAGAAGGAAATAATTTGAAATTCATTTTATAAGGCAAGTATTACCTGGGGGGTGAAGGGGAAGAATGAGACAAAATACTATAAGAAAATAAAACTACAGAGCAATATTGAAGCAAAAATCTTAAAAAATATGCTAGCAAAAACTGAATTCAATAGACATTAAGATTATACACCATTGCTAAGTGGGCTTATTCCTGAAATTCAAGGATGGTTCAATATATGAAAAACAGTAAAATTTATCATTTACAGAATTAAGGAAAAAGTCAAATGATCATCTAAGACAGAGAAAAAGAATTTGACAAAATTCAATACCTTTTCATGATTAAAACACTACAAACTAATTTCCTCAACATAATAAAGGTCATATATGAAAAGCTCACAGCCAACATCATACTTGAAAGTAAAAAACTAAAAGCTTTTTCTCTAAGATCCAGAACAAGGCAAGGATGCTCACTCTCACCACTTCCATTAAATATTGTGCTGGAAGTCCTAGCCACAACAATTAAAAAGAAAACAAAGGCATATGAAATAGAAAAAAGGAAGTAAAATTATCTTTGTTCACAGATGACATGATCTTATGTGTAGAAAACCTTGAATATTCTACCAAAAAAAAAAAAGCTGTTAGAACTAATAAAGAATGGAACAAAGTTTCAGGATATAGACTCTACACAAAAAATTAGTCGCATTTCTTTACATTCACAATCAACAACTGGAAAAGGAAATTAAGAAAGCAGTCCCATTTCCCATTTACAATATCATCAAAAATAAAATACTTAGTAATAAATTCAACCAAGGAAGAAAATAACATATACACTGTAAGCAAAAACATACTAAGAGGAAAAAAACTAAAGACAACACACATAAAGAGAAAGACATCCCATGTTCATGGACTGAGAAATTTAATTTTGTGAAAATGTTCATACCTGTCATATGCTACAACATACAGGAACCTTGAGGACATTATACTAGATGAAAGAAGCCAGTCAGAAAAAGACAAATACTACATGATTCAACTTACGTGAAGTGTCTAAAGTAGTCAAACTCAGAAATAGAAAGTAGGATGGTGGTTGCCAAAGGCTTGGGGGAGAGGGACATGGCAAGCTATTCTTCAGTATGTATTATTGTTCAGTTTTACAAAATGGAAAATTTCTAGAGACCTTTTGCACAACAATGTGCATGTACTTATCACCACTGTACTGTATACCTAAAATTGATTGACATTATAAGTTTTATGTTATGCATGTTTGCCACATTAAAAAAGAAGAAATAAGCATGCCAGCTTTATCCCCAATTTTTTTACCTTAACTCCATGCTGCCTTGAATAGATATGGTAGCTGAAGTACTTGTCAAGATCTTCAACCATGAAGACAATGGCCATTCCTTGACTATGGCAGAGTGGTGAGCTAGCAAGAACCTAAGTCTTCAACACACTTATGGAGCAGAGCCAAAATGACAACACTTTACAGCCTACTTAAACAAATATTAACTGACACAGGGTTTTTCTTGTATTTTTTATTGCAAGTCAACTCTGATTCTCTATTCCCACTCACCTCTATGGACACAGTATACACTGTCATTCTTACTTAAATGGACTTCAACTGAGCAAGCCCTATTACTGTATGTCCTGACTCAGTTTCTGCCTCTCACCAATCCATCATTCAGAGTTGCTGAAATATATTATAAAACACAAAGCAGATCATGCTTAGTAACCTTTACAAAACCCTTAAAAATCAAACTCCAAGATGTACCACGTCACTCCACTTTCCCTTATGTAACCACTGTGTTTGAAGCTCCAATTATGGTTCAGTTCACTGTTTCTTGAATGCTCCTTACTCTTTCCCAACTCAGAGATTTATCCAAGTTGTCCTGAGTGAAATTTTCTTCTCCAATTATCTGCCAGTCAATGTCAAACCAACTTTTGCCATGTATTAAAACGTCAACTCCAATTTCAAACCTTTTTCAGGTCCCAGGGAGAATTATTCACTCTCTCCTATAGGTTCTATTTTTTTTTCATAGCACTTAACACAAGGAACTATAAATGATCTCCTTCCATCAATATCTACCCACTATTGTGAACAAAAGCAGTCACTATAACTGAAACAGCCCATTACTGTGCAAATGGGAATGTGGCAGTGAGTAAAACAGACCCAGGTCCTGCCCTCAGAGAGCTGACATTTTAATGAAGAAAGTAGTACACACACATATACACCACATTTGTGTATATCTATATCTAGTGGAGGAGGGAGGAGGAAGGAAGAGAGGGAGGAAGAAAGAGAAAAAGAGAGAGAGAGAGAGAGAGAGAGAGAGAGAGAGAGAGAGAGAGAGATTGAGATTGATTGATTCTGGTATTGAAAAGTGTTATAAGAAAAGAGCCAGGTAAATTGAGAAATTAGAGTGACAGTAGGAGAAAACGCAGGTAATGTGCTTTAGATATATTGTTCAGGAAGTCTCCTCAGAAGAGGTGTACTACAGCAGGGATGTGAATGAAGGGAAAGAAGATCTGAGCGGAGAGAAGCCCATGCAAAAGAAACAGCAAGTGCAAAATCCTGAGCAGAACATATCCTGTATGACTGAGGAGTAGACAGTTATGAAGTTCTTCTATCACAGGGTATAGAAGACAAGTTAAAGGATGTCAACAGAGGACACCTGGAGTAAGATATTGCAGGGTGGGAAAAGATTTTTTAGATTTTATCCTAAGTAGAATAGAAAGTTTGAAGGGCTTGAGGAATAAGTAACATTATCTGATGTGTATATTTTCTTGCTATTGTTTTTAAATCTCTCTCCCTATAATGGAGAAAATAGACAGTGTGTATGCAGGAAGGTGAGATAGGGCAAGGAAGTTTTTGATTCAGTGTGTTATTTGACTACTCATCTAAAAAGAGACCACAATGAAAACAATAAATAAATATAAGCAAGATAAAAAGAAAACTAGCTTTATTTTAGATTGCTACTAAACATTACAAATCTCATGCATACATATTATTTTAACTCAAAACATCTACCTCTATTGTAGTATGTATTCTAAATAAAATAAAGACACTCTTCATATTTAAAGTAAATGGATTCAAAGGTAAATGAAAACCTACCATTTGACAAAAATCTAAATATGGTGGCAAAAGTAGATTTTTGGGACTTTGGTTTAGCTCTCCTGTCTCCCTTATTTTTTTCTTTCCTTTCTCCTTCTTCTATGTCTTCCTTATTTCTTTTCTTCCCTCTCTCCTCTCTTTTGTCTTCCTTTCTTTCTTCCTCTACTTTTTCTAATTCTTTCTCTTTTATTTCCTACTTCACTCCTTCTTGACTCCCTTTTGCTTTTCCATTATTTTCACTTATTTATCAAATTACCTCAGTATCCAGGCACTCACAAAGGCATAAAAAGAATCTACAAATGATTTCAATGCATATAAAAATTCCATGTGGTGATGCCCTGGCCGAACAGACAGATGAAAAGAACATAAACGTTGTCATAGCCTAGATTTATAGCAACTTACTGTGGAGAACAGTTAATCATTGGGGGCGGGGGATGAATTATTATGCAATAAATGCAGTTAGGAAACAAAATAAAGAGCTTATGGAGACCGAGGGCTAAAAAAAATTTAAAACTTTTTAGGTAAAAATTTGGGAATTAGTGACTTTTAGGAGTGTAGCTTATGGTGCCATTTATTTTCAGGACATCAATATTTCATTAATTTTATGATATACTTCAGATCAAAAAAGGTCTTTTTATCTAAAATTGTATTTACGTAAAATTTATTTCTTGAATAAGATGTTCAAAATAATTCCAACTCTCTTAGGCACTTAAACTTCTGTCAAAAATGTTATCAAAAATAAAAATAAAGATGGGGAGGAGATGATTTCACTAACCAGTTTGTTTCCCTAGATTAGACCACAGATGACAAATAGGCTACTTTAGCAAAGTTTGGCAGTTAAATCCACCAAAATATAACCTAATTCTAAAGGTTCTCAGTTAATAAAACCTAACTTCTGCTAACTCACTTGTCATCCTAATATGATAAATATATTTTGTAAATTAAAAAAAAAAGTTATCATCTGGTGGCTTCTGATGTTGTTTAGAAAATTACTCATAACTGATTATTCATAAAATGAAGAGAACTCCATTGAGTTATTTTCCCCCAAATGACATAATATTACCTAAGAGAGCATGGGAGTACTCTGCCTAACTAACTCATATTTACAGATGATTATACTGTTTTAAACAAGCCCATGCTTTCTAAAGAACAAAATAAAGAAGCTAACTCCCTATTTATTAGAAATTTGGTTCCTCTATACTTTAAACCAAAGCACATTTGGAGAATTCAATGGCAGTTTCTGGAAATCTATTTCTTTACTGAATTCCAAAGCTTTAATAAGCAAATAAAATAGCATAACATAATCAACATCCATGATTTAAATGCTCTGAGTGAAATAAAAGGTGGTACTATTCATTGCATTATGTCTTCTGGAAACCACTTTTGAAATAAAAACTCTTACTGAGCTAGCTAGCACCTAACTGAGGCATGGCCTGGGGAGATGAATGGCATATTGTCCCAGTTTGTTAACAGTTTACTGAAGACAATAACAAGCAATTGCATGTTAACATTTCAGTAATTCAGTGATTTAATGCATCCAATGAAGAGAGCATCATTTTTCAATATTTATAACACAAAGGATATAAGGGTGGAAAAGAAGTTACAAAGAATAATAATGTAATGATCTAAAACCAATTGTAGCAAAAAAAGTACAAATCCCAATCACAGTTCCAGTTTACTTAATATTTTCCTCTTAAGTTACAGAAAAGCAACACAGCACTTCATTATCCAACAGCCATATATACCTTAAAAAATCTCTATTATAGTTTGAATGGATGAGTCACTTTTGCAGATTTACTGTCCTCAAAAAGTATAGTTCTCTCCAATAAAGTGAGCCCAAGGAGAGACATTTCCATTGTATGATAGAAGCTCTATGTGTGTCACAGCAATTACCTAGGGGGAGTGTCCAACACTCAAGGAGAATGACAGACTAGAAGGAAATTCAAAATTCAAGCATAGATGAAATGATGGCAAAGAAAGAACCACCACGGTGTTTAATGAACAATGCTGCAACTATTCATTACGCCTCTTCTCCAGCTGATCATTAAGCTTTCAGCACTGTTTATGCAACAGAAAAGGAAATGTTGACTCAAGATTTCATACACTTACTATTCACACAAAGAAGAAACCATGAAGAGTATAATCTGCAATTACAGTACCTGCTGAAACCGGATCACTGTCATTGAACCTGGTTATTAGTCGTTGTAAGCGCTGTCAAATGCACTACAACTTCTGAATTTGGAATCTGTCTGGCAGGATCATCAGAGACACAAATTTGAAAGCTCATGAAATTAAAAATAGTTCACATTGGTTAAATAATATCAATTCAAACAAAATATTCTAAATGCTGGTTCTAAATCTCTAAGACCAAAGAGTAGAAGAAATCACTCTTTTTATTTCATTTTTGGAGAATTTCAAAAAGTCAAATTAGTCTGTCACTATGTACTTTTAACTATCTCTACCATAAAATATTATCAAATGATGTGATTCAGTGTTTGTTGAATATAAAAATAATGAGTATAAATCATGTACACCAACCACATTTTTAGCAGTACCTTAGCAAACAGAGGCTATAGTAAAAATGCCTTGAATGTATGAACCTAATAGTTAGCTTAACAACCTGCTAATAATACACTCTGATCTTAAGTTAATGAGAACAACATTTTGCAAACTTACAAATTGAGAACTGAGAGTGGTAACTATATTTGTTGTACAGAGCACCTTGGAAACAATTACTCACATGGCACTGTAGAAGGAGCTCGAATGATCAAAACAATTAAATCCCATGTCTACCACTTATCATCTCATTAATTAAGGAACATAATATCTCCTTAAGTTAAAATTTCTGATTTATAAAACTGGGGTATAAGTATCACCTTCAAGAGTTTCTATGAGGATTAAATGTGATTAAATAAAATCATGGATCTGAAAACTTATAGTATAAAGCCTGTCGTGGTCAGGTAGCACTCATACCATTATGCTAGTTTCCATTCATCTTCTGAAAGACTTAATCCTCTTTCATTATGTCCTGAGTCATGATAAAAGGTCAGAGAGACCAGAACCTTTTGGGTGTTTATTTGAGGCAATCAAACACCCAAAAATTTTAAAAACAACACTGAAAAATAACTGAAAATGAATTAATGTGATTCATTCTGAGAAACAGTGCTTTCCCGCATTGTTTTGGCCTAAAGGTAAGTGAAATACTTAAAATATAAAGATCTTATAAAGTGTAATCTTCGGAGAAAATTTCAAAGGGATAGTAGATGAGCAAATGTAACTTTAGAGCTATTTCATTAAAATTTACTGTGCCAAATAACTTTCATTTTGGAAGCAAATTTAGACTGGGTTTTGAAGATTTTTGAAAATCTTTTATCATCTGTGTCAAGCAGTAGTTTACATGCCTTTTCCTGAATTTCTAGTTCAGATTATTTTAAAGAGAGATGTAAAGAGTCTCTTTTTATTCATTATCTTTCTTGAAGAATGAAATACAAAAGCTTCTTTTTGCTCCCTGGCCTTCTATAAGAAAGCACAGATTAAGCCTATCATTCCCTCTAGGAATGGGAACTAGAATCTCCCAAAACTTTATCTCCTATTCCAAGTTTAATGGGCAATTAATTTCCACTGGGAAAAGGAGATAAAGTATAGTTTTTGTTATTGTGTTTTGATTTGTTTAGGTTTTTAGGGTTTTTAGGAATGAAAAGGATGTGGGAGTGGAAATGCAAGACAGGATAAGATCAGGGTTGCATCCCAAGGTGGGAAGAAAAAAGAGGAGTCTCTAGAAGACAGACACTGATCCTTGAAACCGTTTCCAAGAAGAAATAGGGATCAAAACCCAAGACGGGTGAACCAGGGAAGGACTACTAAAAGTATCATTGTTCAGGAACCCAATGACTGTATAGAAGCCAAGTCCTCCACCTCTTACTTTCCAGTCTGGCTTCAGGAAGACCTGTTATCGTATAATAAAGACTTTGGCTGGTCTTTGTCCATGGTTCCTGGTAGGGAGAATCTCAATCCTTGCATTTTCCCAAGTAACATAAGTGTCTTTGTTATCTATGAGGCCCTTGGATCACACCTGAACTTACACTAATGAGATGAGATGACTCAGGATGGGGCTGGCCAACATAAAAATCAAACATGTGATTAAAGGCTTTAAACCAGCCTGACCTCCAGAGAGAGGAGCAAGGCTGGAGATTGAGTTCAATCATGGGGTCAATGTTCAATCAATCATGCCTATGTAATGAAACCAATCTCACCAAAGGGGTTGGGGGAACTATGGTATAACACTTTCTTGAGTTCTATGAGCCATTCTAGTGAATTATCAAGCCTGGGAGGGGAAGGGAGGCTTAGAATTCCTAGGAGTGTAGATACTTGGTCTGGGGTGAAAGCAGTCTTGTTGGAAACCATGCCCTTGAAATTGTAGGGTCTGCACTAACTCCACATGGCTAGTGTCAGAACTGATTAGAACATATCAGTTTGGGTTCAAACAGAATATCTTCCCTAGCCTGCACCCTAGGAAGTGACCATCCATGCAGCATTGATGGGTCCCAGCTATAACAGCACAAAAGGTTGTGATAACGATCTGTGCCATACAGTGAGCTTGGTCCAGGTAGATCACCTATAAGGACCCACTCTACAATGATCTAAGGCAATAATTAAGCCTAGCGTATTGAGGCTGAGGGGTGGGAGTAGGGAGACCCTGGGGTAGAGTGAGGGAAATCTCTTTCATCCATACTTGGGCTAACATGAAAAAACTTGAAAATGTGACCTGGTTAGTACAAGTTCTTTTACAGATATTTAGTACGTAGCTAAAATTTATACAGTATTTCTGAAATTTATATAATATTTAGCTACAGTATGTAGCTAAAATTTATACAGTATTTCTAAAATTTATACAGTATTTCCTCATCACACATTAAAACCACCTGGCTGGCTTTTATTAGTGAGCAATGTTTGGCCAGATTAGTCCAACCACGATCTCTGGGTCATCATCTTAGGAGATTCTTCTGTGCATGGGGTTGAGGACCAACCATTGGACAAAGTACGAGGACAGTGAAAGAAACTCTGGACCCTGAGGCTGCACTGAGCTCCTGAACTTGGCTTTTGGGACTAAGCATGCTATGGGAATACACTGTGGTCAATTTCTTCCAACTAAGAAAAGATATGCCTAATTAAAGAGCTAGTGAACTGCTTCATTATCTCATGGAAGGAAAAATGAGTCTCAATCACCCTACCTATTAAGAGGAACATGGGCTCTAGTGCCATGTGACACTGTACAAAATGGCCTTTGAGCCTTTAGAAGCAAATTCAAACCAAGAATCTTGCAAAAGCTACAAATCCACTTCTCATCATTCTATAACTGGATATACTGTAACTTTCATGGATGTCCCTGAAAAGATTGTTTTAATTCTTAGGCACATGATCAAGGTCCCTTTGAGAGGAATCCAACTTTGTTCATATTAGTACTACAGATTTGAGAAAGGAATTGAGCAGATGGGGAATGAGGGTGCCATTACACAAAACTAAATATTTATTAGATGTTAGCCATAATTGGCTAAATTTTTCCATGAGTGTTAAAATGTAGTTCACTCTGCTTGATAGAAATGTTAATTTTTTCAAAAAGTAATGGAAATCTTAAGGACTCTAGAAGCTGGTCTCATTTTCTTTCTTTTATTTAAATTTCAAATATAATAAAAGTTTTACCTCATTCCCCAAACTCATTCTCCAGATGTAATCACTGCCACCACTTAGTGTATGTCTTCTTAGATCTTATCCAAACCATTAAAAACTCTACATATACGAAAAGGATTTTTAAAATTTTTACAGTAGTGAAAGTGAGTCTTCTTTTATAAAAGTAGCATCACATGTTAAAAATTGTTCTCTAACAATTGCTTAATAGATAATTTACATTAATTCATTTCAATACACAGAGGTATACTTAAACTTTAAAATATATTGGCCCATACTATGATTGCACCTGATGCCTATTCGAGCATTCCTTTCTTGGTAGACATTTAGGATATTTATAAAATTGTTGCTCCTGCACATAATGCCACAATGAAAGTCTATTTCTGCTAGGTAAATCCTTTGATATGGAGTTCTGGACAAAAGGGCATGTGCATTTTAAATATAATTCCAAAATGCCTTCCAAAAAAAGTGATACCATATTACATATGGCCTTACTCTTCTAGACTGCTCACAGGGAGATGTGATACCTGTTGACCACTTCAGCAGTTCTTTGCTCACTTTTATGAAGCTTTGGGGTAGAGTAGAAACAAAAGGAAAGGAGAATCATACTATTCCTGTATTTTACCCCATGGTGTTATAATTTGAGGACTACAGCCACAATGTCTGATAAACTGTGAGCTTTTATGCTTTAAATACCGTATTAAATTTCTTACAGTGTATTTTTATACAGCTATTTCTTTCAAATCATTTATTTTAATGTCGCTTGACTAAAATCAATATCGAGTTTTTTAAGACCCTAATGTTTTTGATTTTGACCTTGACATTACATTGGAAACGTCTGGAAACTTATAGAACAGCACAGACCTACATGGGAAAGGAAGTGGGCAGGTGTGGGTGCTGAACATTTAAATCAGAATCCCTGGGGTCAAGGACTGGCACTGGGGGTTCTGTGAAAAGCTCCCCACATGATGACAGCTGTGCAGTCGGGGTTATGCTCTACAATCAATTAAATGGTAGTTATATAATGCGTTGCTTCCTTTAACTATAACTAACAAAGAATTTGCTTTACAAAGTGGTTAAATAAAGATATGTTTTGGTTTATTATGAGGTCAATATTTTAAAGATTTAAATTAGAATCTGTTTGAAACCAAGGTGTGATTTACTTACAAAGATTTATTGACTTGGAGACAACTAGGACCCTGAATGTAAACATTATTTATAATGTTTATGATGATTATTGTTAATAAAATAGCAACTCTGTTAGCAACAATATCTCTCCAGAAATTATCCCTAAGGATGTTTATTTTTCATTGTAATGATTCATTAATTTGTCCCTTTTACAAATATTTATTGAGCCCCCCTATATGCCACCAACTGCTCTAGGAACCTGGAACATAGTAATAAACAAAGTTGAAACCTGTGCCTTCATAGAAACTACATACACTATACTGGAAAAGTAAAATTAATTAATTAGACCTAATTAATTAAATAGCTAAAATCTTAAACATCGACAACATCAAATGCTGGTGAGCATGTGAAGCAACAGGACTCTCATTTGTTGTTGGTGGGAATGCAAATGGTATAACCACTTTTGGAAGATAGTTTGGTGGTTTATTACAAAACTAAACATACTCTTACCATATGACATAACAACCATGCTCCATGGTATGTACCTAAGTGAGTTGAAAACTTATGTCCACGCAAAAATCTGCACATGAATGTTTATAGCAGCTGGTATTCATAATTGCCAAAAAATGGAAGCAATTAAGATGATTGAATAGAAAAACTGCAATTGCATTCAGACAATGAAATAGTATTTGGTGTTACCAAGAAATAATCCGTAAAGCCATGAAAAAGCACGGATGAAACTTAAAAACATTTTGCTAAGTGATGGCAGTCTGAAAAGGCTACATACTGTATGATTCCAACTACATGACATTCTGAAAAAAGGAAAACTGTAGACAATAAAAAGATCACCGGCTGTCAAGGGTTGGAGAAGGGGTTGAGGTATGAATAGGTGGAAAACAGGGGTATTTCAGGGCAGTAAAACGATTCTGCATGATACTGTAATGGCAGATACATGACATTAAACATTCACTAAAAACCATAGAACTGAACAACACAAACAGTGAATTCTAATGTAAACTATGGTCTTTAGTTAATAACAAAGTACCAATACTGGTTCATCAGTTTTAACAAATGTATCATATTAATGAAAGATTTTAATTAGGGGAAACTGAGGACAGAGGTGAAAGAAAATTTTTGGAAACTGTTCTTTTTGATCACTTTTTCTGTAAACTTAAAACTACTCTGAAAAATAAAGTCTATTAATGTAAAAAACAAATAATGACTAAATAAATATAGTCAGGTAGTGATTTTTGTTATGTTCCTAAACTTACATTACTTTATTTCATGTTAATTAATAAGTCAAATACCTCACTTGTAACATATAGTTAATATTCACTTTTAAACACAAGAATTAGTCATCCTAGCAAGGGTGTCTTCATTTTAGGAGAACACTTAACCCAACTTTAAGTTCTGGTAAGTGGTGATTTAGACTATGATCATTCTCCTTTACGTGAAAAAGGAAAATTACAGCAGATAGGGTATTAAGAATTCAGTTCAGGAACACAAGAAAAAGAAAGGATAAATTGGCATTTGGTTTCTAAGCACTTCTTGATTGGCTCTAGAGTGTGTATTTTGGGTCAAGCCCAGAGCAAACAAATGACATATGATCATGTTCATCTTAAACTTGATGAAAAGAATTGCAAATGACCCAAAAATTCTGTAGTAATTCATTTTTATTTCTGGATAAGAGTAAGAACAATTATTCAATCATTGATTTTAATCTCTTTGGTTAGTTTTATTTTTAAGTCATTACAATATTGTTGCCACAAGCAGTGCTATAAAATCCAAGGCACATTAGGCCCTTTGTGCACTTTATCTGATTAAGTCCTCACAATCCCTCTGCCAGGTAAATATTTTTTATCTCATTTATACTTTTATTGAGATTCACAGCAGTTAAAACCTTGCCTGAAGACACATGACTAATAAGTAGCAGACCCAGGCTACATCTGAAGATTAAATTTGAGGCTCCTGTAACCTCAGGATTCCACTCTCTGGTATTCAACTTTGCTCATAAGCCACCTTTGTTTATTTATAAGTTAAATTTGACAATGATTGATCTTAAGACGAAGGGTTAATGAACAGGACTGCCACAACCAAAGATTTAGAAGCAACCTTAGTAAATCCAAAACAAGGTGAGTTGCTTAATTTATACAAACCCTTGCCATGTTGTATAACTAACTCTCTTAGATCTGCTAGAATTTGTAGAAACCTTAAATAAAAATTAAATTTATATTATAAAAAGTTCTCAATTATGTAGGTTGATACTCTACAGCAATATATAAAAATAACCCAATATTCTGTCTTCTAAGGTACCATGATGACCTTTCCCTCTACACATTTTTTTGAAGAATCCATAAAATAGGGAAAAATGGCATTTGCATCCAAATCTTACTGCTATTTATGCAGTGGTTGATTTTTCCTATAGTTGAATGTGGCCCTTCAGCAGATACCTCTCCCAGAGTCATTGTAATTTTGGCCTCTTCACCTTTTGAGAAAGAACTATACAAAAGAACCATCACCTCTCCCTGATGTTTAATCAGTGCTCAGCATGCTAAGGTATTTTATGAAAGCTCCCTGGCAGGAAATCGAAACCCCTTTCTTCAAAACAATAAAACATCAAACAGAGGGATCTGTCAATCAAGATAAGATTTTTCTATTTTAAAAAAAAAGATCCTCAAAGAATAAAAAGCTTTCACACTAATTAATATCTACTAAGGCTCCCACCAGTTTACAGGCTTGAGCAAAGCCAAGAACTACACAGTTAATTCAAGTCCAGAAGGTTCTTCTGCATCACTCATCTGGACTGACAAGAGAAAGTACTTCCCTAAAACAATTAGAATAATTAATTCCAATTTGAACTTCATATCAGCCCTTACAAACTTCCTTGGAGTATGACATTATAATCAATTATTCAGAATTAAATCTAATTCTGTACACATCTATTGCTTACCCACATAACACCATGCACTATATTAGGTTCTGGAAACATAGAAATGTTTAATTCATTCTCTTGCTTTTGAATAGTGTACAGATGATTGGAATTCTGTTTCCTGAATAGTTTTCTCACATTCTATGTTTCTTTATGCGTACAAAAGACAGTCAGACTAGAAAAAAGTTACCATATATCTTGTGCCTGATTTTCTTCCACATCATGTTTCCCAAGAAGTTATCCAGCCCATGCTGCATACTTCTCAAGACAGGCCACCATATCTGGACAGCTCCTAAATTTTGATAACAGCTAACGTAATTGGTGATAACAACTAAGGATGAAACAACATGCAATTTATTTAGGAAGCTCTTTGGAGCCTGCAGGACAATGAGGAAGAAACCTTACAGTAGTCAAATAATGAATTTTTCTAAGTATCTATGAATAAAATGCACAGGGCACTAAATTAAAAGAAAGCTTAACAATCTAAAATCACTTTGGTATTTTTAAAATTTTTTTCCTTCTTTAGGCCTTTATTTTCTCTAACAACTCTAATATGTAGTATGCAAATATCACATATAACACTCCTCCCTCATCCCCAACACACATACAAGAACTACAGAATAGTAATTATTAAATAGATAATCCATTCAATTAAAGAACTTTACATACTATGATGAATTTGGGCCATTTTCTTTAATAATAGACCTTCTCTCATCCAAATAATACCAGCAAACCAAGAGGCAAAGGAACAAACTAGAAACAAGGTCCAAAGTCTTCCCTAAAATACTACTTTTGAACTATTGTCAGCAGTCTAAAAAAATTCCATGATGGAAAATCTGTACTCCCTAACTGCACATGTTGATGGCCATCCTAACTGAACCACTTGGACTGGGACATTACTGGGTTTCTTCTACCCAAATATGCTCATTGACGTAGCCCATGCTTACAAGAAATCTGAACAACTCTACAAGGGAAAGTGGAACATAACCTTGATCTTCCAAGGAGGAATACAATTAGCTCACCCAAAGGCAGGGGGAGGAAAAACCGAGTCCAGGAAATGTTGTAAATATCTTTAGTCCAGGCAACTATCTTTCTAAATTCTTTTCTACAGCCATTTTGATGAAATTACACGAAAAAGTGATTTAATGAGAATGTGCTTTAGGGACATACGTTTGTTACCTTAACACAGACATCATTTCTTTTCGATTATAAGTTGGAAAATATGCTCATTTCTGTGGTAAACACCAAAGAACACTAGTTTATCTTATTCACACAGACCAAGTACATGTTCTTTGCTCCCTTTACTCATTCCTACCCATAAACTGTGAATGACAACATAACCTAGAGTTAACGTCCACTACTTTTTCCCACTAATCTTGCTGGGGTCTAGCTCCACTGGGCTCCTCATTACCTGAGTATATTATGCTCACTCCATTCACTCAGCAGTCATCCAGAAAACATTTATGGAGCGCCTACTTCTGCTCAGTACTGGAGACATATAATGAGACTGACAGCTTAATATACGTACACATGCAGCCGGATCCACAGCTATTCATCCTATAAATACTACCCCCTAGCCTGGGTGGTAGTAGAGGGAGTAGAGGAAAGAATAAGGTGGGTTTCTAAGTATGCAAACCTAATACAGTTTAATAAAGGCTATACCATGGTCTGAACAAAATGTTATGTGGCACACAGAAGGGAGAGGAGATGGAGACAAGGTAGAGTTTGTGAAAGGCTTAAAAGAACTAACATTCTGCAGGGGTCTTGGAGAATAAGGAGTGTTTATAGGCCAACAGCATTTCAGGCAGAGAAGACAGAGTGTTCCAAGTGTCTCTTGGAAGTATGAGAGAAAAGGAGAGGAAATATGGCTGGAGCTGCACTGTGAGAATAAGCTGGGGTCAGTGTATGAAGGCTTTGTTGCCTGCCCTACAGGAAATTCTAAATTGATGAAGTACAGAGGTTGCACACACATGTGTGATATAACTGGAGGTATAATTTGGAGAGATGATTTTAAAGCGTCAAACCTCTTAAAATAGAAATGGACCATGTTAGACATGGGAAATGTGATAAAACCACATATTTAAGAATATTAAAATCTCGAGCTATTTCCTAATAAAATGTACATTATCAAAATAGCTAGAGGTATTAGAAAACCTGAATAAGCCAGTGATGACTGAAAACATTTTTCATGCTATTTAACTTTTAGATACTTTTTATTATGGAATATATCAAATATATATAAAAGTGAAAAAATATATTATGAATCAACTCTCATAAAGTTTCATATTACTCTTACAGACTCTTCCCCCACACTGTCCCTGGGATTATTTTCAAGCACAACCAAGACATTCCATAATTTTGTCAGGAAATAATTGACACATTTAAAAATATTTTCTAAGGACTATCATTCCAAAATCAGCTTATGGGTGAATTCTTTCAAACATTTTACCTTACAGTGCACTGAAAAGGATGAAATGCTTTGCAAATTGGGCAAGAATCCAGCATAAATTAATGGTAAGGCCTGAATTCCCCCAAAAGATAAACAAAACCAAAAACTAGAGATGAATTTTTCATATGAATATAAATACAAAATCATAAACATTATTAAATCAATAAGAATCACATAAAATATCATAATAGGAAGATCTGTTAAAAATGGAAGTATCAATATAAAGTATTCTAAAATTAATCTCGAAGTAACTAAGTCAAAAAAAGAAAAAAAATCCCAATAGATGACATAAAAAGCCTTTGAAATATTTCAATATTTATTTCTAATTTAAAATGTCTAGTAAAAGAGCAATAATAAGCATTTACCTTAATATCACACTAGATAGTTCAATATTTGTGGCATTCCATTTAAATCCATTTCAATTTAAATGAGACAAAGATACATACAAACTCTGAGGAATATACTGCATAAGAGTTTATTATATAAAGGGAAACACAACATTTTCACAAAGAACAGAAAAAAGACTTGAATATACAGTGCTACAATACTGAGAAATAATATTGCAAAAGACATATTTTTCAAATTTATACAAATATCACCTCCACTCAAAGTGCCACTAGAATTTATAATGGAGTTCTAACGAATCTAAGTTTCATATGGGAAAGCAAAAACAGAGCTTTTTTCAATGGCATGCATTATTGAAAATTCATCTTAATATAGGATGTATAACTAACAAGGGATAGACAGAACAATAAAACAGATCAGATATCTATAAACAGTCAAAATGCGACACTGGATCCTTTATTCCCATCAAAAGTAATTTAAAACACATTAGAATTTAAATATAAAAAATTAAATCATAAACATACTTGGCAAAAATACAGATATATATTTGTATAATTAGGGAATGGGAAAGGTCTTTGTTAGGAAGCCATAAAACATTAGGGAAAGAAACACTAAGAGACTGAAAAAAGGGGGAAAAAAATCCAAATATTAAAAGAAAGACTATATGAACTTAAAATATTTGGCACTTGTGGCAGAGATGGAGTTATTATTCTTAATATAGATTAAGAATATGTTTATATATCTTAATATCTTTAAATCTATATACTTTATATCTCAAATCAGATAAGTAGAATTACTTTCAAAATAATATGGGCAAATATTATGAGTAAACAAATCATAAGAAAATATAAATAAAAAGGATAAGCATTAAAAATTAAATCTCATCAGTAATTAGGTTAGCGGAAATTAGCATGATAATATAATGATATTCCATTCCCCTATCAAAAGTGAGGCTTTTATTTTATTCATTTTTTATTTCTTATGACAAGTCTATGTTGGCTAGAGGTCCAAGGAGTAGCACTCTCAAATATTCCCATTTGACATAAATTGATATCAATTTTCTCAAGGCAATCTGACTATACATATCAAAAAGATGAAAAACATATCTAGCAATCTGATCAGAAAATATATACTTCTAAAATTATCCTTGAAGAAAAGGTGTTATTAAAGTATAGAGAAAAGATGTTCACAAAATACTATGTGGATAAAATAGATTAGAAATAAGTAATCCCATGTTTTGTGAATTATGATAAGTGTCTTCTTACTCATGCTGCAATATTATTCATAATAATATAAACTTGGAAGTACAAGTAAAAATCACTGTGATTAGCATTTTGGGGTTGGCATATTTACAGATTCACTGAATTTCATTTTGTTTAACCCTATTTCAAAATTTTCTGGATTGACTATGCATGTGTCATGGAGGGGAGAAAAATTTGAAAACTAAAAATTCACAAAAATTAATGTCATAAAAGATTTTAAAAAATGGATTAAAATGTTTATTAAACCTGGGTGCCCAGGTGATCAATAGTTCGGAGAAATAAAACCAAAGAGATGTACACTGTGTAGGGATAGGTGGGATGAAATGAGGGCTGACAAGCAGCAAAGCTTTAAGATTGGATGCTGGGAACTCTCCAGAAATTAAATCAACTAGAGTGAGTGTCTCTTCCCATTTTATTTTTGGTTTCAGGGTGCAGGGTTTGAGGAGATGTGACGAAGATTTCCAGTCTGGCCAAGCTGCGGCAGGTGATGCAGTTAAGATCTCAGCTCTCTTACAACTCTCCTTTTTCTCAGGATATTCTGCACAGCTCTACAGAAGCCAAGTCAAAGCTGCCTTTCTTTTCGTGTTGTCTTTTATACTACTGCAAACCATAAGACATCCATGTCCTCTGGACTCCAGCATAATTAATTACACCATCACCTGGAGCTTGATATTCATTCTACCTTGTGGCATTCTTATAATGTTATTTTTAGTGAGATTTAATGTTTTATACATTAATGTCTTTGTCTGGTGTGGCCAGCAGCAGTAGTAAAAGGAAAGCAGCCAATCAAGAAGAAAACCTGCAGGGAGAGCTAGTCAGGATGGTGTAGAAGGTAGAAACTGTGCTCACTCCCTCTCACAACCACATCAAACTTACAACAAAACTATAGAACAATCATCATTGGAAGTTGCCTGAGATCTGGCTGAACAGAAGTCCTACAACAGAGGATATACAGAAAAGGTCACCTGGAGACTGGAAAGAGGGGCAGAGAAACAAGCTGGTCCCAGAACCACACGTAGTGGTTGAGACTCGGGAGGATCCCCCTAGCTGCAGAAATCCCCCCAGAGGAGCAAGGAGACCCCACTCTACACTGGGTTCCCCAGCCTGTGGTTCCAATGCCATGAAAAGAAGTTCCCACAACCTCTGGCTGTGAAAACCAGCAGAGATCATGGCTGAGTGAGACAGAGGGCTGCAGGAGTTTCAGATGGTCCTCTTAAATGAGTTTCATGCATAAACTTACTTGGTGACAAACTCACTCACTCTGAGCTCCAGTGCTGCAGCAGTAGTTCAAGGAGTGCCAGGGACATACAAGGAAGAACTGAGTTCCCTGACTTCAGGGAGAGGGGTGGAGGGGCAACTTTCTCCTGGACAGAAATGCTGGCAGTATCCATGGTTCCTTAATTGAGCCCTCACCCCTCCCAGCATGCAGACGCAGGCAGTTGCCACATTTGAATCTCCATAATCCTTCTTAACGCAGGTCGCTCTGCACAGGTGACTCCCTGAGACTCCGCCTCTCACAAATTGCAGGCCCACCCAATATGCATCCAGTAGTTTTCTCCATACAAATGGCCTGTCTGGGCTCAGGCTGCGGACTTCCCTAAAATCTTACAAGGGCTCACAAAGCCCAAAGCAGAAGAATCTGGCCTTGACGTGCCTCATACTATTTGCTGAGCAGCCCCAAGCCTGGTATTAGCGGCAGCTGGCCTTAGTTCCTGGCTTGGCCTCTTGAGGCACCTATAAGCCCAACACGGGTGTCAGCCATTTGCAGATTGCCTGGTGACTCTTACCAGGTAGCCACAGAAGTGCACAGGCTGCAGCTGAATTTGGCCTACTGCTGGGCCCCTCCCAGCAGACCCTTGGGCTGGCACACCTGCTGGCCTGCTTTAACCTGAGCCAGAGCCAGAGCCAGAGCCAGAGCGCCATCCAGGTCTGCATCTGAGGAGGAAACACCCAAAGGGCATACTGGGCAGGCATCAGAGCCCTGGTAAAGTGAATCCTGTTCTGTAGGGTCAGCTCCTCACTGGCCAATCTTCACAACCAGTCAGCCCAAAGGTCAATCCCTCTCATCGATGTACAAATAGCAACCAAGGCTCAACTACAACATGAGGACACAAACAACCCACACAAGGGACACACCTCAAGTACCTGGCTCACGTGATCAGGGAAGACTGCTCCAGTGGGCCGCACAGGACACCTACTATATAGAGCCACCCTACTAAGACTGGGAGACTTAGGAACTCTACCTAATACATAGCAACAAGTGCAGGGAGGCAGCTAAAATGAGAAGACAAAGAAACATATTCCACATAAAAGAACAGAACAAAGCTCCAGAAAAAGAACAAAATGGAGACAAGCAACCTACCGGATACAGAGTTCAAAACAATGGTTATAAGGATATTCAATGAACTTAAGAGAAGAAGGGATGAACTCAGGGAGAACTTTAACAAAGAGAGAGAAATCATAAAAATGGAAATGAAAACCATAAAACGGAACCAGTCAGAAATGAAGAATACAATATCTGAGATAAAGAGTACATTAGAGAGAATTAACAGACTGGAAGAAGCTGAGATCAAATCAGTAATTTAGAGGATCCAATCAGAACAGCAACAACAACAAAAAAAAAGAATCCAAAAAAATGAAGACAATTTAAGGTGATTCTGGGACAACATCAAGCATAACAACATTCACATCATAGGGATACAAGAAAAGAGAGAGAGCAAGGAATTGAAACCTATTTGAAGAAATAATGACAGAAAACTTCTATAACCTAGTGACAGAAATAGACATATAACCCCAGGAAGTTCAGAGTCCCAAACAAGATGAACCCAAAGAGGCCTACACCAAGACACATCATAATAAAATGCTAAAGGTGAAAAACAAAGAGAAAATCTTAAAAGCAGCAAGAGAAAAGCAATTTGTTACATACAAGGGAGCTTCCATAAGACTATCAGCTGATTTCTCACCAGAAAATTAGCAGACCAGGAGGGCTTGGCACAAAATATTCAAAGAGATGAAAAGCAAGACCTATACCCAAGATGACTTTACCCAGGAAAGTTATCATTTAAAATCTAAAAACAGATAAAGAGCTTCCCAGACAAGACAAAACTAAATGAGTTAATCACTAGTATTACAGAAAATATTGGAGGAACTTCTTTAAGAAGGAGGAAAAAATATGTATCAAATATACGAACAATAAAATGGCAATAACTACATATCAACAAGTATTTCAAATGAAAAGGAATTAAATGTTCCAATCAAAAGATAGTTTGGCTGAATGGATAAGAAAGCAATAACCTTACATATGTGGCCTACAAGAGACTCACTTCAGGTCAAACGACACACACATACTGAAAGCAAAGAATGGAAAAAGATATTTCATGAAAATGAAAACAAAAAAATCTGGGATGGCAACATTTATACCAGACAAAATAGACTTTAAAACAAAGGCTATAACAAGAGACAAAGAAGGACCCAATAATCCCACTTCTGGGTATTTATACGAAGAAACTCAAAATACTTTGAAGGGGCATGTACATCCACATGTTCACTGTGGCATTATTTACAAGATATGGAGGCAACTTGGTTGTCTATCAGTGGATGAATGGATAAAGAAGAAGTGGTAAACATATACCATGGAATATTACTCAGTCATTAAAATGAATGAATGAATGAACGAATGAATGGAATCCTGCCATCTGCAACAACATGGATGGACCTAGAGGGTATTGTGCTGAATAAAGTAAGTCAAATGAAGATAAATGCCATGTGGTTTCATTTACATATAGAATCTAAAGAACAAAATAAACAAAACAGAAACAAACTCATGATACAGAGAACATTTTGAGGGTTACCAGATGGAAGAGGGGTTAGGAGTAGGTGCAAAAGGGGAAGATATTAAGAAGTGTAAATTGGTAGCTACAAAATAGTCATGGGATGTGAAATATAGCATAAAGAATATAGTCAATAATATTGTAATAACTATGGTGTCAGATGGGTACTAGATTTATCAGGGTGATCATTTCATAAGATATATAAATGTCTAATCACTGTGTTGTACACCTGAAACTAATATAATATCATATGCCAACTATAACTGAAAAATAAAAAATATTAGTAAAACAAAGCCCTGTAAGGAGTGAATTACAACTCACTGCATGTTGCCTTGGATTGTTATGTCCACCCCTGGTTGCTGCTGCTTCTCCCATCTCCACTCCTCAAACTGAACTCTGTAGTGGCTCCTCTGGATATTCATGTGAGTCGTACTTTTGCCTAGCTACTAAACTTGTCTTGATTCTGGGGTCCTAAATTCTTTCCAATTTTCAACATTGGCTTCCCTCCATAATGGGGGGCAGGAGGTTTAGTCATTTGCCAAATCCATGTTGGCAATTAAACTGATATTTCATAAGAATTCTACCCCATTTTTAATACACAAACACAACACATACTCTCACACAATCTACAGTGTAAGTTATTTGATGTGATGATGATGATGATGATGATGATAACAGGTAGCCAACATCATTTATGAACTCCTAATATGTGCTGTGTACCACACATATTACTGCCAGTTCTGATGAGCCTTCAAATTAAGTGTTACCACTCTGCTTTCACAGATTACGTAAACTCAAAGAGGTTTAAGAGACTGATCCAGTACCAATGCCAGTTTGAGGCAAATGTCTGTATGACTTTCAAAACTCCCACATATTCTTGTATCCTCTGCTGAATCAACACCTTTTTCAGGGCTATGACTCACTCCATAGCTTAGCAAGTGTCACAGCTCCTCACATATGAAGTTCTAGGCCAAGCCTCCTCCAAAAAAAAGTCTCACTGACCCTAACAGTTTCAATAGTTAGCAATTAAAGGAAGAATGAAGAATTACTCCTTACATTTACTGCCCCAAAAAACTATGGGAATACGAGGTCTATAATATAATTGAATCAAAACAGCATTTTGTTAGTTATTATGTATTAATAGTTAATGGGATGAAATACAGCAAAAAGCAACGGGTTGTCAAGTACAAGATGCATTCACAACTTGCTCAACAGGAAAAAGCAATGACTCCATACACTGCTCCTCATCTATTATATGCTTGTGTGAAAAATACAGAGGCATGAACGAAGTCAAGGAAATCATAGTAGCAGGTAAAATACAAGAAAAAATTAATAGTACTTCATTAGTAATATAAAAGAATACAACTCTCTATTAGCAAATCCTGGTTTGCCTTAAGCACCTTCCTAAGAATGAATTTAAAATAATTTTCCATTATCAATGGAAAGAAATACATGCCACAAATGGTTTATTTTTATATGCTTTAGATTACTAACTGCTGAAACAAAGCATACAAAATATCATTTACAAACAAAAAAATTCCAGAAAACAGAGTAACAAAAAAAATGGTCTTGCATTTATTTTGTACATAATCGAAAGTAGGTAATTAAGTGACTTATCTGAGAAATGAAAAATGCTGTTACGAATTTATATATGTGTTTTACTCTGTCCACATACTATAGGGGAAAAAAAAAGAACACTATCATAGTTGAATTCACATCTGAATCAGGGGATTACAGTTCTTTAAATCAGTTTACTGGGAAACTCTAGCTCTTGACCTACAAAGAAACATTCCAAATACAACAAATATATGGGCCAGCTTAAATCCTTTCTGGAATTAGGTAGGAAAACACACACACACACACACACACACACACACACAGAAACAGTAAATGAATGAATGACCAATCAATCAATCGATCCATTTTCAGGGGTGGATGGGGGGGGGGTAATATTTTTACACAGCCATTTTGTAAACATTAGAAAGGGTGTCCAAAGCACATATGAGTGTGATAGAACTATTTCTTTTCCACTCAGGCCACAGTTCCATTCTGTTTCTTGACTATGGTATACATATTTGGATAATGGATATTCCAGTAAAAATTCTCCTTCAAGATCAACCCAAGGTCCTCCATTGGGCTAAAGGCTCATCAATGTATAACTTATCTCTAAACCATGTGAAAAGGGTAAATAGTGCCCATGTCCCCTGAAAACTATCAGTTATGGAAACTGATTTTCCTGCTGAAAGCTCAGAGTAGTTTCCACAGTGTCCAAGGTTCTCAGTCTTATCCTTGACAAGGTACAGTTTAGAGGGGGTTCAGAGAAAAAGATGTTTTATAAAATATGCGAAGATAACTCCATAAAATCAAAGAAAATCTGTATGTGGTAGATAATAAACTAGTGCATGCATAATATGAACCTTTAATACTGTATAAGTATATGACCATTCGAGTTGTCAAAAACAGCCTTCCCCTTAGAATAGTTATGGTGCATATTATCATCATAATCAAAGGGCTTTACCCAAAATCTACTCTGAAGGTAATTTATATGAAATAGTTCTTCTTTTATTTTGAAGGAGGCAAGAATATTTTCATTCATTCATTCATTCATTCATTATTCATCTATCTGTTCATCTAGTCATTTAGCTCATCCATTTGACACATTTTGAGCAGCTAGTTTATATAAGGCATATGTGGTAGCTGGAGAGGAAAAACAGGGAAAACATGCTTATCTTAACTACAATCAAAGGAGACGGTTATTATGCACCATGAGATGTGTAAATTGTTTGGGGAGATCAGAGGAAGAAGACATGAATTCCAAATGAAGGGCTTGAAGTAGGGCTCTTTATATAAAGTGGCATTCGAATTGGTTTTTGAATAAGTTAAATGATTTAAAGGCACTTAACAATTTAATTTCAATCTAACCTGGCTAAAATCAGACAACATATAATCAATCTTCTCCATTAATCTAGGTACATGTTTATAATCTGTGACGAGTTATTTATATTGAACCATGGTACTGTCTAATTTGGAGAAATGTGTAACCTAGAAATAAAAAGCTTTAAGGTTGGATAGAACTAGGCCAAAGTCTTGGTTTCTCCACTTAATATTCATGTGGTCCTTGGCCCATTTCCTAACATTGCTGTACTTTAATTTTCTCATCTATTAAATGGAGAAAATAATAGTGCCTACTTGGTGATATTTCTTGTAAAAATTAAGTTTTAAAAGTATATAAAACCCTTAAAATGTGACTAACATAAGTAAACACCTAGTAAAGACAGTGTTATTATTATGCACTGCTAGTCAGCGGTCCCCATGTAACTCAGGAGATGCCCAACAAAGGTGCACTTCATATCCACACTGATGCCTGTAAATGTCAATACCTGCCCTTGTGCTAGGGTTTGCACTCAGAGCCAAGCAAACCTCAGTCTGCATTAATTTTTTTGTCTGTTATCTACATAGTACACAACATGTCTCTTCAATGGAACTCCTATTCATCATTCTACCGTGATTTCACCTGCTTTTGGAAAATGACTAATGCTTTTTGACAATACCCAGAGCCCCTCAAAGACAGTGTCTTATATTTCACACAGCCTGTGATTTTTACTGGAATGATCCCAAACTACCTGCAAATTTTTGAAAACTCATATACAGCTGATTCTATACAATGTAATTAACAGGTATTTAAGTTTCATTACATGTATATTACCTATTGTCTTTTTATAATTGTATTCATTGACTGAAATTCAAGTTCTATGGTTACATAACCAAAACAAGGTAAACTGTACAAATATTAGATGCCTGATAATTATTTGTTGAGAAGAAAAAGCACTTTACATCATGGGCCAGGTTGATAAGGAATAAATTAGAACTCACTGTTCAATATGGTAGCCACTAGCCACATATGGCTAATGAGCACTTGAAATGTGACTAATCCAAATTGAGATGTGCTGTAAGTATAAATTACACACCAAATTCTGAATACTTAGTACACGAAATAAACAAGAAAAATTCCATTCAAAATTTTTGTGATTACAAGTTGAAATAACATTTTGGCAATATTGAGTTAAATTAGATATAATTAAATATTAAATTAAATTAGATATAACTAAAATTTATTTCACCTGTTTCTTTTTACCTTTCTAATATGGCTACTAAAAATTTTAAGTCATATATGTGGCTCATATTATATTCCTATTGGGCAGCACTAAACTAAAGTCTCTCATCCTGATGGAGAGACACAAGCCTGTTCTGAAAGTAGAGGAATTAGCATTTCCTGAAATCTTAAAGATCCTCTGATGTCCCATATGTCCAGAGGACAGAAAGATGATCACACAACCTTCCAGTTTCCTCGGCAAGTCAAAGGAATAAACATGCTCTCTCATCTGAGAGGTTCTTAGGAATCTCACAGAGGTACTAGATAAATTCCGGGTATCACAAAGACTGGGTGGTGAAGGTGGAGGTGGGGATTCACAGCAGGTAGCTAATACAGTGGTTCCCCTTGATTCATTTACTGGTGAGATAAACCAACAGTCCATATTTAATAGTGTCAAGTAGCTCTTTATTTACTCGTGGATTCAAAACATTTCCAGAGCTGAGCACCAAAGAAATTTTCCAATATTACCTGATGTTGTATGTTTTGGTGAACAGATGAAATTAAGAAATATCTAGAGGTTGATTAGACTACTGATTTCAAGAAAATTTAAAAAATAAATTCTTAATGGTTCAACACTCATTTCCTCACCTGAGAAAATCCCATAATTTTCTGTAACTTTCATAGTAAAAAATCCAGCCAAGCCAGTTGACCAACCATAAGCAGAGAAAACACTTCTATATTCAGCACTGAGCATCAGATACAATCTAATCTAAAATGGGTACCTGCTGGTCTGAAAATGGAAAAGCAAAAATCTCCAGACCTGACTTATGCTTAAAATATGAAAAAGATCCCTTTATGGATGGATGAGCAGTGTAGCTCACATCCCATCGTAGTCACAAAAATAATAAATGTAATATCTAATTTCTAAAGAGAATAGGCTCTCTCTAGAAACTATTTTAATAAATGATAAATTATCCCAGTGTAAAATATCCGCCCAAGTGATCCTAGATAAAAACAAAGCTTAGGGCCTTCATAGGATACTACAATGATGAATCATAACAAAAAATAGCAGCTGCTGCTTGTGTTGATAGCTTAAAAGTACTCTCATATCTAATTTGAATCATCAGATAACCTATGAATTACCTAAGGGAGGCACTGTTTTCCCAATTTTGCAAATGATGAATCCCAAGAGTTTATACCTTGTAAATAACCAAAGCAAGAATCTAAATTCAAGTCTCTTTAGAGCAAACTGCATATTATAAAATGACCCCATCAGTACCCGCATCAGTGTTAAGATCTCAGTATTTGGAAGACCCAGTGGATTTTATTTTAAAAATCCTAAAAGAACATGTGGGCCTGGTCCCTGAAGTTGTAAATTCTGTATATGAATGTGAAGTTGCATGAAGAGGTGTGTGGAAGAAACTGAAGAATATCATTTTTGAATGTTTTATTTATTTTTCTCATTACAAAAGTAATAATATATGTTATTTATAGGAATATAAATAAATAATATTTAACTATAATTTCGCAAACCAGAGAAAATTACCGTTGATATGTCAATAACTAGTGATGTGCACACAGAGGAGATCTTCAATATTTTTAGTAGTCAATGTGGCACCTCAGAAGCAGGCGACAGTCATGACAATGCCATGTCAGACTGTCTACAAAGCTTTATCAGTTGGTACATGTGCCACAGCTGCTTTGGGTCTATAATGTTTTTCATGGAATCATATCATCCTGCAGATTTTCAACCTCTTTTTCAAAAGTCACAATATACCTTAAATATGTTACAAAGTGTGGTTCAATTGTTCTATATACATAGAGTCTTCATTATAGTAAAAGTGTGGTTTCCTTTGTGGAAAAGGATGAGGTTAATGGTAACCTTGACTGCTGTTATACACTGCATACAGATTCACTGACCATCTTCTACTTCAAAAGTGCTGAGCAAGGTACTAGGTGAAAAAGAGTTGGAAAGGCCATGGTTCTTCCCTTAATATCTTAAAAGCCAGTAATTGAACTTGGATCCCCATGAGGACACTGGCCAATGGAGTGCCTTGACACATTACTCCAAAGGTGGTGGTAAGGAAGACAACTGCAGGTTTCATTGCTTTATTATTTGAAGCTCCATAATAGCTTCTGCTAAATAACCTTCCTTGATTAAGCCCTTGGTTACTCTGTTAATGTACCTTTAGTAAATTCAGCCATAAAACTGATTAAAGATGGTGCCAGGCTCTCCACTGCTTTATACATGTTATCTGACTTTTCCTTTACAGGTTGTGCGTATAAGCACCTCCATTTTAAAAATTTGGAAATTAATGCTTGAAGACATTAATTAGCTTAACTAAGTTAACAAAACAAATTTATCTGACCTAACGGCCAGGCTCTTAACACCAAATTCTATGGCCTTTAAAATATTGACTATAAAAAGAAAGTCACAATATATCAAGTTAAACAAGCCTGGCCTAGAGGGCACCAGGACAATCTTATCCCTGCCAAACTTATATCCTGTCATCTCACTTGCCTCTGTGCCTCAGCTCCATGATTCTTTCAGATGCAAAAGTAAGCTGAGCTCTCTCCCTAAGCAAAGACCTTCTCACCTGTTATCTTCACTTGCAATGTTCTTTCTTAGCATGACTACAGATCTCAACTTTAATATCTCACCATAAATGTCACTCATCAAAAATAATTTAAATGGTCATTCATTCCAATATATTCTCTCTGATAGTACTCTACTTTCCCTCTCCCTATTATAAAACAGGAATGAAGCAGGTTTTAGAACAGTCAGTAGGAAATAATACTCTACATGTAAAAACACTAGTATGTATCCAAATACAATCACATATACATATATCACATTCAAAGCTTGGAATAAAATATAAAAAGCAAAAAAGGAAAAATGAGAAAAGTAAGGAAAAGGAAAGAAAAGTATCTGCAAAGCATTATCCCGAGATTTTAACAATAATTTCTTTTTTTTTCTGATGAATAAGATGTTCTATGTTTTTGCTTGCCTACACTTTCTAACTGTTGGTAATTAACATATATTTCTCTTATAGAATATTTCAAAGGCATAATGGCGACTCTAAAATAAGCAGTAAGAGTCCTTCATTTTTTTTTCTTTTTGCAAGAAAACATTCTTAATTGAGTAGATGCTGAGGTTCTCTCTAAACTAGGTATCTAATGTCATGGCAGTAATTCAGGGATTAACTGTATTTCCTTTTTCCTTTATAAAATCTTTTTTGGGGGGTCAGAGGAGGGTTGGAAGTGGAAACAATGGTTTTCACAACAGCAGCAACAATTAGCAGTTGAGGAAGAGATGTCTTAACTGGTATTCTCATCCCTCCCCCCCCCAAAAAAAAACTGGTAAGTTTGTGGGAGGGCATGAAGAAACACACAAACCAAAACCAACACCCCAATCAAGAGCAGTAAATGGGACTCTGCCATGCCCAACCTCGCTCAGCCTGACCTTCAGAAGAGTAATTCTGTAGAGAGGCCATTTCCACTACAGTTGTAAAAATCTCAGGCAATAGCTGAGGAAAGATGAAAGTGTTCTGGAGTTGGAGGAAAGATTCCTGAGGAATGGAGAGAGGGGCAGGAAGAGCTCTCGTTGAACTCCCAACACTTGCACAGAAGCAGGCTTTTAATCTGTGGTAGTGCTTTACCTGAAAATCCCATTTAAAAAATCCATTATTAGCTCAAAAATAAATGAATTCTCCAGTTCAATAATGGCCAATTTGCAATTATTTGGTCAAATGCCAAAATACCTCTGAGGCTTTGCTGATACAGAGGTAGCAAGTAATGATCAAAAATGACGCACTCGGCATCAATCGAATTGATGAGAAAAAATGGCTATCATGATATTGGCAACAAAATAAAAAAGACTTTTTAAAAATTATATGCTTGCACAAATTTCCATTAATTCTAAGGATAAATGCCACTGAGTAATTTGGCTTTATTTGAAGGAGAAATTTTAGGGGAAAAAAATATAACTTATTTTAAGGACTTTATGAAAATAATTGTGTTCAGCAGCTTTCACTTCCCAGAGAGCTGAGCATGTGTGGCATTAACGCTAACATGGTGGTATAGCCCAGTGCCACCCAGGGCACGACGAGCAATGCTCTGCAGACAATGAGGAGACACAGGGAATTTGTATTTTGGTCTAAAAATTTTTATTGCTAAGTTTAAGAACTATGAAAATTGGAATGTTTTGTGGTTTTCCATAGATTATATTTAATATATGTTATTTAGTTGAGGTTCTAAGTTAGTGTCAATCTAATTTTCTGAACTTCTCTTTCTCTGACCATTATTGAGTATTCAGGACTCCAGTCTTCAAGGGCTCATGTTAACAAAACCTCTGCTGAAGGGATTTGTTTTGGTGTCCTTTTCCAAATATCTTCTCACCTCAGGTGGTTCTTTTCTTTGCCCTTCACAGCAAGACAGAGCTGGGGAACAGGAATGGGCTATTTCACTTGGTGTCTGGTAGGTGAACAGCAAGAAGAATAGATTATGGAGTGAGAAAGAGTGGGTAACCCATAGGTTATCATCGCCACAACCATCGAATGTCCTCCTTCAGGATTCTAAAATGAGTTTCAACACTAAAAATGGTAACTGAAAAAACCAAAAGGGCAGAAAAGTATTCATTTACTCAACTGAAGAACAATTTATATATTTTGTAAAATTCCTGAAAAGGGGCTTTTTAGTGTGCCGCATTACAAAGATCACACTTGAAATATAAATTTTTGAGCAAGTGGGAGAACAGATGCAATTTTAGGGCTACTGAACAATGCAAGCAGAGGCCATGAAAACACTAACTCAAAAAGATATATATATTGTTCATTGCAACAGTATTTACAATGGCCAAGACATGAAAGCAACCTAAATGTCCATCAATAGATAATGGATAGATAAAAAAAAAAAAAAATGTGATACACACACACGCACACACACACACACGCACACACAAAGGAAATCCTGCCATTTGTGACAACACAGATGGACCTTGAGGACATTATGTTAAGCAAAACAGAAGTCAGACAAAGAAAGTCAAATACTGTAGGATCACATGAACTCATATGTGGAATCAAAAAAAAAAAGAAAGAAAGAAATCTGAACTCATAGATTCAGAGATCAGATTTGTGGTTGACAGCAATGGTCGGGGGGGCAGTAGCGAGGTAAAATGAGGGAAGGTGGTCAGAAGGCACTTATTTCCAGTTATAAAGTAAATTCTGGGGATGTAACATACAGCATGGTGATTACAGTTAATACTATATTGCATAATCATTTTGCAATATATACAGTCACAGTTTTGAATCACTCAACATTTCAAATAATTATATTATACACCTGAAACTAATATGACAATTATATCTCAATTTAAAAAAAGAACTAAAAGATGATCCCATGCATGAAATATAAAAGCATCATGTATATTTTCTTTAAAGGTTTTATTAACTTTCCTATTTTAATTAGAAGTTGTGGGTCTTATAATTAAACATTATTGTTCTCTAAGAAACTGGAAATGGCTTTGTAGACATAAATCCTGCCTTTATTCCTGGAGACAGGGAAGTCTGCATTGGTGTCATGTGGATACAACTGCTCCCTCCTCTCACTTCTCAAAGAGCCTTTAAGACATTGCCAATAGGCTATTCTTTGTTATTTTGTAGTAATTTATGTGCCAAGAACTGTTCACAGGTTTGGAGCCAAATTTGGATCAATGTGCAATAAGCATTTTTGCTACAGTTGAGTGCATATCCTATGAGAAGCCTCAGCTGAAGAGCTCAAATGGGTAGGAAAACACTGTCCAATCTCTGAGGTCTAGTGGAGCAAGAGCCTTGCTCTCTGGTTGTGGGAGAACTCTACTTTGTCGGTCTGTGTGAGAGTGAGCTAGGGCAACAGACCATCCCAAGCTGCAATCAAGCGAATGGAGACATGCAGTGCACATGTGAGGCATTCCTTTAAGGTGAGGTCATGGCAGCTTGTAATTATCTCTTACTTATTTTGGTTAAATTTATTAATACTTTTACCACCACCCCTGAAATTTCTAGTACTTGCAAACATTCCTTTGGCGTTTAGTTGAAACTGTGACAATCATACCTGAGTGGCCACAGCATCCCTTTTCTATGCCAGTGTTCTATAAATTGTCTTATCTCAAGGCAGAGGGAAGGCTTCAAGAGAGTAAAGAAAGAACTAGACTCTCTTCAGTTCACCCCGGTCATGGAAATGTGCTAGGAAATACTTGTTTACAGTGAAGCAAGCCAAAATCCTATTATCCCTGACTTTCAGATGGTCATCTTGCCTTAGCCCTACATCCACACCATCACCACCACAAACTTACCACATCATCACCATGACCACCATCATCATTTCATCCTCACTACCACCACCAATACCACCACCCATGTAACTAGGTTGAAGAGTGTCCCCCAAAACTTCATGTTCACCTGGTAATATGACCTTATTTGGAAATAGTGTCTTTGCAAATGTAATCAAGATGAAGTTGTACTGCAGGAAGGTGGGCACTAAATCCAATATGACTGGTGTCCTTATAAAGGAGAAGAATATTTAGACACAGAAACAGACACACAAGGGAGAAGACGATGTGAAAAAGGAGGCAGAGATTGTAATGATAAATCCATGAGCTAAGGGACACCAAGAATTGCTAGCTACCACTAGTAGCAAAAGAGGCATGAAAGGATATTTCTCTAGAGCCTTCAGAGGGAACATGGATCTGCCAAGACCCTGATTTCAGAATTCTAGCCCCTAGTACTTGAAAGAAGAGATTTCTATTTTAAGCCACCCAGTTTATGCTACCTCATTACATGAGCCCTGGGATAGTAATACAACTCCCATCACCTCCACCAACCCCTTCACTCCTACCACCATCAGCACCACCTCCCTCATCACCAATACTATGAAACAGCATTGAATTTAATGTATAAATAGCATGGAAAATATTATTAAAAAGATGATTCTGATAACTTTTTTCAGACCAACACTGGGACTTAGTTTTAGTGGTCAGCTGCTGACCCCACAAAATGGGATCATATAAAGTATCTTAACCATCAATGACCTGACTTCTGCTTCTGGGCTTGCAGACTTAGTGGAGCTTGACATGACCACTTTTTCCCATTCTCTCACAAAGAACAAAGATGATTTGACATGAAAGAGACATCAAAGAAAATTCATTTTAACCCCAAAGTCATAGGGTATTAGGGAAATGATCTCTGGAAAGGTGGAATAATTTGTATAAAGTCGGTAAATCAGCTTCTAGCAGAATCAGATCCAGAACTCAGACTTCCTAAATCACTCAATCAGCTCTACAAGGCTTCTTGTCAAAGAGATGGATGTAGTATTTTTTAATACCTACTACTGAATACTAGGAAGCTATCTATGAAAAGTATAAACATTCCCTACCTTACTATTGACTCTTTGGCTCATTTAAGTCTCATTTAATCTTAACGGAAAATGTGTAGACCAGGCCCAGAGATAAAATTACTTAAATATTCACTATGATATCAGTGGTGGTATCACGTGATAGTATTTAAGAAAGGTGTTTTCTATATTAGCAATACAAAACTGAAAATATTCCCACTGCAAAGGGAGATATCCTTAATATTAATTCTATATACCTGTATAATATTGAAATAACTAAGAGGTCTTCTCAAAATATATCTGACATAGAATTCTTATCAAGTAATCAGGAAGAAACTTCGGAATCATGAGAGCTCTGATCAGTATGTTAATGAAGATTATCTACATCATGCATCTAAGCATCAACAAATTAAAGAGAACTTCTGTTTTCTAAAGCATCTGGTAAAGACAAAAAATAATGATAAACACAATTAGCCATATTGATTTTTGTTCTCTGACAGTCATCTCATTGTACTAGTTTTCAAACCTGAGTGCCTTAAAATGCAATCTCTAATACTGAAATGACACTTTCCTAAAACTCAACTTCCAAAAATTTGGAAGGGTATTGAGGAATTCATAATTGTGATGCACAAACTGAGAAGCCCCACTCTTTAAAAAAAAAAAAAAAAAGAACTTTAAGTCCCCCAAAGCAAGATGTTTGTACAAAAAAAGTTAATCTACACAGTTATATAGTTAATCTGAATATTTTCAGCTAAAAATATTCTAAAATAGTTTCCTTAACATCAGTTCCTTTAAAATAGTTGTGCTGGAAATCTTTTTCTCTCTTACCAAGTTGATACTCAGTGTCATAATGTAATTAAGACAGTACTTCTCTCATTATTAAAAATAATTATATAAATGTACTAACAAAAACAAATATATTTTAAAATTTTAACCAGTAAATTATGTAGTACTATTATTTTCTAAAGCATTTATAATCTGAAATCCCCATCATCATCCATTATTTCAGTCTCCACCACAGAAGTCACCACGATATATAGTTATGAATTGTTTTTTTTTTTTTCTTAAAGCAGTAAAAATACTTTGAGCTTCTCATCAGCATGTATTCTTGGAAGCTACTTTTTTCTTTTAGATAGTGGATACAGGTCCTCTATAATTCTTAGAATAAGCAAGTAAGAATTCTAAACCCAAATCTACTGCTTACTTTGTTTAAATTTTTAATTTGTTTTTCCTAAATAATTCATATCCCCCCAAAAAATAGGTCAGATATGACACAGGTGGTAAATATAAGCTAGAAAATTCTTCAAATGGTGCTACTTTTCCTAGGAACACATATCCTATCTGAAGTCTAACAGGCATCTCAAATTAAAAGGTTCCACATCAAACTACCAAATTTGTCTACTCCAGTAGTCCTCTCTTAGTAAATAACACTATCAATCACTCAGTTTGCATAAAGAAAAAAAACAGACAAAAGGGTTTCTAATCATACTTGATTTCTCTCTTTCTCTAATAGCTTTGGCCCTACCTGCTCCATACAAATATTTATTATAGATACCACTTTTTAAATATCTTTCAAATAAGAACACTTTATACTTACTCTTCTGTTCCCACTCCAGTTTATACTCATGGTATCTTTCACCCTGACCACTGTGAGAGCTTAACAGTTCTCCTTGCTTCCACTCATACCCCTCTATTGTCTATTTTCTACACAACTGCACCCTTACTTGGCATTTTCCAATTGTTTCCTATCTCTCACAGAATAAATTCAAAGTTCTTGCTGTAACCATTCTATCTCTATAGGCCTTTCCTCCGTGATAAGTCATTCTACAGACCATGCTGTTTCAGACAGGACAAAGACTCCACAATAAGATCTCGGCATGTGCTCTTCCTCCTGCCTAGAAAACATTTTCTACAGATATTTTCTTGGCTTTCTCAGAACTTACTTAAATGCTACCTTTTCAAAGAGCCCTTCTCCAACCATCCTATTTAAAACAATACCCTCAATAATATCAAATGAATAAAGGATGAGCTCTTTACTGTAATGGTAATTGTGATTTGGGATGAGAAGAGAAAGCATCTGGAAAAGGAACATTTGGCTGCATGCAGTGTGGAAAAACAAGATCTAATTTTTCTTTGAAAATAAAATTTTCTTTTTCAATGAGGATGATGATGACAATGATGATGATGATAACAGCAATAGTAGCCAACACTCACTGAACATATGCCCAGAACTGTTCTGGGTGTTTTATAATTTCCAGTTATAAGTAAATTGTAAAATCCATTTAATTCTTACAACTCATTCAGGTAGGTACATTACTGTTCTCTTTGTAAATATTAAGTGTACTAAGACACAAAGAATATCTAGAAAAGCTTGCTTACCCCCCAAACAAGTTAATCTGATCAAGACAGCTTTTCAAAGAAACATGAACAGACAAAATTCTAAAATTATAGCTGTTATTATTGGTTTCTCTTAATTGTCAAGCCCAGGAATGAATACTGGCCTTCAGGCCAGGACTATCCTGACCCATTTTAGAATTGAAATATTCTAAATTAAAATATTTAAAGTCTACTTATATTTGTACAGAGCTGCTACTTCTAATAAAATAAAAATGGCCCAAGATTTGGAAGACTCTCAAAAGGCAAATTTGGTTTATGTAATCAAAAACAATCCCATTGTATAACAGAATAGAATGCATTCAGAATGCCAATCCAGCCATAAGGTAAGGGATAATTTTTTTAAATGAAAACATAGAAATTGGGCAAAGGTGACTAATGATTAGCAGTAATGGTCTATAAGAACAATATAAAAGAATTTTATTAATATCCAGAAAGTTGAAAATTGTGATGAAAGTATAAGAGTAACCAAAGGGGTTCCTTATGTTTATTGACTCTAACAAGGATATTTTCTGTAATTCTTTGTGAATTACATTAACAGAAGTGAAAGAGACTATTGTTTTTCCACCTCCTCTCTGATTTCATGTTCTGTGGGGAGGCCAGAAGGAAACGTGGTACCAGGGAACCACACACTTCACCTCTAAAGCTCAGATCCATGGTCCAAGAAATAACACATCCAGGTAGCCAGAGAGTTTGCTGATAAGAGCATGTTCTCCAAACCTGGAGGAACGTGGAGAACGGGAAAGATGCCAAAAGAACTCTGAAGATAATTGAGTACAGTATGATTTGCAATACAGGGAAGAGGATAGAATCTATGATCTAGGAAAAAAAAATGAAGGGTGATGTGTGAGTACCTAAAAAAACAGAAACAGTAATCACTTAGGGCCAATGTGGATTCATGAAGAATGAATCAGGCCAAATGAATGCCTTTCCTTTTTTTGCTGAAGTTAGGTAATAGTAAAGGATGTCAATTTCATGAATGATATAAACCTGGGAGGAATGGTTCATACAATAAATGAAAGGGTCTGGATAGTCCTGGCCTGAAGGCCAGTATTCAGTCCTGGGCTTAACAATTAAGAGAAACCAATAATAACAACAGCTATCATTTTTTAAAGTACTATTTACCTTCTTTCATTTTGAAAACAAACTTCTGAGGCAGGTACTATGATATCCTTATCTTAAAGATGAGGAAACTCAAGCCCAGAGAAGGTGACTTGCCAAAGATCACAGTTATTTACAAGGGAGGTGGCTTCAGAGTTTACAATTAACTACAGTACTCCTAAAGATAGCAACCAGGATGGATGCTGTGGGGATTTGAAGCCCTGCCATATGAAAAGAAATTGGTGAGACTAAGAATTTATCTTAGAGGTGAAAAGGTCCAGTGAAAATAAGACTGCAGTCTTACATGTGTGAAAGCCTGCTGTGTATGAAGCAGAGACAGACCTTTGGCTCCAGAGGCAGATTCAGGAATAAGGCGGAATTTGACTAAGAATGAAACAGCACTTCTAAGGATTAGCACCATCTAGTAATAGAAGGGAAAGTATAAGGAGACCTTGAGCCCCGTCCCTGAAAGAGTTCAGCCATTCCTGTCAGGTGACAGTTAAGAGACAACAGCTGGACTGTAAGCCCATCGGATTTCCTCCAAATACTGAGATTCTGTGAGGATGCAAATTTGTGATATTACTAAGATAAATTCTGAAGTCTCAAGGTAGTCAGGTTTGTCACCTTGAGCATAAGAAGTCCTTTCTTAATTAGCATTGCCAAAGAAGGATTGATAACTGATACAAAAGTTTAGAGTGAGGGCCCAATGCTCTGCTGGAATCACTGAAGAGTTTTGCATCCATATTTAGACTTTAACATGGAAAACACAAAACAGTTGAACATGTTTGTTTTCTTTCACTCTGCACCATCACCCTGAAACAACAGTGATTTGTACTGTTGCCTGGGCAAGGCCTTTCAGAGACAGCTAATGAAGCAGTCGGGTCCTGGTGGATGAAACTCTCCAGATGGGTTCACTCAAGTGTTTAAAACCATGCAAGGCTGACCAAATGATATACTGGTTCTCAGCATACTTATATTGTTCAACGAATAGAAAGCACTATTAACCAAACAGCAATACCAAAGACAGCAATTTGGCTGGATTCTGTGTGTCCATGTAACATCTATCTCCCTTCTGGAAGTTGTTGTGCTATGTTTACACCAGCTTATTTAATTTTGTTTTCTTTTATCATATTTACCTACTGCTTGGCCTTTCACACATTAGAGTAAAGAAAAACCTCATACATGACTTGTGCCTAATCTTTTATGAGAAACACAGCTGGTCCTATCCCCATTCCCAGCATACCTAGAAATGATTCTGAGATACAATTACATGCCATGCACCCATGGGTCAGGTAGTGACAGTTGGAACCACATGTGCCAGAAGGACATGGGCTCTGAGTCTGTAAAAACACAAAGGAAAAAAAAACCCATATCTTTATGTACCATATTATATGTAGTACAAACATCTTTTAGAGTTTAAGTGAACAGTTCATGGCAAGCAATGAAATTGAGATCTTTAAATCACTACCCTAGTTACAAAATCAGACCAGTTACTTAACTACTCTATACTTCAAATTCCTTTTCAGTTAAGTGGAAATAATAATAGTACCTGCCCTATCAGACCATATTGATAATTAAGTGAGGTACCATCTATAATCCATAAGTATTATGGAAATACTCAATAAAGTACAGTCATTGTCATCATTAATATTATTTTCATTGGTTTCCTTTGAGAAGTCAGAAGAGTAAATTCACTCCAATGCCAAAGATTTTAAAGCTAAAGAGATAGTGGTTGTAACCACTTCACTTGCAAATGCACTCTGCATCCTATGCCACCTGTATACCACCTGCCCTACTTACGTCCTAGCTCAAGGCCAAGGCTGCCTCAGTATCAAGCAGATCTATAAGTCCTTCTTCTCCCAACTCTAGTCCATCACTTCAAGAAAATCTCCTGGTCATTTTTCTTTATTTACAAAGAATATCTAATTTTGAGAATTTGACTTGAGACTCATCCCTGTGATGTCCTCCTGTAAATGAAAGGGAATACCGAGGTGCCCTTTTGAAATGAGTCATAGATAGATCAGTGAGAACACTCACAAAATATGCCAAGAACCCCACACAAATTTCATTAAAACTCTCTCCTACTGGGTAACCATACTTAACACAGTGTCGGGATTCCAGCCTCATCACCTCTGAAGGTAGCATATCCCACCTGTAAAGTAGACACACTAATACATACCTTTTGGAACTGTTGTTACTAGGTTGAGTAAACACGTAAGTGAAGTAAAAGGCCTAGACTGTGCCTACAAGTAATCACCATTTGTGTATCATGTGTGTTCTTTCTATAAAAATCAGGTAATTTTCAGAACAGACTAACCTTCCCCCCACCTCCTATATTATCAGGATGTAAATATCTGAAACATTTTACACAAATCCAGCTAAATGAAATTTTCAGTGACTGTGGCAATCAGTGTTTACTAAAAATCTGAACATGATCAGAAATCTTACTGGTATGCTATCTAAACCTGGAGATGTTACACTTGGTATGGCATTCTGCAAAATTGTAACTCACAATGTATGTGTTTACTAAACTCAGACTCTCCCAAATTCATTTAATTTGATTTATAGAATAATTTAGAGCAGTAAATTTGCATCAACATTAAATGAAATTAGTTTGCCAAGTTAGCTAGGCATTTATAGAAAGAAATGTATATTCAAAGAGAAAATTTTGGTGTCATATATGTTTAAAATAAGTAGACGTACAGTACGATTTTTTTCCTACTTTTCTATTTGTTTTAAGGAACCAGATAGTAGTGCCAACTGTAATGACAAACATTTAACCATCAGAGACCTACAGACTGACTTTAGGCTATTTACTCAACAAGATGCCCAAAAGTGGGTGGCCTCACATTGCTTTGGCAGCACCATGGAGTCATCAAGGGCCAGGCCCTTTATCTCTAGGCCTGCAGTTTCATGGTCCCAAGATGGATGCAGCAGCTCCAGGCATCACAATCCCATTGACAGTTAGCAAGTACAGACCAGAACACAGAAGTTTAATTTGGATAAGAAATACTTCCCTGATGCCTCTAGCATATTCCTCCTTAACTCTCCTTAACTGGCCAGAACAATGCCCAGTCCTAAACCATTCGCTGGTAAAGAGCAATGGAATCACCACAGATGGCTTATCCAGTCATGGTTCTTCCCTCTGGGATGCTTGCTAGTTTTCACTTATGATCAGCATATCAATTAGCACAAATGATAAAACTATTTTCCCTTTATTTTACTATTTTATCTAAACTAACAAAATATTAGGTAAAAAAAAACAGTACTTCTGTGGAATAAAGTTTATTTTTAGAAGTAGAGACAGTAGTCCATCAATATTGAAGAGATTCTAATATGTATGAGAGATTTTACAGCATGCTTCCCAATTAGTCATCCCATTTAATTCTGTAACACCTCTGAGAGGCAGATATTATTATTCCAAATTCAGAGAATCAGATAATAAAACTCATAACTAAACTCATGTAAAATGAAGGACTTATTTATCAATTCTTTTAAAATATTATTTTAACTTTTGTTCTTATTTCTTATTTTTGCTGTTAACTTTTAAAATACCATTTTAACTTTTGTTCTTATTACAACCCTGGGACATCTGAACTGCATGAAAAATTAAGGAAATATAAAATGAGATAAAATGAAATTTAAGTGAAAATTTAAGAAAATTAAATTGACAATAATGCCATCACTCAGCAAGAAATGTTTTTTTAAATAATATTGTGTTATTACCAATGTTTATTTTCTAAATGTTCAAGTATAACTAGAGTTATATATTGTTTTTAAGTCTGCTTTTCATACTTCACATTACATGGTAAATGCTTTCCCATGCTATGATTTTAAAGAATTGATTTGTAATGCCTACATTGTTGAATATTTGTGTTAACAAACCTTTGCAAGGATTTCTGTTTTGAATGCCTTCAAGCAAAAATCTTTGAACACAATTTCTTTTACTTCCTTCTTTCCTCCCTTCCTTCATTCCTCCCTTACAGACAGAGTTCTGGAAGTGGAAATACTGAACAAAGGCAAGGATATACACTGAAATATTTTTCACACCAAATGATATTCCCAGCCATTTCATTCTTCATTTAATAATGCTGGGTTATGATAATAAAAAAATATTGCCAAATTGTCAGATACAGGAAAAGTTTAGATTTTCTGCAAACAATTTTATCCAGTCAGTAGATTAAGCCAACACTGGAGTTAGAGGGAATCTGAGTTTGTGAGTTGCCACAAGAACCTCACCCTAACCTGAAGAATTTCTAGTGCTTGGCTTCTCAGGGAGACTTATGTGGAAAGTCTGCCCTCTTCCTTTTCTCTGACTGTTGCCCTCTTGGGACCCTATCTTGCTCTTTCCCCACATGCCCAACATGCTGAATTGAACACAGGGTCTTGGCTACCTCTGGTCTCCAGCTCTTGGTGCCAGTAAAATTCATGATTTCCATTCCTAACCCTACAAACTTGGCCTTCCCTGATTTCCATCATTTTTCTTCTCCTAAGGATGTAGGCTGTGAGGTTCTACTAAGGTGCTTCCACTTCCTAGTTGCGAGCCATTATCTTAATGAGACTGCAGGGCATCCATTTCTTTTGATCTATCTTCCCACAACCTTGGCAACACATTAGAATCACCTGAGGAACTTTATAAAAAAATACCGATAACATTTTCACTGCACTGCATCTACAAGAAATTCCTCCTAGGTTACACAATGTAGATATTCTCTGTCGCCAATTTTCAGTGCAAATGTAGATGTCCATATCTACTCCCTTGTAGCACTGTTAAGGGTGGAAAATTTTCAACAGCCAACTTCTGCTTCTGTAATCTGCTTACTTGTTTGATGTTAAGTAGGGTGTGGTTAATCCGTTTACTTATCTGATGTTTACCCAGGGTGTGGTTCTAGGCTTTATAAACTGCCTCTTTTGGGAGCTCAGGACTGATCTCCTCTAACCCTGCTTGGTAGAGAGACAGTCACCAGCGGGCTAATAAAAATACTGTTTGATCTTTCAATGGGTTATCAACTCCCCTCCATTCCACTCTATCCAACTCAAAATAGCCATTTGCACACTTAACAAGCAGGGGAACACACGATGCTTGTAACAACTCTTTTATCACCATCCCCCACCTCCAAATCCTGCTCATCCCTCAATTCTCCTCATCTCAGTTAATGATGCCACATCCCTCCTCTTACTCAGGACAGAAACCTAGGAATGAGGCTTGATTCATTCATTCCTGCCTTTCCTTCACAGTTAAGTCTTTTCACCCTCCAGGGCACAATTTATCCAACAGTGCATCACTCCCACTACACCTATCTCCACTCTAGTCTAAGGTGTCAGGAGCTCTTGGCTTGAAAACTGCAGTGGCCTTCTCCCTTGTTCCCGCTCCCCACCACCCCCCGCCTCGTCTCCAATTTTAGCCTCTAGAGTGCAGCAACATGCAGCACCTAGAGGGAACTTTAAAAAATAACTTTTCCCTTACCTAAATCCCCCATGGTTTTCCATTACAATAAAAATTCAGTCCAGGTTCTATATGTATCTTACCTTATCTATCTTTCCAACTTCACTTCCTGCCAGTCTGGGGCATATTCATTATGCCCAGGCATGCTGGCCGTTTTTCTGCACCTCAAAGACCTTGGATTTTATTTTATACTTTTTTTGTCTTTCTGGTACACTTTTGCTCCAGGCATCACCACACCTGGCTTCATCTCATCATTTGGGACTCAGTTCAACTATCATGACTTCAGCTAAGACCTCCCTAAACAACTATATAAATTCAAACTTTCTATCTTATAATCCTGCTCAGCATTTCTCATTGGTTGAAATCATCTTACTTATTTATGTATTACTAAATGAATCCCCCCTCAGAATGCGCTAGGGGCACAATGCTTGAGTCAGTCTTCATCCTTATTGCAGCCCTGGAGGTAGGAGCCAAAACAACATCTGGCAAATAGTAGGTGCTTAATAAATAATTGAAAAATGAAGGCTCTTGATATAGGCTGTGTGAAAGAGGCCTTAGGCATGCTTGTTTATGTCACTAACTTATTAGAACAGATTCATTCCCCTTTAAGCCATGATAAACATTTCCTATCACACAATGCTTCAATATAAATAGAAGAAAACAAAGCCCTAAATTCTCATTCTGTGGAAATTAAATCTACTACTATACTTAGATTTTAAAAATATATTTATATGGAAAGAGGAAAATGAGGAGAGATAGGAAAAAGTCAACGAGATGAATTTTAGCTTTCTCTAGAAATATAAACCTTACTTTATCTCAGCCCATGAAATATTTCTTAATAGTTTACAGATTTTATCAGAATACAATTTGGAAGAAACACTTTGAAAAGCATTCTTTACTCAGCACTGAGAATCAGTTCTTAAGAGCAATCTACCTAAAGAAAAACAGCATGTGATAAGATAGCCAAAAAATGAGTGAGAGGGTTCTTCACTCTTTAGAGGCACATTTCCTCTTCTGCTTTGTTTAGTATGTCAGAAACTGAGACATTAGAGATTGACATAGACCTCAATTTCAAACTGAGCATCTCACACTTCCAGGGCAATCACACTGAAAGGGCACGCTGGTTGAGTCTGCCTTTCTCAAAGGCTGAGAATTTTACATCCAAATTCCTGGAAATGTATTTTTCTAGTCACCACCATTGTGAGATTTAAATTTTCACAGCATCCTTCTCTTCTTCTCTACAGTGCTTTCCAGTATGAATTTGTTTTCAAACCATCAGTTCCTGAGTACAAAACTAAATATTTAAGGTTAAAGTTAGCTCCCAAAAGAAAACATTAGCTCACAACATAAATAATGTGCAGCCTCTCATGATTTCAATTTGGTCCAATTCTCATCTATCCAAGCATTCCTTGGTTTCCAATGTATAAATCATCAAACTCTTCAACACCTTGGTTTATAAGATGGTTTGAAATCTGTAAACACTGCAGCACTCTTATGTGCCAAGAAACAGCTATTATCTCAGCTTTTGAAGATGAGGAAATTGAGGCTCATGGAGATGAACTCCACTAAGCTCAGGTATCTAATTAGAAGTAAAACTTGGATTCCTCCAGACTTAACGTCCACTTGTCTTTCTACAGTTTCTTTCTCTCTCTCTCTCTCTCTCTCTCTCTCTCTCTCTCTCTCTCTCTCTCTCTCTCACACACACACACACACACACACACACACACACACACACACACACATACACACACAGTATAAATCATGTCATTAAAAGAGTATGATCAAAAGAAAAACAACTTTTACATGTATTCCAATTCTAATTGTTGATTTTCAAACTAATTAGATGGTAATAGCATCACATAGTGGAAAACAAAACAAAAAGTTAACATCCATATTAAATGAAATCCAACAAACTGTCCACCAGATTAAATTGGTTGGGGTTCTTTTCAGACAGCTAAGGTTAAGACAGCTGAGCAGATTTGGACCAATACTCTGAACAGGCAGGTCTATCAATCTAGAGGTGTTATTAGAATTTCTCAGTCTGCTATATAACACTTCCAAGTTTTATTTTTAATGTCAAAAATATGACAACATGGTAGAGCCTACGGCAACTTACCTTGACCTTAAAACTGCAAAGCTTAAAGGATGGATTTGTCAATGATCAGGGAAGCCTGGACAGAGTTAGATTTTTTTAACCCAAATTAAATTAGTCCATTTCTGCTTTAGTGTGAGTGATAAGGCAGCATAGGGGCATCTCAGCCTGATGGAGCAATGCAGATAATTAAAGCACTGGTCTCCCTGCTCCTCATGGAAAAGACTGTGCCAAAGGGAAACAGATGTTGAAGAGCAGGGAGCTATGGGGTGCTGGTGTGGCCCTGCTCTTTCTCAGGTGGTTCTATTTTTAAAATGTGACATTCAAAAATTCAGTGTCGCTTAGTGATTTGATGCTCGCCCACCTCTCCACCACTGCTGGAGCTCCCTGGGTTTCCATGACACTTATTAGTGAAAACAGCAGTACACTTGTGTCTACATTATTGTAATTAAATCTAAAACTGGATGAATTTATTTATACTTCCTAAGAAATACATTGTGAGTGCCAGTAAGTCCTCCTGGTTTCCTCATACCTCTATTTTTGAAATAGATTTACTATTGCGCGTGTGCGCGCATATGTGTATGTGTGTGTGTGCATGTGTGTGTATTTGGCAATAATAGACCTACAAGTGGCTACCAAGCTCTACATCTGTCAGGAGACAGATAAGGAACTCTTTTTTTTTTAAGTTATAAACAAGCAAAGTTCACAGGACTTTAGGATGAAATCAATTCCCACCTATGTTAGTACACTGAAACATGGGTATTACTAAGCGCTAAACTGCAAAATATTCCACCAAAAATATACCTAAAAATAAAAAAAAATAAAAAAAACCATCAGTGAAGGGGAGGGAGTGAAGGAAGCCCAGAGAGAGTCAGGGGAATTGGAATTCAAAAATTCCTCTAAGATTTTAATCTCTATTTCAGAATTTGGCCTCAGGGAATCTTTGCCACAGGAAACTCCTCCAACAGCTTCATTTATGGAAGAACCTGAGGTTTCCAATATTGAGTTGTCTACTCTGAGGTCTCAACCGAGTTGACAAAGCGACATTCTCAAACCAGGTCCAGTGGCTTTCCCACTGTCTTAATTCCTTTCCTCCTTTTTGAAATCATTCTTCTAATTATCTTATTTCCTATTCTCCTTGGAAGCAAAGAAAAAAAAATGTAACAATTAAGATTATGCAAAGGAACATAAACTTCCCTAAAGTAAGACTCCCTAGCCTCTCCCAGTCTCCATGGCATGGAAATCACTCCATGTTCATTAGATTCTTTTGTTCGGAGTTTACAATATGGTGGAGAATCAAAGTAGAAGTGGAGACTAGAAATATGAAGATAAAAAAAGCCTGGGTAATCTACAAACTCTGTAGTCCTTGCTTAGATACTTAAAGTATGTTGTATTGCTAATGCCACCCTGCTACCCACACAAAACCTTAGATAGATGACAGATGGTCAGGAAGCTGAGCCCTATAGTCCATTCATCAAAAAGGCTTCTGGGAACAGCTTTTCATCTTTGAATCGCTCTCCCCATGGCACATGGCAACAACCCTTCTTCATCAAAAGCAAAAAATGTTCTTGAACATTCAAAGAGCCCGATTTTCCTAGCACAAAAACATCTCTATTTTCAGAACATCCCAAGGTTCAACTGATTGTATGTAAATGACAATTGAAGATTAAAGTGGACTTCTCAGCACAGCAGTGAAAATAAACTGATGGAGCAGCTATGGTACTCTTCCAAAAATGCAGCATGTGTAATTTATTTTTATACAATTAATTTGATACTTTGTATCTAATATTTCAAGGAAAGAAAGAGGTTCTAGTAGGGAGAACAGATAATTTCACTTGGCAAAGTAATTACGTCTGGGGAAATGGGGAAAACTTCAGTAGCAAACTTCAGCAAAGTGCTTCATTTTAAAAGCATCCCTGGTCAAAGATTGTCATTTTCTATGGTTTGCTCACAAAGAGACTCTCCTGTCAGTATAAAGAGCTCAGTGGCCAGCAATTTCATCCAATTTTCACAATGGGAGTATAGTACATAAAGACCTTCCATATGTGGCAATTAGTCTTCAAACACTACCACTTAGATATGCAACTATTTTATGGCAACCAGAATGAGAACACACATATTCCCTGTGAACACCACTTAGCAACTGTACTTATACATTGTAGACTACGAGGGAGCTGAGAGCTGCTAATTAGATTTATGTCTGATGTATCTCCATTTTTGTACATGTGGGTAAGATGGAGAAAATACAAATACCGTGATAAGAGTTAATTTTGAAAAAATGTCAAGCATCTATAGAGTTTTGTTCTGATAAAATTATTCTCAGGTCTGCTCTTTAATATCTCTTTTCAATATCTGTGTTCAAACAAAATATTTAAGTTGTTCCATCCTAGCATCAAAACCCTTATTGCTGGTAATGCTGTTTAAAAAAAAGGTTAAGGGTTTCTAACTGTAAACAAATTTTGCAAGTTTCTCCCTTCCCCTACTCCAAATAAATGAATCACTACTGCTCCTAGCCAGCCCAAGAACCTGAAAGGCATAAAACTTGAAAGGTAATTGTTCAGGTATCAGTCCCTGCAGAGTTCAGATGCAGAAAGCCTACAGCAAGGAGCTGGGCAGTAGGAAGTGTGCTATGCAAACAGCATATTCTATGGACCATTTTCTTTAGAGTTAACATGTTTGCATTATCTAGTCATTTAGAAGTAATAGAGCTCTTTAGACTTTTATGACACTCAGCCATTTGCAGTGCATTGTAGGAAACAGCATTTCATTATTTATCATAAATTACTCAGAGCTGCTCCCGATGAAAAATGAACATCAATGTGGTACCACAGAAGGTCACACAAAACCAAATAAAGGGGAAACACAGATTTAATGCTGGCTTTGTTAAGACCCCATCTACAGCTTTGTTTCCTTCTTTTCAAAAATCTTTTCTGGTCATACACACAAAGACCCAAACAAATAACTAAAAGAAGAAAATTTACCCTTATCTAACTCAAAAACATAGATACACTGAAAATAATCCAAGCAAATAACACTACTATCTCAGCTGACTTATTATGAATGTTGGCTTCAGTGAAAATTATCCGATCACTGAAAAATAGAGGAGAGACGCCATTGGCTAGTAATACTAATTTAACATCTGCACTTACACAGTGTTACAGCCCCTCTGTCTGGTAAAAATGAGCAACCAAATAAGTCAGCAAGAATGATAAATCTGATTCTAACCTGAAGGTTCTTTATGGTGAACAAAGAGGGTGACAACTTATTTTAGTGGTCAATGTAGATAAATGAACAGATGTAGTTTAGGTCTATGACAGGAACTCTCTGGCAGACCCAGTGAGAACCTCATCTTATTACAGAGCCATCTTCAGGGTCTCAGAGGAAGCAGCATCTTTCCCCCTCTCATTCCTCACCATGTGATGAATGCGTTCAGGGAAATCAACAATGCCATTGCCTTCTGAATGCTTTGCAGCGTCAGCATTAGATCCCAAAAGGTGCTGAGTGGCTTCTGGAAAGAGGACCATAGATGAAACCAGAAAAGCAACGTGGCCATCAAAACACACAGTAGTTTTTGCCTCTGAAAATTCTGATGGCAGTTGCAGGTTAATTTAGGTGAAGCAGTAAAATCAAGCGTTTCTTCTTTTTATTCTCTTTGCATCTGTACTTGCAAATTTTTAGATATTTGAAAGCTACTATTTGGGGTTAAATCTAGGGCTGTGTTGATGTGACTATAAAAAACCTAAACATTTTAAAACATACCAATTCTACTGCTTCTTACAGCACTTTGAAGAGGCAGTGGAATAAAGTCAAGACAAACATATTCAGCATAAATCAAAGACCATATCTTTAAATAACTGGGGACAAAAAAATGCGTTGGAGAATCTTTAGATTTTGCTACTTATTCCTCCCTTGAAGTCATCTTATAGACCCTGTATCTTCTGAAAATACTATAGATACTGTGCCAATTTCTTTCACGAACCCTGACTGTGGTTCCTCATGGCAGCCTGATTATATCCTCCCAACCCTCCCTCCTTAATCAGGTGCTGACTTAAGGAAAAGATGAGACTGCCTTACTAACTCCAAGAGAGACTCTCTCTGTCCACCAGGCCAGAACCCTCACTGGCTCCCACACAGGTGGGGACATGTACATTTTTACCTCTGTTGGTGATCTTTTACTACCTTGGCCTCAATTCTCCATTTCTCTGTCTATACAAATTCTCCCTTAAAACTACCTATGTCCACTTTGATCACTACTTTCTGAAATGGCCTAATATAATTTTCAGTTGGAATCACACACTTCAGCACTTAATTATTCTCAAGAACATATGTTCTGGTCATCTCAACAAAACCATAAATACAGATGATGAATTATCTTCCTTGTATATAATGCCTGCAGAACTGTGATAAAGTTCTAAACTCTCAGATACAAGTCACTCTCAAATACAAGCATGGTTTTACATGTTAAAAGTATGGTAACTTATGCTGTATCAGAAAAATTCCTGACATGGGTGAAATAAAGTTTTATGTAATATAAAGTATTCACTCAGAAAAGACTTAAAATGAAAAGGCGTGTGGGTATCTGCATGGAGTCTCAGTAAGCTGGGATCCTGAGGAAAAAAGGGAGTTGCTGAAGCCTGGAAGACCCTTCTCTGATGTTAGACTTCAAGGCATGACCGACAAATACTCACAGTTATGATCTAGTGTCTGTAAATGGAAAAATCCATAAACACAGGCCATCCTGGTAGCATGAAGTAAAGGTCAAAGGAATGTTGTGAAAGATTTCTTTTATATTTTTAAGTTTGTATTGTTGTAGACAAAAAGTGAACAAATCATAAGCTTATAGTTAAATGAATGTTGACAAACAGAATTCACCCATGTAATTAGTACCTAGATCAAGAAGCAGAATATTATCAATATACTACAGCCTCATATCTTGGGTCTCCTTCCATTCACTATCTCCCTCCTCCCCAAAGATAATCACTACCTTGACTACTAACATTAAACACTATATAAACAGAATCATATTTTTGTTCTGACTCTTTTTGCTCACTAATGTTTTTGGGAGCTATCCTAAAAAACTCTGAATATAACTCATCACCAAAGTAAAGAGCTATGTGCCCTACAAATCACCACTTTTCATTGGCCTATGGAATTTATCTATCTGTAGTCCAGCCACCTAATTTTATGTGAATAAATACTTTGTGATTCTGTGACAGCCTTATAGCATCTAATAAATCTTTGAATTGGTCATTCTACCTACTCTTATTTGACCTAAGCCCTCCCTTCTAAGACCCAGCACTACAAACTAGCCTTTGCATTTCCCTTCTACTTGATCCTTAAAATAGCCCAGGTAATTGGTTACTGTACTCACAACTGATTGATTTCTATCAGCTCTATCCATCTGTAACAATGCTACAAAAGTCTGCCCCACATCTGCAGACTTGAGGAGCCATTAAGTAACTCATTAAACTTCCATCTTCTTTATCCCTATAAGGTCAAGGCTGATAATCCAAGGCTCAGAGTAAGACACTCTGCCTTCAGTATGGCAATATTTCCCATGAACAAATGAAATTAATTTCTATTTCTACAAATCCTCATTTCACAGCAGTTATCCAACTCAGTCAACACTTTAATGCTGACACCACCAATTTAGACACAAAGTCTTCAATAAACTTTAAAAAAAAGTCTTCATAGATGGTCACAACGATGGGGAGCACAGCATATGGAATGCAGTTAGCATTAATATATTGGCTAGGTGGAAAACCAAAGAAGAGAAAGAGCAATTAGAGGGATCATTTTATAAATGATATAAATGTCTAACCAATGTACTGTACACTTGAAACAAATTAAAATAAAATAAAATAAAATAAAATAAAATAAAATAAAATAAAATAAAATAAAATAAAATAAAATAAAATAAAATAAAATAAAATAAAATAAATAAAATAAAATAAAATAAAAGTCTTTGTAGAATCAAACCCAATAGTTGAACTGACTCTGATTCATGGAGCTTATTCTTTATTTTTTCAGAAGTTTAAAAATTTCTAATTAAATAGATAATTCATAACTATTAAATAAAACTCAGAAAATATGGCAAAATAAATTAAATAGCATTTCTATTCCATAATCTAGAAATCAAAATCATTAACAATTTGGTATATTTCCTTTGAATATAGGTACTATATGTTAAAGCTATCTATAAATCCACATAGCTTAAAATAATTGGCATCTAATACAATTTTCTAATACAAGTTCTAGATAATTATATAATAAACATTTTCCAAGATATTTTAATTAGTAAACTTAGTTTAATGGCTTTGTAAGTCTATTACATGAGTGAAGTAAAATTTATCATTTTATTTTACTCTAAAACATGTAAATGTATATACGCTTGTCAAATATTTGGCTATAAGATTCAAAGTTTTTCTCTGAGTAAACTTCTTTTATCTTATCTTAAGAAAAATCACACCTAAAATGTATATTTTAATTTTTCAGTTCATTTATTGTGGGATGATAATGCAAAGCCACATATGAAACAATTCAGGTGCAAATTTCTTATGGATATATAAATATATTCTTCCTTAAATTTGCCCACAATGTCAACAAGCATTTTTTTAAGGGACTTATATTTATAGAGTATATCCAAAGTAATCAACTTAGCTCTAATAGAAGCCACAATTCAATGGTTTCCATAGTATTTAAATACAACTGGCATAAACAAGTTAAAAGCTAATAAAAACAACATAATACTAAGTGAACAAACCTCTCATTTGGGGAAGGCAAAAGTCCTACCAACTGGGGCTATTAAACATAAAGTGGGCATTTATCATGTTTTTAATACAGAAATAGAGTTTCATACGGAAAAGGCAGGTAAATAGAATTCAGTCAAGAGAGTGTCTAATACAAACACTCCTGCACCCCCCTTTTCATTGTTTTATTCCTAGTCCCTAGATTTTGCCATCTAGCTGATAAAAAATTTTTGTTTAACAATAAATTTGGGTAAGCAATCTCATTTCCCCTCTTCTTTATGAGCACAGCTGTCATTCTTAGCCTACAGGATTAGTCTTATGGATTTTGACAATATAGGCTTCCTGACATTAGAGTATTTCAATCCTTCAGCATGGCCATTCGAAGATTGTATAACCCAATCTTAGTATTTGATTTATTTCTGTTTTCTTTTTGAGTTTGCAAAGGTAGAAATGCCAATCATCTTCTACTTTAACAGAACTTTTTTTGACACAATATTTGTTTGACACAGAAATGTCAAGCAAATAAGCAATGACGGGGTCCAATTTGTGGTTTCCCTGGCAGACTATCAAGAGTCTCACCACTAGTATCCTTCTCTTAGGACTGTTGGCTCGTCAATGATGGATACCTTACAGTACAGTACCAACAGGAATTCAGATATTCTGCAGGAGACATTGCATGTGGTGCAACACCCAACATTTATTTGGTAGGGTTGGTATTTTAGTGTCTGTAAAACTATAAGGCTAATACTCCACATGTTCCCTGACACATTTCATTGGCCAGTCTCAGTATATGATACAGCAACTACTTTAATCAAAGCAAATTTGGAATGGGCAGAGAAGACAATTTTGGCTAGATTTCAGGAAGCAGAGAAATAAAGTCTGTGACTGTTCTTTTGTCATTGTTCTATTGAATCATGTATAAGCAGCTATAGGAGAAAACAGTTAAGATCAAGAAATAAAAAGAGGAATATGTTATCTTTTGTTGAAACATCCTCTAAATTTCTGTGGATTGAAAACCAGGGCAATTTCTCTGGTTTAAAAGGCTCCCTTTTATCATAGCAAAGAACAGGGACAGAGCAGATGTGCCATTTATAGAATTTACAATGGTATATGCCACTATGAATGAGCTAAGGGTCTGAAAGAAGAAATATACACTGATATGGCCATACTGTATCAGTGGGTTAGGATTTGCAGTGGGGAGAAATTAGCTATATAATGATGTTCTGATCTTCCTGATCCTTCAAACTATGCCAGTTAAGCATGTACTAGGCAAATTATATAACCACTCTAGGCCTAGCTCTATTCCCTGCATGATTGAGATAATCAGACCTAGGCTGCAGGCCTAGATGACTGTCTTTGAATCCTTGTTTCAGTAAATAAATATGAGAAAGTATGTAAAGGGCTGGTCCTCCTGGCACACAGTAAAACTCCATAAATGGCAGCTCTGGTTTTTATTATTACCTCAATTCTATTACTTCAATTCTCGAGTCCCTTCCAAGATTGAGATTCTGTGAAGAATATTTCCACATTTCTAAAAGTAAAATTTAAGGCACAGAAATCAATAGAATAGGACATCAAAATAATGAGAGGGGTTTGATTTTCTTGCAGTGAACCTCTAACTCCCTTGCAATCCATAGGAAGATCATACCAAAGGTCACATGTGGTCCTGAGAAGGGTATCTTAGGAGGCAGGCTGATATATTCGAGAATTGTTATCAAAAGTTTAGCATAAAAATTCTATTCTCATAACTCTGGCTGTAATTATTAATGCTAAAGTAGTTTCATATATTCAGATAATCTTTTATTTTTATAAATGCTCTTATAACCTATATTGCATTCATGATACACACTATAACTTCTTGGAAAAGGCCTCAAAGACAAAATCTTATCATTGGAAGCTGTTGAACTTTTATTATTAAACTTCATTCTGAATTCTGTTTGCAGGCTTGTTTCTGACTAGCCTTTTTTTTTATGCCTGGGTATGGCAATCTATGATTTATGTACAATCACCAACCTGTCTTGAAAAATAAAGGCTTATAATAAGAAAGTAATACTTTGAAATGTAATTCAGGATGAAATTGCCAACCAACACAGACTCGAAGCAAGATGTCTTCAAAATGTTAATATTAAAGTTCCCCAAAGTACGAAGGGATACATCCAGAAGAGCTCTTTGATTAGTACAAGCTACCAATTTAATCCTCTGGAAACTAAATCTCAGTAACTCCTAAGAGGGGAATACAATGCAATGTAGAACTACCTATTTTTACTAAAGTTTTCTCCAAACTCCAAAGACTCAATGACAATGAGGTGGTACAGGAACGGAACAAAAGAGGGCCATGAGGCATTCTTTCTTTTATCAAGAATCTTCAGATTCTGTGGATTTCAGATTTCCAGATACTCCAACAATCTCACTCATTTTCCTCAAAATTTCAGTTCCTCTGATAAACATATGTCCAAAATAGGCTTTAAAAAACATCTACCAAGCAAACAAGAAATGGTGGGCTCCAGTTTGGGACTACACTGCCAAGGTGATCTAAGGTAGATTCCCACACTGCATTCCATTATGTGTGCCAGGTATCAGAGAAGAATCCAGGGGAGATCCAAGAGTGTATAAGAACATTAATCTCTCGTTGTAATGAAAGATCCCTCAAGCTCGGTAACAAACTAGCTCCAGTATTTCAACTGAATCCAATGGCTTAATGGGTTGCAGATGAAAATACCTAGTCTGTCCACTTTCCATTTTCTCTTGACATTAAAGAAGGTTTCACAGCTTACAAGCTCTTTTACAAGTAGTATACGAGACAAGTTATTATCATTCCCTCATTATCCCAGAGGAGAAAGTTAAAGTTTAAAAAGATTCAATTGGTTCTTTGAAGTTGCACTGTTATCACAGGTTTCAAATCTACAGGTTTTTTATTTGTTTGGTATTTTATACAAATCTTTGTCACTCTCCCATGAAAAGTCCCTAAAAAATATGGTCATTACTGACATATATTTTCTATACTGTAACCTACTAAAAGAGTCACTCTCTTAACCTAGCTCCCTTTAGCCAGCTGTCACCGCTCCTCCAGTGTGATGAATACATGAAAAGGTCGCAGCCATTAGGCTAAGCTAAAGGAAGCCTGCACAACTCTGCAACCACCTGTTGGGTTGTGTTCTTACCAATGCTCAGTCAAGGTAACAAACCTGTTTATGCTAGTTGTTCTTATTGCAATTATATAATTTAGTTAAATTTTAAGTAAGGTAATGATATATGATTGTGGAAATGAAAAATAATTGCAGTTTCCATTAAAATGTGGTTGAATGCTTTGAAGAAACTGCAAATGCTGAGTTTTTTATTGTTGTTTGTTTTTGTCTGTTTGTTTTTAAAAAAGAATAAAACTATTTTGAATTATATGAACAAGAAAACCATAAAAGATTCCGAGAGCAAGGGATATATTATAGTATTTATGAAGACTATGGGATCAAATTCTTCCACCAGTATTTTTAAAAAAGAAACATAATTAGAAGTGTGGTTTATGGAAGGAAGGAAGGAGGAAGGAAGGGAAGGAGGGAGGGGGGATGGGGGAGCGGGGAGCGGGGAGAGGGAGGGAAAGGGAAAGGAAGGACCTAAGATCAAACTAATAGATACATAGTCAAGAAAAAGCCTTGGCCTTAAGGCAAGACATGCAAGAATAAACACTGTATACATTTTATTTTAATCTTCTGATTTTTAAACCATTACTTATATGGACTTTTTTAAATTAACCAATTAACTACCATCATGGAAATGCCCCTAAATTGATGTTAAATATTCATTAAAATGAATTTAAAAATTCAAACACATAATGTGTTATGAAAAAACATAATGAATGGATATAATAGTTTGTTTAATTGTGTAATTATTTTGTGGAATCAGATAATAAGTGCTGTCAACATGAATATGATTGGTATACAAATGTGGGATAATAAAAGGCCATCAGCCTTCTACCAAGTTTTTGGAATCTTCAAAAAAAATTTTTTGAATTTAAAAAATATAACACCAAGACCATTTAATAACTCGATTACCTAAAATGGGTACAAACTTTTTTTCCTGAACTTTCTACATCAACTTAAAGAGTCTAAGATGTCTCATTGAACGGGCTGACTTTTAAAACAATTCAAAAGTCTCTAAGGAGCCTTCAGGCAGTCATAATTCAATTCCATAAAAGACTGGATAAGGCAGGGGTGCAGGAAGTTCTCATTGAAAGAGTGGTGAGAAAGGAAACCCAATCTAAACATGTGTCCTAAGGCTTTCACTAAGTATTTCACAAATGGGAAACACCTATTTAAGTATGTTTTCATCCTGATATTACAAAGCTTGAAATTATTGAGTCTAGCCCTCCCTCCTGCCTTCACTATGTACAGGGTTCTGGAGGAAACACCTTCTGGGGTGTAGACAAGTAAAAGTTCTAGGACCTCAAAAGGTCTCAGTGGTATTTGTCAACGTAGTACCAGCTCTGTGCCTCCCCCAACACAAAAGTCTAAAGATAAAAACAGATTCAAAGGGAGAAGAATGAATTTCACTTCTATTCACAAGCAATTCAAATGCATTTTGCAGACTTAGATTTATGGCTCTTCCCTTGCTCTGATATATTTCAGGGCCAACTTTCATGTTCTATTTTCAATATCCCAGAAAGAGTATTTAGATAATGTTTGGCACCGATACCAGATCTTATAAAGAAAGAATTTCTACAAAAGAAGTGAGTTGAAAAATCAGCCTTCTTCTCATCATGGTACGGAGAGGAGAAAGGGTTGGGAGACTATTTTCGAGAGAAGAAAGATCCTGTTCCTCTATACAAGAGATGTCCCAGGATAGGACTGGTTTCAAAATCTGCACCAGCACTCCTGCTTGTGGCTCAATCTGGATTTATAAAAATTGTTGTTTTTTTTAATAACAGAGACAAGTTTCCACAAACCAGCTTGGCTGTTTTCTTTTTCTTTTCTTTATTTCCTTCCTTCCTTTCAGACAAGCTTATGAATCAATACTGTGTTTAAAAAAAAAAAAAAAAAAAAAAAAAAACAGGCTATCAGGGAAATACCACAAATACAAAGGTGGCTAGGGTCACAAATCAAACCTGAGGAAGGGATTCTCAATTAGCCAACAGTATTGCCAATCCCTATCTCAGCCATGAGGAACTGAAAAAGCTTAAATCACAGTCATAATGCACTGAGATCAAACTAAACATGGCCCTTAAAAAAGCCTTGTCAATTCTATGCCCACTCCTGCCCCCTTTTCTTCCATTTGAACCATGAAGTATATAAGTGTCTAAAGAGTGAAATGTACAGTATGATTGATTAAAGCAGAAAAGTCTCCTAATCCTGTATTAAGGCCAAAGGAAATCAAAACATAGTCAGGTTGCAGCATGCACTCATAAAAAAATCTCTCAATTGGATTTCATAAGAAATATTGATCTTGAGCTCTGAATCCTCTCACTTTGACGACACACGTGATTGGGGTCAGCACCTTCCATGTTGAAATTCCTTTGAGGGCCTCAAATCATGTAGACAGAAGACAATGTATAGGAGTAACTTTAAACAAATTATATCTGAGGCTGCTTACAAAGCAACCAAGAGTTATGTTGCCTTCATAGACAGGATCCTTCTGACTGACCTAAGATGAATACAAAGACGTTCATTCTATAAACCTTGAAGTGTTCAACTGAAGAGCAAAGGCCATGGCCATTAAAGAATTGGTGAGTCTTGAAAAAACAGGGTATCATCTTTAGCTGTCCCAAGGTGCCATGACATAATCCATGACTTCCATTTAAAAATAAATAAATAAAAGGAAGGAAAAGAAAAAAATAGCCCTACTGAACTCTGGAGGCAGGAGCTGGGCAAAAGAATTTCTCTCCTGTGAACTTCAGTGATATGATCAAAACAAGTTAAAAATATGAGCTATTCAGGCCATTCCTCAGCTCACAACAGCAGTGTTAAAGATCCCACAAATGAAACCTTTATTTCAGTTTGTTAATCATCCTGTAATCTTGAACAAAATAATTACACTATACTTTCTCTTTAAATTACTACATAACGTAGGTATTTAAACTCATCTTTTATGGAAACTATGTAATCTCTCTTTCATTAAAATTTCCCTTGTTGATATATGTGAACCAGGTCAGTTTCTACTGAATTTGCATACCTGCATTTTATCCCTTAATTCAACTCCTTAATAAAGGTTTAAAAAAAGAGCAAGACCTGGACCTCAGATACATATAAAGCAAATACTACTTATATGTCTATCTGAACACTAACACCATTAACAAACCCCTCACCCCCTTGCTTTTTCCTTGGGGCTGAGAGCCCTGTCAATAATCATTACTTATTAAAGAGGCTGCCATTCCCTTCTACAGAATGTAGGGAGAGAGAGCATGGAGGGGTAGAAATAATTACCTTAGGCTTTTCTTTAAAGACCTCCAGAATGAAACACAAAGAAACCAATTGAAAAATAACATGAAATCCTCCCTCCCTTCCCCCAACACACATACAAGGTTAGGAAGTATACCCACACTCCATTATTCCTATCAACTGTATCAAAAGAAAAGATAAAAAAACCTAGGGTCTTCAGGATAAACATATATATTTTCAATCCATTGAATACATTCACACATACACTTGCACATCCTTTATCCCTTCACAAAACTCAAGCTAGATTTCTTGAGAGAAGCCTGTAAGTGCCTCCTGAGAAAATGTGTGCTCAAAAATGATTGCTTCAGCCAAAGGAAAGAAAAGCAGCAAGTTACTGGTTTGACTGCCATCCTGGTTTGTGGCAGATTCCCCCTTCCCCTCTTCTCCCTGTCTCCCAATTTATATTCTAGCCTGTTTTTTTACAAAGCAGAGTAGGAAGGGCATAAGGTATTTCTCTTGGATCTTACCCACAAATACACTAAATCCTAAAAAAAAAAAAAAAAAAAAAAAAAAAGTTTCAAGGGTTAAATAACACCCAAGGGTAAAACCCCAGGTCAGAGAAATGAAAAATTAACTGATGACTGAAAGCAACCCACGTATTCCTACTGAAGAGTTAATGATGAGATGAGCACTGTCCTTTTCGCTCCAGATATTACGGTTCAAAACAGAAATGCACTATGAAGACAGCATAACCAGACAGTTTTTGGAGAATAGCCTTGCACAGAACTTGAACTGGCAGACTTGAGGTTTGTCCTAAATAACCTTCACAGGTTGTACAAACTGCTCCCATATCCTGATCAATAGTCAGGTTAAGAAGCTAAGACTTTCTTAGTATAAGAACAAGGTGGGGATATCGGTGACAGGTCAATTAGTCATCTAAAACATTTTCAAAAATCTAGAAAAATATACACCTACATAAACAGAAAGCTATCATGCTTGGGGTAAACTGGCCAGTACTGGCAGCAATTGAGCTGAGGTTGAAGATGCTAAATTCAAAGTCTGACCTGTTTCAAAAGGGTTGGATGTTCTCATCCTTGAGTGCAGAGAACTCTGTCCCATTCTGCCTAGTTTTTCAGATACAGAGTGAGGAGAGATAAGGCTCACACCCCACCTTTGGGAAAGGAACAAAAGCAAATGCTTGGCAGAGCTGAAAAAACTCCTCCCTCGTCAGGACTCTATAGAGGCGGCAGCTCTGCACGGCTCCCTTCATATTTCCCCCTAGTTCACTCACTCTTGGCGGCCACAGAATCAATTTCTACACCTTGGAATGGCCACAGGCAGGCTTGGGAGGAGGGGGGTGATCAGTTTAGCCCTTCGCAGTGGATATCCTTTCCCAGCCTCCCCCAATAGCTTCAAATTAACCCTTCCTGGTACCCGCCCAGGTCAGGATGCTCCAAGTGTCTACAGCTTCTTTCCACCAACATCTCCATCAAATCATCAGTCCAACGCCCTTCCACCGTCCCCAAGGGGCACAACTTCCCTCCGTGGTTTATCTTCGGTCAATTTGCATGTGCTTTTCTTCCTCTCCTTTCTACCGGCGGGGAAAGGGCTCAGTGCGTCTGGAAGGCCCTCCCTCCCTCCCTCCCTCCTCAGATCTCAACAGAAGCCAGATCCTGGAGCTCGCCAGCAGGTCTGCAGTGAGGACGGATCGCACTCGCGTTAACCCTTTGAAGGGAGTTAGAGACGTGTTCTCATTTGGGACCCAGTGAAGTAGCATCCGTGGAGCCTGACAATCTCCCTCCACTTCCTACCGCCTTCACTCCACACATGGACTCAGAACGAGCAGACACCTTTTCCCTCCCTTATGGCCAGTTTTAACTCTCTTACTCTGTGCTCCAAACCTGTAATGGGGTGGGGGGTGAAGGATTCTAGAAGACAGACGGCGAGGGGAAAAGACAGTAGGAGAACAAAAAGAAAACTCAGTAGTAAATCGGAGTCCAGACACAGTGTTTACTTACGAAATTTGGGCCTGGTGCTAGTTTCTGGCGTGGTGGTGGTAGAGGAGGAAGACAAAGTGGTGGTGGAAGAGGAGGCGGCGGTGGCGGCGGCATCCTGAAAAGGAGACAGGGTCCAGGAGGGAGTAGAATCATGAAGGTAGGAGGAGGTAGCGAATGCCGCAGTGGGCCAGGAGGGCATTGCCTGGGTACTGGGGGTTCCTGGCACCGGGGGTCGGGAACCAGGCGTGCTGCTACTGAAGGAAGGAGCCGTGGTGGACAGGACCGTCGGGGGGACCGCAGTGTTCCGTGCGGTGGTGGAGCGCGGGCTGGCCCGGATGGGTACCCGGTGCCCGGGGAAGCGAGTGGGCGCCCTCGTGATGGTGGTCAAGCGAGTACTAATCCTGTTAGGCGTCCTGGACGAGACGGTGCCTCCGGCGGAGGGGGTAGCGGGGGACGTGGTGGAAGTGGTCGTGGTGGTGGTCTCCATGGCCTTGGGGAAGGAACTGGGCTTGGAGAGAAAGAAGGGGTCCTGGCCCATTCCCTTGGAGTCCACCAGGTCGGTAGGCACGTATTCCTTGACGGAGCCCACCACGATCCATTTGAGGAGCATGAGGCTGAGCCCCAGGCCGATGAAGCCGATGAACAGAGGCACCACGCACAGCCACGTCTGCTGCCGGTTCCACACGATGCAGTCGCTACAGCGTAACTCCCGGGGGGGCTCGGCCGCCCCTTCGCCGCCGCCGTCCGGGCCCCCGCCCGCCGCCGCCGCCGCAGCCGCCGCGGTGCCCTCCTCGGCCGAGGCGGCGGCTGCCGAAGCGGCTCCAGGTGGCGAGGCAGCGGCCGCCCCTTCACTCATCCTAGGAGCCGGTCTTCACCTTCGCCCCCCCGAGGGCCGCGCCAGAGGCATGGGGCCGCGCCGGCCGGGCGCGGGCACGGGCTCCGGCGGCGGCAGCGGCGGCGGGCTCGGGCGCAGGCAGCGGCCGCGGCGGCCGCATGCAAATCGGCTCCCTGCCCCCACGCCCCTCCCCCCGAGAGGCGGGCGGCAGGCGGGGAGGAGAGGAGCGGGGGAGGGGATGCGGGTCGGGGAGGGGGCGGCGAGGAGACCGGAAGAGGGGCGAGACTGGCCCCGGGCCCCGTGGGCTGGTCAGGGAGCGGCGGGGCGCGTCTGCAGCCCGCCAAGCGGCCTCCTGTGCGCCGGGGCCCCGCGTCTGCTGCTGCTGCTCCTGCTGCTGCTGCCGCCCGCCGCCTGTATGCGCCCCTGCCGCGCCGGCATCCTCGGGGCGCCGCGCCCGGCCCGCTCCCCGGGGCGCCCGCCCGCGCCGCCACTGGGCCTCGCGCCGCCTTCAAGGGCCGAGCCGGCTGGCCGCGGGCTGCGGGGCTCCGAAGAGCCGCATTCCGACACAGGGGGCCGGCCTGGCCGCCGCCGCTCGCCTGACCCGGCGCGCCGCGATTCCGGGCGGCGAGGTGCACCTGTTCTTCAGCCGGCCCGCAGCCAACCCTCGGCCAGCACTCTCTGGGAGAGACCAATCCGAACGCAGCGCGGAGGGCGAGCGGCCGGGCTCCACTCGCTCCCGCCGCTTGCGGCTCCGCGCCGCCGTCACTGCCCGAGTCAAACTCCAGCGAGCTGCGCCGCCGCGAGCCCGGGGCGCACGGGGCTCCCGCGGCAGGTGCTGTGCCACCCGCCGCGGAGGGAACCCAACAAGCCGCAGTGGGTTTCCAATCACTCCGCGGCGCCGCTTCCCGATTGCTCTTGGGGAGGTGAAGCAAGAGACCGCGTTGGGAATTCCGGGCGACGCGGGCCGGAGGCGGCTCTAGGCGGGCTCTGGCAGCAGGGAGGGTGCGGTGTGAGCCGAGCCTCTGCGGACGGGCTGGGCTTCAAGAAGAGTAGCGCCTCCCACCAACACTTAATGATGGTTTCCTAATGCGCACGACAGAAATAAATGATCTAAGCAAACCCCCGCTTAGAAGTGTGTGGCAAAGCAGCTTCCGACCGATTGTTAGCCCATGTGCGGTGCGGATGCAGTGGGGTCAGAGACTGACGCTGCGGGGCAAGGGAGCGGGGGCGTGTGCGCGTGGGAGGGTGCCAGCACTCTCCTGACTGATGGAGTGTGCTGTTGGATGGAGAGCCACGTCTCCCTCCGAGTTCCTTAAATGCTGGTGAAGCAGACGACCTTTGCGCAATTGGACCCAGCAGATCTCCCCAAGCAGATTTATAACTTACATTGTAAAAAAAACAAACAAACAAACAAAAAAACTCTTTAAATGTTGATATTCGCACACGCACACTCTTCACAAGGCAACTGATTGTGAGTGGTAAAATTTTTAATGATTTGAGTTGGTATCCAAAATTCTGTTACTGGTTTCTTCCCTTGGGTAGAGAGACACCTGTGTATCTGTATCTCAGGTGCAGTGTAGAAGCTGCCTGGGCGACGGGGCGAGGAAAGAAGGGGTAAAGAACCAGCATCAGCATGATTTATGCTGACAGTGAAAAACCTCTCCTGTCAACTCCCCCCAGATTTCCTGATCTAAAGTGGAAACTAGGAAGATGTTTTTATTTACAAGCTCCAAGAAAGAGAGGTTGAGGATAGCAGCCTCCTAATACACCTTCCCAGCACCGTATAATTGGTGTGGATGATGGAGCCAGCATTCTCTTGTCCTGTAGCAGACTCCACAAAGATGAAGTTTTTAAAGTATCTATTTTATTCACAGGGAACCGAACGGTACACTGAAAAAAAAACTGAAGAGAATAGAGGAAGCCTCCAAGATTTGGTGTCCACTAAAGTATTTTGCACAGACACGGTTAATAAATTATTTTTGATGGCAGTAATGTGGCTGTCACCTCTTTCAGCTATAACACTGAGACTTTCCTCATGGGAAAGCTTCTGATTCTTAGTTCGATAGGACATGCCCTAATCCAGTAGTGCTGAATTATGATTCCCAAAATTGCAAGTGGGAAAAATACCACAAACCCTTGAATCTATATTTTTTTCAGCCTTCCAATGCCAAGCACAGTCCTTTTAAGTAAAATTGACCCAATCTCTGCTTTCTGTAGGTTCTGGGCAGTTGCTCACCAGGGGTTTCTGTATAGCAAATAAAAGTTAGCTTTCACACAAAATGTGAAATTATACAGTATGTGCTACTGTTAGCTACATGAGACATAAAATTACTTTCCAAAACACTCCTAGTTCACTGACCCGCCCCCATTGTTCCTGTGGCCTCTCCCATCTTCATTCCCTGCTGAAATAGATTCAGTGTAAAAAAGAGGTGCTATAATGCTGTAGCTGGGCAAATGCTCCCCTTAAACTGCATTCACACAACATTCACCTCATGTTTTCTCTGCTCCCCAATGTCTTCTTCATCTACCTCTCCAAATTCTCTCCATTTCTTATTTCCACTTGACTTTAACAATTTATTCATGGTTCCCTGTTGAGCTCATTTTCTCCCAGATCCCAAGCCACTGCACTTGACTGCACCATTAGCTGCTTTCGTAGTGAACATCATCACTCGAAAGAAAGAAAGAGGGAAGGAGGAAGGGAGAGAGAGAAAGAGAGAGAAGCCATTGCATTGAGCAGCAGGTTATAGCAGCTCATCTAAGAAACTTTGGCTAGTGCAACCATCATTAATTTGCAGTTTTATTATGAGGCTCCCTACTAGCAGGTGGTAAGCACTAGAACTAGAATCGGAGCAGAGGTTGTCCACAGTTGAGTCAAGGACAAATGGTGGACACTCTTGCTGCCAGTGAGCAGCCAAATAGTCATGGTAAGGAGGAGTCACAGTGTAGTGACTTACAGTTCTCTAAAGCAGAATGCTGAGGAAAGAGATTCACACCCATACTTTGAAGACAGGGATTCAAGTTAGAGTTCTGCCCTTTATAAATAGTAAAGTCACTCTGGGCCTTTGTTTTCTCACCTGTGAAATGAACTCATAATACCTACATTCCATATAATTTAATGAAATTGTATCCCTAAATGGACTATTCACCTATGGTACCTTTTAAGCATTATTATCAGATATCTTCCTATAAAGAGTGGTGTGGATTTTTTTAGCAAATGATCAAGACATACTTCAGCCTCTCCTGAGTTCCATGTTTGCCTGAATATAATCACTTTCTGGGTGTCTCCTGTGTGATCCACTAACATATTAAACTCAGAATTTCCAATTATTGCTTATAGTTTTTCCACAAAACAGTATTTCTATTGAACTTCAATTTTTCCCTTCAATGACACTAATATCCTCAGTCTGCGAGTCTTCAGTGCCATCTCTGACTCCTTAGCTCTCATATCCCAAGTTCAATTAGTAGTCATCATTAACAATACAATAAGACTGTCCTGGGTTCCCTTCCATTGTAAATTCATTAGCAATGGTCCATCTTTAGACCCACAAGGCTGGAAGTGACCTTGGTGGCCAAATACTTCTAATCTGTTGATCCCAAGTAGTCCCAGCCCAATAGTCATCTGGATCCAGCTGGAGCTCCAGAGAATACACCACTTTTTGGAGCAAACCATCCAGCCTGCAGACAGTATACATAATTAGAAAAATCTTTGTGTTGAGCCAAAAATCTACCTTCTCTTACTTTTATCCTTTCTTCTTAGCTGACTTAGCTGCTATGCATGGAGGATACCAAAAAAAAAAAAAAAAAAAAAAGCTCTCTACCTTCATGGAACTTATATTTTAGTAAGCGGGCTGGACAATAAAAACAATTATATAATCTATCAGAAAATGAGTATTCTGTTTCGGACCACAAAGAACATGTCTGTTTGATGTGATTACATAGGACATCTCTTCTTCAATCTCAATATCCCTAATCTATTTACCATCTTCTCAGGCCATGAGGACTTGACACTCCTAAGATTATCAGGGTATTCTTTTACCAGTAGTGTGTTCCCTGGATAAATGCAGTTACTACAGAAGCCAGTCTGGCCTGCAGAATCATAATATTCTTTTTAATATCCACAGAAGCCACTCTGGCCTGCAGAATCATAATATTCTTTTTAATATCCACTAGAATCGTGAGTGTGGTCAATATGATATCTCAAAACATTTCACAAAGTAAACACTTTACAAAGTGTTGATGAGCTTAACCTTCATATGATTGCACATTCCTTATCCTCTCTTGGTTCAGTTCACTACTGTTATTACGATACACATTTAGTAGTAAATCACGGTGGCCTTTTTTAAAGAGAAGCATATTGTTTTCTTCATAGGTCTCAACAAATTACCATTATTTATTTCATGTGGGCATTTGATATCTTATATATAGTACCTACTCTAAATGTACTTTAAAAAATCCCCAGTTGGATGTGTCTATTCATAACAACTTGACTCCAAGAAGTTACGCATTTTATCCCAATGTCATAAATAAAATAAACACTAAAATCTACCAATGCTGTAACACAAAAATTTCAAAGTGGAAAGGTGAAGATTTCCAGTTGTAACTACATCCTAGTCAAAAAGACAATTGTAACAATGTTCAGACTTAAAGTATTTGGAAAGTCACCTAATTGTACTCTCATAAAGTAGGAAATGCTGAATGCCCTATAACAAATGGGCTGTGAAATTAGAGATTTTGAATGAGGCACTATGATAAAACATAAGAAATTTCAGTGGGAGTTGTCAGAAGACAATATCAAAATTTCAAAACAGGTTAACTAAGAACCAGGTAGATGTCACAACAACTGGAAATCGAAGGAGGATTTTTGTGAAGAGGGTTTGCTTGGCAGAAGCTGTGCTCTGAGTTTGAGAGGGGAGAAGCACAAGTATAAGGCCTTTCTTACGCCAGTATAAATGAGAGGGGTCTCAAAGGAGTGACCTAGTGAGTTCAAATTGAACCCTTAGAGTTTGGCTGGGCCTCATTGGATTGGTATAGACACATGGCCTCAAGAATCACAAGTCAAAGAGATGGCTAAAGTGAATTGTGGAAGCAGAGGGCACTTTAAGCATATGACATGCCAAGAAAACATGAAGCCACACTACAGTAAGTAGTAAAAGTCCAGGTGGAATATAGGGTGAGTAGAAAATGAGAAGAAGTGGAAGTAGAAAATGAGCTGGAAACTCAATGTTGATGCATCTGAGAGTCATAGTGAGATAGCTATTTGATTTTTTTTTTCATTGAATTCCAACTGCCTGTAATTTAGGGTGCCAATATGGGTACTTCATTCTAGGCTCTCAGAGTTGCCATTAATGTTCATCTTATCTAACTGCCCCCTTGTCAATAACTTTGCCTTTTTATCTCTGATATGTTTCCCAAATATTGATAGATATAGTTTTCTTAGATCACTAGACAACTCTATTTTTTTGGAAAAAATTATTTGGATCTGAAACTGGAAGACTGATAGATGGAAGTCTGCCTTGAGAATTCACTGATTGAGCAATAGCAGAGAACTCAATGCTTTGGAAAGATCCAAGAAAATGTCATCCCAACATGGTCAGAAACGAAGATCCTGGGTTCATGCTCTCTTTCCCTCTCTTCAGACTGCAGGATTCTATTTGGCAATTCATGGGCTTCTCACCATTTCCAGATGGAGTTAAATATAAGCTGCAAGTATAGAAGACATATAATATAGAAAGCCAGCTCCCTGAAATGTTTTCATATAACAGGAAAAAACATCTTTGTTTCAACTTCATCATTCCTAAGAACAGCAGCTTAGTACAGGTGCATTCAGAAGGAGTTGATGCGAGTTTATGTTTGTATAAATAACACTCTGGGTTCATCTCACCTACATTTTTTAGAATCGCACATTTTGCTTTCTTAGATTTGTGGATGAAATTTTCATAACACTCTATATTAAAAAAGCAATCAGACCATTTTCCACAATTTTCACCAGTTTACTTTAAGTCTGCACCCTAGGGACTCCCTGCTGAGCTGTTCAGAGAAACCTGAAGACAAACAGACAGCCCTGGCACCAACCCCTGAGACCTGTGGTCACAGTCGCTGAGGTACCCAATGAGGGCCCAACATGCTTTATCTAACAGAATATTAAAATAAAAGAACAAATATAGAGTTATTTTTTTTCCACAGTCTCTTTCAAGGATTATTGGTAGTCTGTAAAGGTTTTCAGGTGCTCCTCAATCTATCTCTTATTGTCTATAGCAGATCTGGAAGTTTATTGCTGACATGAATCAATCATCAGTAAAGGAGAGAGCAGAAATTTTAGAATCAGACTGACTTGAATCTGACATTCAGCGGGTTGTTGTGCGGTTGAAAAATGTCACATGTGAAATGCCTAGTACTGTGGTTGGCACATGGTAGGAAACTCAGAAATAGTAGCAAGTATTCTTATTTAATGAAAATCCAAATTGCCTCTTTTGAGCATTACGTAAGGAGTCCGTCTATTCCAACAAATTTTGCAGAAGATATTTACAGGAGTTTCACACTACACTGTTTCCATTAACTAGTTGGTTCTTGGTGGGGTATGTAAGCTTCAGAACCAGCAAAGAGAAACTGTAGAAAAGCACTGACTTCATAGCCCCAGGTGATGAGTGTGCATTTAGTCCTTACATTGTGTGTCCCTCCAGTTCACACCTTGTAACCTCCTCCAAGGAAACCCACAAAATTACCAGGAGTAAGTATTAGTAGTTCATAGTAGATTTGGTCTATCTGTTTTGTCTCTAAGAAAAGATATCTCAAGAGGACAAAACTTGCTTGGTGCTTATAAATTGAGAAAAAAGGAAGGAAAACATTTATTAAAAATATCAGCAAAAACTAAAATGGCTAATGGTACTTACCTCTTGTGGAATACTTCACGGAGTTTTGAGGACTTAGAAAACCTGTTTTTTATCCTGCCTTTCGAGATTTAAAATAAGTCATTTGGCTAGCACAATCCCCTATTTTAAACAAAGACCTCAACAAAGATACAAATGCATGTTTATATTTGTTATGTGACTGTGCCAGCCAAAGGCAGATAGTAAAGGAAGAAAAGATTATTCAAAGACTGTTTGGTGATGAACTTACCAACTAGCTCCAGAGTTTTGTTTGGTATTACCTGAATAGAGTTATATTTTTGTTCAGCATCACTGATGCCAAAGAATAAAGAAAGCAACGAAGGAAAATGATTTTATTTAGGCAATTGTAATACTGAGAGCACCCAGAACTGAAGATCACACTGTCTCAGCATGGTGCTTTTGCCTCTGGTTCTCTTAGGAACAAAGAGTGATTTATAGTTGTGGTTGTTTTGCAATTAAGTAAAGGCTCAGTCAGTGAGCTGAACAGGAATGTTTATCTCTGCATCTATGGAGTTTCATGGAGATAGACCTAATCTTAGGTAATCATTCATGAGATAAAGAACAAGAAGTTGGAGGGTCTATATCTGCTCTTTAAAATAGGTCCAGGGAAAGGGAGAAAATCTATTTGGCCTCATCAGGGTCATCTGCTAGTCTTATGGGAGACATGAGAAAGAGTTTACAAGGAGTCTAATCTAAATCATATGTGGAAGGGTAGTTCTTGTGGGCAGCCATTTCCTGGAACATAAAAGGGTTAAGGGACTTCTGAAAACCAAAATTGTGGGGATGGTTATCTTAAACATTGCTGTTTTCTAGGAGCAAAATTTTCAGGTAAAGTTCAACATTGATATTAACATAAATTTATAGCTCTCTTTTTAGCATTTTTAAAATGTGTTCATGCTAATAATTATTAGTTAAAATAGGAATGGTAACATGTCTTATAGAATTGTTTCCTTTTTAAACAGAAAATATAAAAGTAAAATAATCTCCCAATCTTTAGTACCTCTGAAAAACAGTGAAAAAGCATAGAAATTCCACAGGATTGAGATAAAAAGCGTATTTGAATTTGACAGAACATTCTTTATATTCTAGTTAGCTTATCAGAAACTATTTTAGAATTTAAAAGTCATAAAACTATGTTGTAGTAAATCCTTTAACACTATGGATATGAGCCTATACAATTTATTTTTAAAAAACCACAAACTATATCAAGGTTTTTGTTTTTCTTTCTTGGGAATTTGGCTAGCATACTTTTTTTCAATTCAAGAGTTTAATAATCATTGTTTTAAATTAATGTTGGAATAAATGTAAGAGTATGAGACTATCTTCTCTTTTGAAAGTAGATTATTTTGGACATTTGACTGAAATTTGAACAATAATTTTGTATGTGCATGCTTGTGCTAAGAGTGTGTGTGTGTGTACTGAATAAATGTATATGTATATGTGTGTATATATATATGTGTGTGTGTATATATATATATATTCATGTATATATACAAAAGAGGAAGGGAGGACATGGAAGCAGATTTTGTATTATCTAGGAAATAAAGTGGAATAGGAATGGGATTGTATGTATGGATTGGAAAAAACTATATACTGAACAATGAGGATTAGATGCCAAACACAAGTAAGATACAGAAAGTGAAAACAGATAACTCTTTCTGCTTGTTTACTCAAAGGAATTTCTCAGTGTTAGGAAATGCAAAGCTGACATCCTGAGAGACTAACCAGGCCAACTAGCTTCCACCGCACTTTGCAAGGAGAGTCGACTTTGCTTGGAAGCTGACAAGAGTTGTTTAGAATAGCAACCAACTATAGTACTGATCCTTGCTTGTATGAAGAACTCTCCACCTGGGACTGGAATAAGATCTACCCAACTCTGATCTCCCCGAATCACTGTAAATAGAAACAATTTATAATCTCTACTACATTGGATAATATTAAAGACCAAAATGACACTGTTTATGGTAAATGATTTAAATATTAAAGAAAACAGGCAAAACTCTCAGAATCATCACTTTAAGAATGATTTAAATATAAAAATAATGATGTAAAGATAAAAATTATCCTTGGGAAATATTCAATTTGCAAGGAAATATTCTCCTGGCACTTAGACCTAATAGAAGTTGATGCTCTCTTACCTTAAGGCAGATTTGCAAATAATTATACACTATTTGCCACCCCACACGCAGCTCTCCCTGATGTTCTTTCTCTCTCTGGAAGTTCTAAAGAAGTAAACTCACAATTTGCATTCCTAGTGGTTCTCCATGGCACACTCTGATTTATTTGGACAACTGACTAAGCAGAAAGATAGCTGTTTGGCAAAGTATGATTAGTTTCCTGACTTTGAACTCTAAATTCTCTAATCACAGAGGTATATACAGTTAGATAGATAGATTAGATAGATAGATGATAGATAGATAGATAGATCTTTAAGCAATAGGAGACAACCTTAGTAACGTCTAGAAATTCCATCTGGGCTTGAAGAATGACAAAAATTATCTCATGTTGTATCAAAATTTGCAAAAGGGACCCAGAAAGATTTAAAAGTTACATCAAAAGGTTTGCAAAAACTAAAATTTGTAGCAATCTACAAATATATTGAAGGAAGGCCCTGAAGGGAACCGTACCTCTTTCACAAGAAAGGTTTCAAGCAGTCTTTTCTGGAAGCTATATTCCAATGATCCTTTGAATTAGCAAGGCACACTCAAGATCTCATCATTCTACAAGACTAATGGGTAAAAAGTGATACCTTTCATCTTTAAAGCTTTCAGAAAAACTTGCATCATTCAAATTCTCCTAGCAATTCTGTTTCGCTATGCAAAAAATGGTCATTTTTTCTTTCTTTTTTTTTCCTTTTTAATTTAAGAAATTTGTGCATATGTGTATTAGAGAAGATGGACCTCTATAGGTCGTTCCCTCTTTTGTCTACTCATGTGGTTTCAGAAATGTTATCCTAGAGAAAGAGAACTCTGCACATTAGAGTTGATGTGTCACACTATGCTTTCAAGGACATCTTAAACTGAGTTACAAAGCCTTCAGTTAAGCTAAGCCAGGGGTCATATTATTTCTGAAAACACAGGTATCAAATATATGATAGGTTTATAAAGTATGTGTTAATAAAGCAATAGGTAGAGCTGATACTATGATCAGTAAATTCTTGATTCTTTTATATGATTGAGGTTATGGGTAGTAGGAAAGGCACTGAACAAATACTTTGGAAATCTAGGCTTGAATCCTTACTACTCCAGTAAATGTATGAAATTCTGGGTTTCAGTTATATAAATCCATCTCAGTTATATATATCCATAAAATGTGGGAAGCACTACCTAAATACAAGATTATTATGATATTAACAACAGAAAATAAATGTGAAATTTTTTGTAAATTTGAAAACACTGTGCATATATTAAAAAACTCTCGAATATTGTTAATTGATGTAGTTATGAAAAATTATTTCCAGTTGTGACTTTATATTGATTGATATGGAGGATATATGAATCACACTATTTAAAAAAATCTCAAACTGAAATGTAAAATAAATTTTTTCACAATTTTAATAAAATGGGTCAGTCTGTCCTTTTCTGAGTACTCTCTCTCACCAGAGAACAATTGCTGTCAAGCGTACATATACCTAGGGGCAAGAGCTATTCCATATCTTGAAAACTGCTACCTTAGACAGCTTATAACCAAGAAGAAGAAATACTGTCTCCACTATCACTTTTGTCCTGAGGAATTGGGATGAAAGTAAGAAGACTGATTTGGACCCCCATTTGTCTCAGTTTGCTTTCATCTACCCCCCAAATCCTTCCTTTTGGATCTTTTATATAATGCTTTTTATTCCTTTTCAGTGCTGCTGGGGCCAGGAATTTTAAGCTCATGTCTTTTGAAGTCATGTTTTCAGTTCTTTCGATTACTGTTGCTGACTTTTGGTCAACTGGGTTGAAATAATGAAATTCAAAGTAATAAAAAGGCCCTATGCAAACTCAGCATATTGTTTATCAGCTGTGGGTCACTTATGAATCTAACAACTCCTCAGAGTAATTCTTACCACTATTTTGTTCATGGATTAGTGCCTTATATATTAGAGAACTCTTCTGGTAAGAACCTACCAAATAATATAGTTTACATACTAGGCAAAAATTTCTCCTTTACATAAAGATATCTAATTTGGTTTTTGGTAATGAAAAATATTAAGAGTGACGTCAGCAAAATGATGGAGTAGGGATCTCTATATTATTTTCTCCTCTATAAAAACAATGAGAAAATTAGGGGAAATGTTCCAAATCAACTTTTTTAGAATTCTGGAAATTAATCAGAGCAGCAATCTGGGGAGCATTTGTTCAAGATAAAAATGGCTGAATCTTGGTGAGAATTGCAAGGCTGTCCTAATTTTGTCCCTCTTCTCCAGCTCCACAGTAGCCTTAAAAACCGGTAGCCTGAAATCACAGTGAAAAAAAGCAGACTAGAGGGGGAAATGGAGTTGGAGAACTTTGAAAGCCTCATTGTCAGAGAATTGTCATTATTTGACCTATTTGGTGATTTCTTGGAAGAGCCAATTACAAGGCTAACTTTATTTCATATGACTCAGAGCACATGCAATATGAAAAGCCTTTCCCCAAGGGAATTTGTTTTTAAAAATTGGAAGAAATTGTTAAACTTCGTAGTAGTAGATGATAGCTGAGACAAACAATAAACTAAGCAAAAAGCTTAAAAAGAAAAGCTAGGGAATGAAATGGTCATAGAGGATTTGGAAAACTCCAACGTATTTGTCAGAATACATACATAGGGCTGTCTATATGCCCAGGAAAAACCTGCCAAGGCTGTAAGCTTCATCTCTGGCAGAATTTGTGGCTCTGTATAAACAGGAAGTGAAGATGAAGGCAGAGTTACATACTGTCAAAGCATTAAAAACGTGTCTCAACACACATAGAACCACTTGGCAAAGATTGGGATACTTGTTGGTTTACGATGTTTAAGGAAACTTCTGTGAAATCATTAACTAATTAATAAGCAAACTACCCCCAAACTTAGTGAACACATACGATTTTACAGAATTAGACCAAGAAATCCATTAAGCAAATAATCGACAGCCACAAACAGCAATAAAAACAAGCTACAGGGAAGGGAAGGAATCTGATTTCCAGTGTTGTTATATTATATTATACAAAAGGCCAATTTTTAACTGAGAATTGTGAGATGTGCTTAGAAAAAAAAATCATGACTCAGACACAGGGAAAAGTAGCAATCAAAAGAAACTTTCCCTTAATAAGCCCAAGTTTTGGGTTTACTAGACAAAGTTTTTAAATGAGCTATTTTAAATATATTCAAAGACATAAAGGAAACCATGTCTAAAGAACTAAAGGAAAGTATGAGAATTATGTCTCACTAAATAGAGAATATCAGTACAGAAATATAAGTGACAAAAAAGAACTAAATAAAAATTCGAGTTGTATCTTGGAAGCTAAGCAGTATCAGGCCTGGGTAGTACTTGGATGGGAGACCATCTAGGAATACCAGGTGCTGTAGGCATAAAAAATAAAAAATAAGGGATTGTAAACTGACATGGTCCTTGCAATCTGTGAGGTCAACCAAAGGTTGCCTCGCCTAAAAGACAAACAAACAAAAAACCCTTGAGTTGAAAAGTGAAAATGAAATGAAAATGTCACTAGAAGAGCTCAAGAACAGATTTGAGCAGGTAGAAGGAAAAAATCAGCAAATGTTAAGATAGATTTATTGAAATTATCACATTTGAAGAAGAAAAATTAACAGGACCTCAGAGACCTGTGGGACAACATTGAATATACCAAGTAAGTACAATGGGATTCCCAGAAGAAGAAAGGAAGAGGCAGAAAGCATATTTGAAGGAATAAAGGCCAAAAACTTTCTATATTTGATGTAAAACCAGTAATCTACAAATCCAAAATACTCAACAAACTATGAATAGGAAAAATTCAAGGAATGCACAACCAGATACAGAACATACATAAAAATCATATCTTTAATAAGGGTCTAAAATTCAGAACATAAAAATAACTCTTAAAACAATAAAAAAACAAATAACCCATTTATAAAATGGGCAAAGATTTTGAATAGACATTTTTCAAAAAGAAAGAAATACATGTGGTCAAGAAGCATATGAAAATATACTCAATAGTCATTAGGGAAATGCCAATCATAACCATAATGAAATACCATTTTATACCCACAAGGATAGCAAAAAAAAAAAAAAAAAACCAAAAACAAAAAAAACAAAAAATCGATTAGTTTTATAAGGATTTGGAGAAACTGGAACCCTGTTGGTGAGAATGTTTAGTTCTGCAGCTGCTGTGGAAAGCAGTTTGACAGTTCCTCATGAGTAAACATAGAATTATCTTATGATTTAGAAGTTCCACTCATTGGTGTATATCCAAGAGAAATAAAAACAAATGTCCAGACAAAACTTCTACATGGATGCTTATCATAGCATTATTAATAATGACCAAAAAGTGGAAATAATTCAAATATCCATCAACTAATGAACATGCAAAGTAAATATGGGATCTCCACACAATGGAACATTATTCATCCATAAAAAGGAAAAAATACTGATATATGTTACATGTGGATGAACCTTGAAAACATTATACTAAGTGAAAGAAGACAGATTTAAAGACTACATACATTTGATTCCATTTGTATAAACGTCCAGAATAGGCAAATCCATTGAGATAGAATGTACATTAGTGGTTGCTAAGGACTGGTGGTAGGGAAGAATGGGTGTGACTGCTAATGGGTGCAGCATTTCTTTTTGAGGTAATGAAATGAAAATATTCTAAAATTGTGTAGTATTATTATACAATCTTATGAATATACAAAAAATCATGGAATTATTATGGAGTGTGAATTATATCTCTAAAATCTGAGGAATATTATAATATCCAATATTCTTGGCTGAATTTAGATCACTTTTAAAAAGGGAAATATTTAATGTTTGTTAAATACCTATTATATATAGGCACTTTGGATACATCACATTTCAACGTTTGTCACCAATTATCAGCTTTCCCTAGCAGAGGTGGTACCAGCTACATATATTCTAACCAAGACTAAATTATGCATTCATCATTTAACATGGCTTTTCCCTCTTCCCTGATCTCTCAGGATCACTACCTTACAGTAAATGTGCAGGAAAATGACAAATTTGTATCAGATCTATTGAAGGGTCAGCAGCACACTGGACCCTTTATTGATGCTGCTTTCACCTCCACACTGAGCCTGTCACTTTACTGGTGTACCTACTCCTTTAACTCCAAAACATTGCTGTCTCAAGGCTGTAGGTGTAGATCCCTTTACTGATGGTTTGAAGGTAATGGAGGGAAATCCATCACAGCATTTCAGAGCAGTTAACTTATAAATAACCTATTAGATATGTCTGCTCTTAAAATCCTATAAGCTACTAGCTCTACAGAGCATTTCCCATCTTGTCAAAGTTGCTCCTTGAAAATTCGTACTTCTTGCTTTATTACTTAGGGCAAGTCTATTCTTAGGGCTCTTTATCCACACCTAAGTGGCTCATCAATGTGTTTTCATATACAAAAGTCTACGATAGTAGGTTTTAAGAGTTAAATGTGACTGCATTTAATTATGGTTTTAAATAAATTCTTTCCTATCTTCCTCTTAATGAATTTACCTTGTTAGCCCACAAATACCCTGTGTTGTGAACCTGAAACATGAAAACAGAGTGTGACTGAAGTGTTTGAGAAGGCAAGACCTTAAACAGAAATCAGATATTACTTATGCTGAGTAGACCAAGGCACAGGGCTTTGGACATACATTGTGAACCAAGCAGTATTGCTAAATTACTGCTTTCTGGGACAGAAATGGGCTAAGCATAGATTTCTGAATTTAAACACATACTAGGGTTGGTCTGGCTGGTCCAGGCACTCACAGAATTTTATTTTTACCTTTGCTTCCTCTTCTGATCTTTTTTATAAATATTTTATTTTTTGTTTTAAAAAATAATCTAACAAAAGAAGTAAGATACCAATTATAAATAATAGCCCCATAGGTCTACTAAAATTGGAGCAAGTCTCAACTCACTTATAGCATAATTCTTATGTAAAACTTAAAAAAGTGTTTTCTTATGCTAGATTCCCAAGAATAAAAAATATTGTTCTATTTATCATACTGTTATGAACAATTGGTATTTCCTTCTTTCCTTCCTTTTTTGTTCTTCCTTTTTTTTCACAAATGCATTATGTGAAAACTGGTACCCCTCTTAATTTGTATTTCTTTGATAATTTTAACCTAGTTATCTTTCTATTTATGTATTTACTAATGCTGTTTCTTTTTTGGTCAATTGACTGTACCTATCTCACTTTTATTACTTTCTATTTTTCATAGCGATTATGCTAAAGCATTATAAATTATATTCTAATTCTGAATCTATGCATTTATAATTTTTCTTTAATAAATATTTATAATTTTAGTAAATCTTTATAAAATATATAAATATATAATTATAATTATTAAATTATAAATATCTAGATTTTTTCCTTAAATACATGGTAGGTAATTATAGCAGATACTCTTGGTGCTCTGACCAGACCCTCTCCAAACCCTTTTACCATTTTGTGTGACCCTCCTCCAGCTTCCATGTGCTTCTACTCTCAGCCAAACACATTATCACTCTTCTTCAGAGGACAACCTTCAGACTACCAGAGCCTCCTTGATTAAACAAACAGAGAACCTGAAATATCTGGGAGTTAACATTCCCACCAGGGGTGCCCTTAGCCTTGACTAACTGTGGTAACAGTATGAAAATTCAACTCTCTTGTTTTAAGTTGGAACAAACTCTGAACCTAATTTACACTCCTATTCCCCTAAATAATTTGGCTGAAGCCTTTTTCTGTGAGATATTTTGCCCTAGATCATCCCACACAAATCTTCTGGGCTATCTGACCTATGATAGTAATGCTTCACTGTGAAGAAAAAAAAAAAAATGATGCTTTGAAAAGTGGAAAATTATGGAAAATTGAAAGAACTAAAGCTACGAAGAAAGTTTACATGGCATTAATTACAATTCAACTCTCATTTTTCATATATTAAAGCTAATGTGTACCAAGAGAGTATGTAGTTTTGTCCAAGATCACACAACCTGGACTAGTACAAATATCTTGTTTGGTCACTTACAAGGGATCAACATAGTACGTGATTCTGGAAACATACTGCTTTGAATGAACATCCTGGCTCTACTGCTTCTACTTTCATGTCATTTATCTAAATCTCTCGGCTTTAACCACCTTGACTATAAAACTAATTTATGTGGTTAATGAAATAGTACCTACTAAGGAATTATAACAGTTACTGACATGTAATCATTACTGAAAACAAAAGCTACTTAATTCAATATTCTTCATATTATGTAAACTTGAGCAAATTAGTTAAAATATTACTGCAACTTATTTCATGAAGAACTCAAACATAACTTTCATTCTCACACACACGAAAAAAACTTTATATTTCTGAAGAGGAAGTTGACACTTCGAATGAAATCATCTGGATGTTTTGCAGCCTGGTGGAATTATCTTTCCCCCATAACTCAGCTATGAATAATAATAAGCAACAAATAATGTAAAAGACCAAGATACAGAAGGCAGTTTCACCTCCTGTGACAGATCCTAAAACAGACCTATTGTTGCAACTTGGAACATCAATATAAATGCCAAGTACAGGTCACATAGAACACTGCAGCCCAAACAATGGGAATTTATCGCAAGGTCCATGAGTTCCTTTTGGAAATTGAAAAGAAAGCTAGAATTATCTGATAATCAGATAATTCATTGTATGAGGGAAAAGAAACACAATGTGGATTCCCACATTTGTGAAGCTGTCTACAAAACCAAGCCTGATTAATTTTTATCAAGATTCAGTGAATGCATCATACATGCAAATTGAGTATATGATCATGTGACATCCATTACACAAAAGGCACTGTCATAGAGACTAGAGAGTGGAAATAAGTACATTTCCCTCAGATAAACTGTCAAGCCAAATTAAGGTTGTTTTGATAGCTTGAAATGCCCAATAATAAACTTATTAAGAGCACCTGATCGCCAGATCACCATTGTATAAAACCACAGCAACTAAATGCTAGAATAAATTTTAACTCACAGCTAGAAATAATGCCAAAATGCCACTTTAAATGCTCAGAAAAGCATAGTTCAAACAAATTCCCGAATAACAAATTTACATGGAATCATAAGCTGTGTTGCATCATATAATTTTCCCCTTCATTTTCTTTTTTTAATTTGCTTTCATGTTAAATATTTGGCTAACAATTAATGAAATGCCACTGAGGACTCTGATGGAAGGTAAGAAAGAGATCCTTCTCACAAACACAATTATGGGGCTATAGTATTCTAGGGAAAAGATGTTTTTCTGATTTCCTATTATTCAAAATATACATACTTTAAAAATAATTCAAGGATGGTGGCTAGATCTCTTTAGCAGCTAAAATGTCACTGCCATGTTGCAATAGGGTGAACATGACTTACAACTCACTCAGTTTTTCAGCTTTGTAATTATGCATTTCTCAACAAATTTTAAAATTTATTACATTCACATTACTTCATATTTTGTGCATAAATTAAGGCTTTATTATCATTTTACACAGTATCATTTCAAATTTATATTTACACTCATCTTTTATTAGATGAGTGTAATAAGCATTAACCACAGAAACTGACTTTTAGGAGTGACTCAAGGTTTTCTGCCTAAACTTTGATCCCTCTTCTCCTGCCATATAAAAGAAGGATATTTTCATAGTTCAAAGATAAATTATATCCCAAGGACAATAAATTGGATATAAAGAGTAAAGGAGAGGAACATGTCAAGGATGACTACTAGCTTTCTGGTTTGGTTATCTGCATATATGATGGTGGCATTCCTGAGAAAGGGAATATTGGATAAGGGCCACGTCTGTGCAGTTCATGAATTTGGTCTGAGGTATATTGAGTCAGAAAGGCCTGTAAGTTAATATAGTAGGCACTTGGATATAAAAATGTGCGACCTGAAAAAACTATAAACATGTATAAACTAAAAGTGCCAAATTAATGTTTTATTTGTGTTCACTATGTTTGGTATTATTTTTACACTCCCAAATGTGTCCTTAGAAAACAAAGGAATGAAAACTCTGAATATACAGTGGTCTATTCTACCTTTACTGATATGTAGGATTCATGTGAAAATTTTGCTCAGCGTAAATCAAATATGGCTTGACCTGTTGGGAAGCAAATAGATTTCAGTGAGACAAAATTTGCCTTAAAATTCCAGGAACTCAGAGGTCTCAGAAGAGAGACTGTCACCTGGGTGAAGATTATATACAATATGTCGAACTCATCCATAGGAATTGCATTCATGCTGAATTACAGAAAAAAAGACTGAGGTATAAAATAAATTTTTATCGAATAAACCCTGAGCCATATGGATAACAAAAATAAAACCAAAGATTATTTCTCTGATCAAAAATGCTTTTATAGTTTAAATTAGATTCTGCCTATAAAAATTTGGGCATTTTGAAGACTATATTATACTTTGTAGTCATATGTTTTTGAGAACTAAAATTACAGTTTAAAGTATTTTATTTCTAAGCATTACTTGGTCAAAAACGAAGTTACACTCTCTTAACATTTTTCAACTTTTATACAACAGTCATTATATTTAGTGTTTTTTAAAGGATACTTATTTAAATCAGTTAGGTCCCATCTCAACCCTGTTCTCTCTGTAGCAGCTTTTGTTCACAGATCACATTAAAATCAAGCCACTTCATTTCTTATCGATGTGTGATGCTACCTCAGCCCTTCCTATCCGTGGTTCTTTTTTCTTATATCAGCTCTGTGCTCTGCCAAGTGATTTAGAAGTACAAGCCTAGAAATACAGACTCAGATTAGGACCATTTGCAAGGCTAGTAACTTTGATAGTAGGACCCTGTGCACTAAATCAAAGCATAGAAGTGCAAATGTTTGCCTGACTGGACAGGGAGTTTATAAATGCTATATAATCACAGTGGCAAAAGATGAAGATAAATGATTCTGTGTAAGCCAAACATTATGTTTTGGTTTGTCTTGAATATAAATACATGTCTGGAAGAGTAAGAGAAGTCTGTCAGAAATAACTCAAAACAAAGGAGTGAGCTTGAATTCCAGCTCTTTGTTGCATAAAGTGTGAGGCTGTGAACAAAAAGATTGCATGTCTGTGAATTTAAGATGCTCATACATAAAAGGGGATAATAATGCTTTCTCCACATAATTATTGGAAAGTCAAATATCATGAAGCATGTAGGAGACTGTGCACCCTTATCATGTTTAATAAAGTTAAAATGCTATGTAAATAATGACTTAGTTATAAGACTTTTCTATGTAAAACCCCTGCAACAAGAACATTTTTTCTCCTTGTTCATTAACAGCCATTCTGTTAGAGATATAGCCAATATTTCTTTACTTTGCCTTATAGAATGGAAGAGGAAGGTTAAGTATCATTTATTAGGTCAAGAATATAGAAGTAATTATTTTTTAGTTGTCTCTACTCTTCCTGCTATATGCAAGGACAATTTTTTTTTGAAAATTTAAACCTGTTTTTTTTAATCTTCTGAATTTGGTCTTCCCTGGAATCTATCATACTTCCTTCTTCTCTTTGACTACTAATAACTCATAGATAAATCTTGTCTTTGATTGCAGTAGCTTCCCATAGTTTTTATTTCCTGATAAATTTATTCTCTTGTATTGTACATGCTGACTTAAGACATTAGGCCAAATGATCCTAAAATGCACCAAGAGTCCAAATTTAGTACAAGTAAGCCAGAACATCTTAGCTTCATTGGTAATAAAGGTCTAAGGACCCTTTCACCTTTTTGTTCCTACTTTTATACCAATCTACTCATCTCTGGAGCCATCGATTTTCATATATACTCAATTCTACTTTTGCAATTTGTATTGTTCCCTATTCTTTTCTTTTTCCTGACTGAATCTTGCCCTACTCCACAGATATATATCTATATCTATATATATATATATATATATATATATAGATATAGATATATATTTTAAACTATCCCGATAGGTTCTTTCAACTTCTGACTACTTTAAGCAACATTACCTATCAGAGTTTCAGCTCTCTGCTATTTAAATTCCCATCTCGATCAATATTCTAGCTGGACTTGTTAGACGTTATTTAATTCTTGCTCCGTTATTTTGTTTTAATGGTCTTATTTTGCCTTTTTCTCTTATTGTATGCTGCCTCATTTTATTTTTTTTTAGAAATAGGTAGCAAATAAATAATAAATCATTTTCTTTGTACATCAAATACTTGAACCCCAAACACCCATCTAAATTCTAATGTAACTATCTCAAATTCTACCAAAGTGTTAACAAAGAGAAGTCACTGACTTACAGAATGAAAAGGTTGGAGAATGGATATTTCATGATATTACTCTCTGCTCCCTGCTGAGTTCAAAGGATTGTTATTCTTTTGAATAAAACAACCTATAGTCAAGTCTTTCCTTTCAGGCTAGAAAAAAAAGCGGTGTTTAGTATAACAAAATCTAATGAAAAAGAAACAATAAAAAAGCCCACAAAATTTATTATTATATAGTAACACATTTGTTACACATTTGTGTAACACATATAGTGAGTGTACCCATGTAGCTAAACATTACTAATTAGGAATCATTGAACAGGACTCCAGTCCATGTGAATTTCAAAACCTTTGAAAATGGAAAAGTTTCAGAGAAATACAATTTTACCCTTATAAAAATATTCACTAACTACTGGTAAATTGCTGCCAAACTGATTTTCTGCCAGACTTGATTTAATAATTAGAGCATTCCTTATATTTAAATATTTCTTTAAAATGACCAACAAGATGAATAAGACAGAATATTTTCCTCAAACAACTTGTAGTCCTGAAAGAAAAAGTGTGAAATTCTACACAAGCACACCAGCAAGGACAAAAACTTGAGAAAGACAGCTACCATAAGTGAGAAGCAGACAGAGTCCTAGAAAGAGCACCAAGGAAGTGACCTAACTTGCATGAAAGCCTCAAACATACAGTGTGATATGTAGTGCTTGCACAATAAATGTTTCCTTTCAGTCACAACTTTATGTTGTGTGTCAAAGTGTTAGGGGAAGTTTTAGAAGAGGTAGAAATAGCCTCGAAGATTTCTAAATTTTAAAAATCCTCATTTTTCGGATGAGAAAAGTTTTGAGATGAACTGTAAAACTACATAGAGGTAAAAAGGGGGAAGAAAGAATTCCAAGTAAGTAAAAGAACTCAAACATAGATAAATAGGAAAAATGAGGATGGAAATGGTTTGATTTTTGTGAGAACACAACACTCATCTCTTTTCTCTTCATCACAATTTTCTCCCACCTAAGTAAGGATGCTCAAGAGCCAATTGCTTGCCACCATTCCAAAGCTCTTCTTCCTTCATGGCACTTCCTCCACTGTTGCCCCTTTATTCCTTCCTTTTTCCCACAACCCTCTCAGCTCTGTACCATATAGATCAACTTAGCCTTTCTTTTCAGCTTTTTTTTTTTGTTGTTGTTATTTCTCAGGCCGAGCTCTCTGCTAATTTTTGGGGGGATACATCTCAAAGCTCTAAAATCCATTTTGTAGGAAGCCGCACACCTCAGAGGATGAGGCTGGTGGAAAAGTCAATGGGGCAAAGATAATATTGTCCTGAGGGGTTGAGAGGAGCATGGAGAGTGACAAGAGCAGCACAAATCTCTTTTTGTCTCTCTCTCCTTTCCTATCTTTCTTTCAACTATGTTTTACCATGTCATAATATTCTCCTTGTCAATCATCACAGAATCTCTCTCTCTTACACACACACACACACACACACACACCTCAAGATGTAGTTCCTAGAAGTTAGAACTTTTTCTATGATAGCATGCCTACTTAAGAGAATGTATGTAAATATTCTTAGATGCCTGGGAAGATACTATCAGGTGTAGTCTGTCTAAATATCTTTTTCTCGAAAAGTGAAATTGGTGGATAAATGGCTTCCTAGAGAACTGACACAACAATATCAGCACCTCCCACTCACAATTTCTATGCGTTTACATGCTCAAGGATATGTGCTTACCAGTTGACAGCCCTCCTCATTTCCAGCTGCCACTAGATGTCCCTCCTAGCCAATACTGAAATACAATAACACTTTTCATGCTTCCTGGGGTTGCTAAAGCGTAAATGGATAGATGTTCAGGTATACCTGTCCAGCTCCACCACAGCATTAGCAGATTAGAGGGAGCTATTTCCAATCTTGTATTGATTCTGTTTCTGGTTATGTCTATGTGGCTCTGATGGTGGTTGAGGAACTTGTTATTCATACTAAATCAGACATGGCTTCCTGGTGGTGTTTCTTTAAGAAACAGAGTCTCATAACTGTCTTATCTTAGCCCTCTCATGTCTTTATAGTGCCTCAGGTTTGAACTTCAATACTCATCCCTGAGCCCCAGTCACCATATCTTCCTATGCTCGATGCCCGGCTTGATTTTATCAATGGGAAAACTTTGAGGCTCTTCAGAGTAATAATATGGTATATATAGTGTAGTCAAATATAGTTTACTGAATATTGTGGCAGATACACTCTACAATGACCCCTGATGAGTCACGTCCTTGTGTTATCCCCTCTTCTTGCGTGCTATGGAAACTGTGACTTTCCTTTAATGAATACAATATGGCAAAGGTGACAGGATGTCACTCTCATAGTTATGTGTCATTGTATGGCAAAGATAAAAGGATTTTACAGATGTAATTAAGGTTCCTAGTCTGTTAACTTTGAGTTAATTAAAAGGGAGATTATCCTGGGTGGGTCTGACCTAATCAGAATAGCTCTTTCAAAAGGGATTCAGGTCTCCCTGAAGTTAGGGACTCCCAGTAGTATAGACACTGTTTCTCTTACTCTCTTATTGGCTCTGATGAATTGAGCTGCCATGAATTCTGTAGTTGTAAAAACCTAATCTCTGCCAACAACCTGAGGGGAAGTTATAAGCAGATCCTTCCCCAGTCAAACCTCCAAATGGAAACACCGTCTAGCCAACATCTTGATCTGAACCTTATGAAATTCTGAGCTTAGGACCCAGCTAACCTGTTCCCAGACTGCTGATCCATATAAATCGTGAGATGAGAAATGAAGAATTATTTAAGATGCTAAATTCGTGGTAATTTGTACTGCAGAAAGTACTATAACAATTCATATTAAATACACTCAAACACATCCAGTTAGCTACTAATGAGTGGAAGCCTTTATTCTGCACCCCATCTAAATGTTATGTGCTCCTCTTTTTTTCTTTTTTTTTTTTTTTTTTTTTTTTTTTTTTTTTTTTGCTTTTTGGTAGCAACACTTAATCCCAATAACAAATTGCTGATTTTCTTTATAGCTTTTCAGGTTGGCTATCCCAGTCACATTCCAGGTTGTAGATGGGACTCAGGTTTTCTTGTTCTGAGACCACCTATATTGCTGTGTTTTTATCAAAGTGAACAGAAAGATTGAAGAGGAACAAGAGGATACATGGATGTTTCCTAACATCTTTACACAGAGGTAGCACAGGGTCACTTTTGGCCACATTCCATTTCTGAGTGCTATGGACCAGATTATCTGCCTCCCACCCACCCCCCTGCCCCCAAACCCCTAGTCATATGTTGAAGCCCTAAAGCCCAACGTGATGGTATTAGAAATAGGGCCTTTGGGAGGTAATTATTTCATGAGGATAGAGCCCTCACGATGCAATTAGTGTCTTTATAAGACTGAACATGAGATGTCTCTCTTTCTCTCTGCTACTTGAGGGCACAACAAGAAAGCAGCCATTTGCAAGCTAGGAAGAGAGCCCTCACCATCTAAATGTTATGTGCTCCTAGTCACATTGGCACCCTGATCTCAGACTGCTCACCTCTGGAGCAATGAGAAATAAATTTCTGTTGTTTAAGCCACCCCATCTTGGTATTTTGTTGTAGTAGCCTGAACAGACTAAGACACAGTGCAAGCCACATAGCCAAACTTAAAGTAAGCAGAAAGACAAGTATATTCCATCCTGCAGGGGTAGGAGGAAGAGGATTATATTTTTTAAAGGTACAACAAATGGTATTATAGGTGTCCAGATCATGTTTCAGCCTTGACCTACTACCTGTTACTAATATATTAACTTTAAAGTTCCCAGTAATTTATACAGTCATCATTCTAGAATAAGTTTAACTGATAGATTATATAATCTTGATCATGGAAGCAAACGAAAGTCTTAAGCAAATAAAGTAGATAAGACCTCTCAATATCCATGCAATATCCATTGATATCTGAAGGAGTTTGGAAGAAAATAAAACAAAACAAACCATAAGCTTCAGCTTTATAGTTCATGATATATAAAGTACTTTGCTGAGTTAGTTTTGCTCAAGTTAGGGAATATGCATAAGTTTGTGTTACTGATTAAAAATTTGAGAGTAAGTAGGATCTTCTTCCAAACTATGAAAATCTTACTAGAATATCATTCTCTCAATAACTCTTCAACATTTTGGCATAATTCCTGATTTGATGGAACCTTCCTCATCAGTTTCATTGTTCCAACAGCTTAGCAGTCAAAATGAAAATACACTTTGACTTGCATTTTCGATTATGGTTTTCATCCTGATTGAGTATAGCTGGGTGCTAGAGCTGAAATCCCAAATCCTGCATGTCAGTCCTCCAAAACGTTGGAAAGTTTTCAGAGTAACAATAATAATAATTAATATTAGCTGAGCTCTTATTGTGTGCCAGATACTATGGATGTTCTTTGTGAGCATTGCCTCATTGGAATCTTGCAAAATCCCACAAAATTGGCATCTTAAAGATAATTCAGTCCCAGAATGATATTTGAAGAAACATAATTTACCATCACAAATATCAAAAGTATTTAAAGAGAAATACAATTTTTTATCTTTGGGTTTCAAAGGGCATCAGAGGGATTTCCTGTATTAATTTTGGTTACAGAAACTTGTATCAAAAAAAGTGAACCCTTGTATATTGTTGGTGGGATTGTAAATTAGTGCAGCCAGTATGAAAGACAGTATGGAGATTCCTCAAAAAAATTAAAAATAGAGCTACCATGTGATCCAGAATTTTCACTTCTGGGTATTTATCCAAAGAAAACAGAAACTTATATCAAATCATTTTCCTATGTACCACCTGAACAACTCTCAAATGATCCTATTCAATTCTCTTCAACCTACGGGCTATATATTTACCCCTACTACACTCTCACAACTCACCCCTTTTTCTCTTATGTAGATTGACTTGTCCTCTCTTGTAAGAATATATCATTCTTGCCCTTGAGGAGGGATAGAACTAGAGAATAGGACTATAGGCATATAATTTTTAGTTAACTTAGGATGAGGGAAATCTGTGAACACATTCATGTTTATAGTTTTCATTCTTCAGCACAGAGTTTATAAGGCTTAACTGGCCATTTCTTAAAGTCTTAGAAATTCTGTAAGTGACTTTAAGTCATCTAGTCAGACTCTCCATGTATATCTAAAAGTGCTCTCTGCCACATACCAGTTAAGAAAACAGTGCTTAAATGTCACCAATTACACAGGACTAGATGGAGAGACATCGAAGTCAAACTGTTAACATTATCTGTTCCGTTTGTTCTAAAGAAACTTCCAGCACGTATTCAGAACTAATATCATTTCAGTGTAACTTCTACCCAACAATCCTGAAAGTATTTCTTAAGAGTATATTTCTAATTTATCTTCTGACATCCTTTAAATATTTGAAGATAATTCATGTATATTATTGTGCTAAATAAATGTCACTTCAAATGTTCCCATGTAATGTAGAAGCAAGTGTCCTAGTTGTCCTCATTGTCCTGCATCAAAACAATATTTATCTTTAACTTCCATTGTTTTCCCTAAACTCTAGTGATTTGGCAAGTAAAGTGTGAAAGAGGATTCATTAAATTCTTGTTCCTTTACACTATAGTCCCATTAATTCAGTTTAAAAGTCAATTGTATATTGGGAGGGAGAATAGTATGCTTTTTTAAGAGCTACAAGGTGGAGTTAAATTACTTGGGTTCATAGCCAGACTCAGTCAGTTACTAGATATTTACATTTTTTTTTATCAATAAATCTATAAGATGCCATTTTTGTGGTTTTTTTTTGAGATTTCAATGAGACACTGCTCACAAAGAATATCCATAGTATCTGGCACACAATAAAAGTTCAGTTAGTTTTAATTATTACTGTTACTCTGAAAATACCTAGTTTGAGAAATTATAGTCAACTAAATTTCCTAGCATCAGTTATTGCATTCAACATTTTAAGAGTTCTAGTTAAGATGATGAAGTAGGTAAATACTGTGTACCCCTACTCCTATCACATCAAAATTGCAACTAAGTTATAGAATAATCAGCATGGAGAACCATCTGAAGATTAGCTGAACAGAAGTCCTATAACTAAGAATATAAAAAAGAAGCCACGTTGAAACTGGTATAAGCGGCAGATATGTGAAATGGACTGGCCCTACCCACAGTGTGGTGCTTGAAAATTGGGAGGGATATCTCAGCTGTCAAGGTCACCAGGAGCCCCATACTGGGTCTCCAGCCCAGACCACTAGTGTTGAGAAAAGGAGGCCCCACAACATCTAGTTGTGAAAACCATGAGGGTTCCATTTGTCTGGGTGAGACAGAAGGTGGCTGGAAACCCAGGCATACTCTTAAAGGGCCCTTACCCACACTCATTTGCTCAAAGACACTCCTCCTAAACTCTGGTGGAGAGACAGAATCTCAGAGGGCACAAGGGATATTTAGGGAGAAATCTTGTTGTGTGACTTTAGGACAAGGGCTGGGTCCATGTGTTGAATTCTCCTCCCAAAAGGCTGGTGGGTGAGCACCATCATTCCTGTGTTGAACTCTACCCCCACACGGTCAAATCCGAATCTGTATTGGTGTGGTGAACTACACTCATTCCACCTTGATGACTCCCTGAGACCCTGTCTTACCCAACTCTCACACTGCCTGAGGCTCTCTGGGTGGCAAGCAGTCAGCCTCCACACACCCACCAGAGGCTCTTTCAGCAGTGGCTGACAGCGTTGGCTCACACTGCAGTCTTTCTTAAAAACTCTCGAAGGCCCACAGACCCCAGGCAGGTGGTGGCTGATTTGACGTGATGTGTGCCTCTTACTTAGTGGTCCCAGGTTTGGCACTGGCACCAAATTTGAATCAACATTAACCTGATGAACACCACTCACCCTACCCTGGTGACTCCTCGAAATCTGGCTTCACCTAATTCACATAACACTCCAGGCTCTTTCAGTGGGTGAGCCTTCTGGACAGCCAGCAGGCAGAAGCAGGTCTCTGGGTCCCCTGTGCCTTTAGCTAAGCAGACCCAAACCTGGAACTGGTGGTAGTCAACCACCATTCTCAGAATAGCCTCTCCCATGTGACTCCAGACCCAGTACAGGAAGTTACCAACCTCAGATCACTTTGTAGGTTCTGCCAGGTAGCCCCAGTCTGGTCATGGTCAGAGTCTGACCTTGGCTTGCAATGGAGACCCTCCTTAGAGGTTCAAAAGCTAACATACCATATTTAGCTGGCTTCAGTCCACAACAGAACACCACTTCATTAGCCACATAAGTGCTATACCCAAAGGGTGGTCTTGGTAGGCACCAGAGCCCACTGTGGTGAATCCTACTCTGTGAGGCAGCCCCTACATAACAGCTCATACACTGTGGTCATGACCAAGCCATACAGACTGAGGATCAATCCCACACAGTGACATGACAACAGTAATCAAGGCTCAGCTATAACAGAAAGGCATACACAGCTCACAAAAGGGATACTCCTGGAGCACACGAACCAGGTAATCAGGGAGACTGTGCCACTGGGCCCCACAGGATGCTTACTACATAAGGGTACCCTGCTAAGACTAGGAAACATAGCAGATCTATCTAATATATAGAAACAAACACAGAGAGGCAGTCAAAATGAGGAGACAAAGAAGCATGTCCAAAATGAAAGAAAAGGAGAAAACTCTAGAAAAAAAATTCAATAAAATGGAGGTAATCAATCTACCAGATACAGAGTTAAAAACACTAGTTATATGAATGTTCAAAGAACTTAGTGAGAACTTCAACAGATAGTAAGCATAAGAACATAGAAGCTATTAAAAAAAAAAAACACAGAAATAAAGAACACAATAACTGACATGAAGAATACACTAGAAGGAATCAACAACAGATTAGATAAAGCAGAGATCAAATCAGAGATTTGGAAGAAAAGGTGGCAGAAAGTACCCAACTGGAACAACAAAAAGAAAAAAATTTAAATGAGGCTAATTTAAGGGGCCCCTAGACAACATCAAGCATAACAACATTCACACCATAGGGGTACCAGAAGGAAAAGAGAGAGAGAGCAAGAAATTGAAAACCTATTTGAAGAAATGATGACAAGACAACTTTCTGGCAAAGGGAATAGACATACAAGTCCAGGAAATGCAGACTGTCCCAAACAAGATAAACCCAAATAGGCCCACATTAAGACACATCATAATCAAAATGCCAAAGGTTAAAGACAAAGAGAGAATCTTAAAAGCAGCAAGAGAAAGGCAGTTAGTTACCTATAAGAGAATTTCATAAGACTGTTAGCTGATTTCTTAACAGAAACTTTGCAGGCCAGAAGGTATTGGCACAAAATATTCAAAGGGATGAAAAGCAAGGACTCTACAACGAAAACTGCTCTGCCCAACAAGGCTATCATTTAGAATTGAAGGACAGTTAAAGAGCTTCCCAGACAAGAAAAAGCTAAAGGAGTTTATCTTAACAAACTAGTATTACAAAAATTATTAAAGGGATTTCTTTAAGAAAAAGAAGAAAAAAAAGAACATAAATATGAGTAATAAATTGGCTATAACCATATATCTATCAATAATCACTTTAAATGTAAATAAATTAAATGCTCCAATCAAAAGACATAGGGTAGCTGAATGGATAAGAAAACAAGACTCATACATATGTTGTCTACAAGATACCTACTTCAGATTGAAAGATACACATTGATTCAAGGTAAAGGGATAGAAAAAGATATTTCATGAAATGGAAATTAAATAAAATATATGGGGTAGCAAAACTTATACCAGACAAAATAGACTTTAATACAAAGGTTGTAATGAGAGACAAAGAAAGATATTTTATAATGATAAAGAGATCAATCTAAAAGTGGATACAACCCTTGTAAATATTTATGCACCCACCATAGGAGCACCTAAACATCTAAAGGAAATGTTGACAGACATAGAGGGAGAGATTGATAGTAACAGTGATAGCAGAGTCATTTACACCTCATTAACAACAATAAACAGATCTTTGAGAAAGAAGATCAACAAAGAAACAGCGACCTTAAATGACACAGTAGACCAAATGCGTTTAATGGATATTTTTAGAGCATTTCACCCCAAAGCAGCAGAATATACATTCTTTTCAAATGCACGTGAAACATTTTTCAAGATATACCACATGTTAGGCCACAAAACAAATCTCAATTCATTTAAGAAGACTGAAATAATTTCAAGCATATTCTCCAACCCCAATTGTATAAAATTAAAAATCAATTAGAAGAAAATGAAAAAAACACATAAAATGAGTGGGTGTACGTTGAGATCAAGGAAGAAATTAAAAGATACTTTTAGACAAATGAAAGTGAAAATACAATGATCCTAAAATCTAAGGGGCACAGCAAAAGCAGTTCTAAGAGGGAAATTCAGAGTAATACAGCCTACCTCAAGAAACAAGAAACATCTCAAATAAACAATCTCATTTTACACCTGAGAGAACTAGAAAAGGAACAATAAACAAAGCCCCAAGTGTGTAGAAGAAAAGAAATGATAAAGATCAGAGCAGAAATAAAATAGAGGCTAAACAACAACAACAACAATATAAAAGATCAATGAAACCAAGAGCTGATTTCTTAAAATATAAACAAAATTGTAAACAAAAGGATAAACAAAATCCTTAATCAGACTCAAGAAAAAAAAAAAAGAGGGAGGACCCAAATAAATGAAATCATAAATGAAAGAAGTAACAACTGACAGCACAGAAATAAAAATGATTAAGAAAATACTATAAACAATTATATGCCAAAAAACTAAACAATCTGGAAGAATTGGATAAGTTCCTGGAAACATATAATTCTCTAAAACCAAATCAATAAAAAACAAAATCTAAACTGACAGATTAGTACTAACGAGACTGAATCAGTAATCGAAAAACTCTCAACAAACAAAAGTTTTGGACTAGATGATTTCCTAGGTGAATTTCACTAAACATTCAAAAAAGAATGAAAAACTTCTCAAACTATCTTTAAAAATTCAAGAGGAGGAAAGTTTCCTCAGCTTATTTAATGAGACCAGCATTATTACACTTATTTCAAAACCAAAGACTACACACACACACACACACACACACACACACACACAAAGAAAAAGAAAAAGAAAAGAAAATTGTAGGCCAATATCTCTAATAAACATAGATGCAAAAATCCTCAACAAGATATTAGCAAACCAAATTCAGTTATACATCAAAAGGATCATATACCATGATCAAGTAATATTTATTTCTGGGATAAAAAATTGTTTCAATATTTGCAAATCAATTAATGTGATACACCACATAAACAAAATGAAGGATAAAAAATCACATAATCATATCAAAAGATTCAGAAAAAGCATTTGACAAAATCCAGCATCTATTTATAATAAAAACTCTTAGCAATGTGGGAATAGAAGAAACATACTTCGACATAGTAAGGCCATATATAGCAAATCCACAGCTAACATCATACTCAGTGTTGAGAAGCTAAAAGCATTATCCTGAAGATCAGGAACAAGACAAAGATGTCTATGTTCACTGCTTTTATTCAACATAGTATCGGATGTCCTAGCCACAACAATCAGAAAAAAAGAAAGAAAGAAAGAAAGAAAAGGCATCCAAATTTGAAAGGAAGAAGTAAAACTGTCATTATTTGTAGATAACATGATATTATATAGAGAAAACCCTAAGATTTTACCAAAAGCCTATTAGACCAATAAATGAATTTAGTGAAGTAGCAGAATACAAAATTAATATTCAGAAATTGGTTGCAATTTTATACACCAATACAAACTATCAGAAAGAAAAATTAAGAAAACAATCCCATTTATAATTATAAAAAAAATACCCACGAATAAATTTAACCAAGGAAGTAAAGAACCCATTCTCAAAAATTTATGAGACATTGAAGAAATCAAATATGTTGTACACCTCAAACTAATATAAAATAATATTGAAAAAAAAGAAATTAAGAAAATATAAATAAATGGAAGTATATACTGTGCTCTGAGATAGGAAGAATTAACATTGTTAAAATGCCCATGTATGCTAAGCAATTTATACACAAAGCAATCTATAGGTTTAATCAATCCCTATCAAAATACCAATGGCGAATTTTCACAGAACTAGAACAAATAATTCTAAAATATATATGGAACCACAAAAGACCCTGTATATTGACAGGCATCTTGAGAAAGAAGGATAAAGTTGGAGGTATCACACTATCAGATATGAAACTATATTACAAAGCTGTAGTAATCAAAACAGCATGGTACTGCCATAAAAACCGACATATAAATTAATGGAACAGAGTAGAGAGCCCAGAAATAAACCCACTTCTATATGGTCAATTAATCTATGACAAAGAAGGCAAGAATATACAATGGAGTAAAGACAATCTATTCCATAAATGGTGTTGGGAAAACAAGACAGATACATGCAAAAAATGAAACTAGATCATTTTCTTACACCATATACAAAAATAAACTCAAAATAGATTAAAGACTTAAATGAAGACCCAAACCCATAAAACCTCTGGAAGAAAACATAGACAGTAAACTCTTTGACATTGCTCTTAGTAATAATTTTTCTGATATACCTCCTCAGGCAAGGTAAACAAAAGAAAAAATAAACAAATGGACTACATCAAACTAAAAAGTTTTTGCAAAGTAAAGGAAATTGTTAACAAAATGAAAAGACAACCTATCGACTGGACAAAGTATTCACCAATGATACATTTGATAAGAGGTTAATACCAAAACTTTATTTTAAAAAAAGCTTACATAACTCAACACCACACATACAAAAAAACACTTCAGTTAAAAAATTGACAGAGGACCTGAATAGGCATTTCAACAAAGAGGACATACAGATGGCCAATAGACATGAAAAGATGCTCAACATTACTAATCATTAGAAAAGTGCAAACTAAAATCACAATGAGATTTTAAAATCACTTCAGACCTGTTGGTATGGCTATCATTAATAAATCAACAAACAAGCGTTGGTGAGGATATGGAGAAAAGGGAAATGTTGTGCACTGTTGGTGGGATTGCAAATTGGTGTAGCCACTATGGAAAACAGTATGGAGGTTTTTCAAAAAATTAAAAATAGAACCACCTTATGATCCAGAAATTCTACTGCTGGGTATTTATTCAATTAAATAGAAAACAATAATTCAAAAAAACATATGCACCCCTATGTTCATTGCAGCATTATTTACAGTAGCCAAATTATGGAAGTGACCTAAGTGTCCATCAGTAGATGAATGGATAAGGAAGTGGTGGTACATATTCAATGGAATATTACTTAGCCATAAAAATGAAGTCTTACCATTTGCAACAACATGAATGGACCTAGAGGCTATTATGCTTAGTGAAATAAATCAGACAGAAAAAGACAAATACCATATAATTTCACATACATGTGCAATTAAAAGAACAAAATAAATAAACAAATAAAACAGTAATAGGCTCATAGATACAGAGAACAAACTGATGGTTGCCAGATGGGAGGGAGAAGGGGAGCTGGGTGAAAGAAATGAAGAGGTCAAGAAGTACTAATTCATAGATACGAAATAGTCACAGGGATGTAAAGTACAGCATAGGAGACATAGTCAATAATATTGTTAATCTACTTATGGTGCCAGATGGATACTAGACTTATCTGGGGGATCACTTTCTAAATTATATAAATAAATGTCTAAGCACTATGCCATACACCTGAAACTAATATAAAATAATATTGAATGTCGACTGTAATTGAAAAGTAAAATTGTTAAAAAATAAATATGCAAATTTTAAATAAAGTTAATTGGACCCTGAAAAAAATTAAAATTCTGTTATCGTTCTTTATCTTATCACTCATCGTTAATAATACTTATTCATTCCACGGCCATGCCACCCTGAATAAGCCCAATCCCGTCCTATCTCAGAAGCTAAGCAAAGCTGGGCCTGGTTAGTACTAGGATGGGAGACCACCTAGGAAGACCGGGTGCTGTAGGCGCAAAAAATAAAAAAATAAGGGCTTGTAAGCTAACAAGGTCCTTGCAATCTGTGAGGGTTGCCTCACCTATAATAATAATAATAATAATAATAATAATAATAATAATACTTATTCAATGAATCAAATTGGCAAAGTAAACCAAAAATCTCTCAGTGTTCCTTGACATCAAAAGAATCTACTCAGATTTAGAGATTATCTTTGAATAGTTAAAACTTGATTTTTTTTTTAACAGAATAACATAAAATAGTAGTAGCAATGAAATTTATCGAATGTTTTCTATGTGCCAAGCATTATACTTACACACACACACACACACACACACACACACTGATATTACTTTGTTCTTCGTTTTCCCATCAATAACCTCAGAATAGTACTAGCAACAGGCGCTCCATTCCCTTAGTCACAGAGACAACAATATCTGGTTGTGTTTTTCCCAGGATCTGCCACTTTTGCCAGAGGGACTTGCATTTGTGATTGGGATTGTTTCACAGGCAATTTCTTTCATATTGGAAACATTCCCCAAAGGCCATTCCAAATATCAGCTCATTTTCTCTTTGGCAAATACATCACAACTCAACATTTCTATAGAATTTTAATACTAAAAGGTGCTTTCACAAATATTACCTCATTTAAGCCTCACTAAAACCCTGGGGCAAAGAACCTTTAAAGAACTTAACAACACCTGTGGCAAAGACTGAGCTCATTAGTCAGGTGATGGAATTAAGATTTGCATTCATATGTTTGTATTCCTTAGTCTTTTCTTATCCTACTGCACAAGGCTGCCTTTTGAGAGCCTTGGCCTGGGAAACCATGTGGCCTAACTAGGATTCCTGTCTCTATCTATTAGTCTCTGCATGACCATGAGAAAGTCATATGACACCTCTTAGTATCTGCTTCCATTTAGGAAATGGTCAACATCATCCCATCCCACAGAGTTGATGTTAAAGGTGACAGTGCGGATGAAAGCACCCTGCAAACTTGCAAATGTTTAACAGAAACACATGGGTGTTCATAACACAGATATGCAATGTGAGTGTAACGCTTTCCAGAGATTTAGGGCTTATTTTCACACTGTCAGTGTGGTAGTTATTAGATGATCACTGCTTTCCAGAGTTTGACTTTCCATTTCAAAGTATGTGCCTAATAGAAACATACAGACAACTCGTAGCCATTGATTAGACCAAACTTTATTTTTCAGTTTAGGAATTCCTTCCCAGTATCTCTTAATATCTTCTACTCATCTTAATATTTTCTCCACACTCTTGCAGATGAAAAAAAAAAAAAAAAAAGACAGTAAAATAAGAGCATGGATTTTGCCTCCTTAGAAGTTAATCTTTAATAATATTTAAAGTTGCATAGTTGGGGTAGATGGTTAGTGCTGTTCTGTATTTCCTTCATACTCTACTCAAGCTTAATAAGGCATTTTACCTATTAAACTTCATTTTTTTTTGTAGATTATGAGTATAGAAACAAACGTAACTACAGAATTTATGTAAATTGTTTTTCAATTATAAAGTGTTAACGAGATATTATTATTTTTATTGTTTCAAAGATTGCTGTGTAGTTCAATTGGGAATCTCAGACTTAAAATAAACTTAACATATATTTTCTGTGAGATTCAATTATTTGAAGAGCTTTATACACTGGAGAAAAAATAATGTAAGCTTCAACCAACTAGCCCAATAATTTTGGTCAAGTAATTCATCTGTACAATAGTGAAAAAAGTAAAAATACTTTAAAAGGGTTTTTGCAATTTCAAAATGCCTTAACCATGCACACAGATGAAACACACACATAGAAACACATATCAGGAAAAAGTTTTCAAATATCAGTGTGAGAAATGGCTGGCCGTATTTGCCTTATATGGCAGTGTCACTGGTAAAGTACTTAGAATTATATATCTTGTTTCCTAAATTACAGTAAATGATGCAAAACCTTTAATAACACTAACCAATTCCACTAATCCCATTAAATTTCATAAGGCAGGATTTCAAGATCTATTGCAATAACAAGCATCAGTTATAGCAAATCGAATATTGCTGAGTAAAAAACAAAATGTGTTTGCTATTCAGTTTTCCACATCTCTCTCTTTCTTTTGCTAATCATTTATTCTCTTCTAGTATAATCTATCCCATGAAATGAGCTAATCAGTTTATCACTTCAAGGAGATTACAGCATCAATAGAATAATTAACAGAAAGTTAGTGCACTTACTGACATGCTTAAAACTGTTTTCTTTAATAACTAATACTGGAAATGTAATGGGATCTAAATATAATAAGGCAGAAAAGCACAAGTTTTAAATAAATTTGAGTAAAATAAGTGTCTTAAAAGGAGCTATTCTTTTTTTTTTTGTTACTATGCTGAAATCTCCCCTAATTTCATAAATAATTTTCTCTCAATCCTCATACTGTTAGGAGCTACCATCATTGCTATCTCTTTGTTCCTTAGCTCCTAGACTTATGAATTGAGAAGGTTATCTACTGACTTGCTCTGTGTCCTCAGAATTTACTCATTCTCTAGCTCCTTTACAATTCAGTTTCTACTCTTTTCCTCTCATTAAAACCACTAGCTTTTTACATGACCACAAAAGGCTCCTTCAGGCCAAAAGCTATGATCTATTTTCTATTCTCTTTCCCTTTGATCTCTGCAGAGTTCTAATTTATTTTTCACTTTTTCTTCCTCAGAATGCTCTACTCTCTTAGCTTCTTTAGTATAATGTTCTCTTTACACTTCTATCATCTTTTGATGTACTTCTTCTAGGCTTCTGGCCTGGTCTCTACCCCTCAAATATACACCTCCAACAGAAATCAATTTTCTGCTTGTAAAAGTCTGTACACTCTTCCTTTGAAATTTCAGTCATCTATTAATTTCTTTCACTGGACAATCATTTATTACTTTCTAACATCATTCAAGTAATGTGTTAAAAGCTGTGGGATATAAAGATAAAAGCTGACATAAGAGAGCCTAATTATCTAATTACTACCAACATGATTATATTTTTTCAAATCTAAATATATTACTCTCACTTCTTGTCTTAGTACCAAGGTACTTCATCCCTAGGTATAACTATTATAGCTTCACACTCAAAATCGACCTAAAAATGAACTCATTGTCTTTCTTCTAAAATGCCTAATCCTCTGAACTATGTTTTCTATAAGATATGTAACTTTCAGTATCACTGCGGCTCAATACATTGTAGTAACTGTTGACTACTTTTTTCTCACTTTACTAACATACTTAAGTAGTTAGTAATTCCTATCAGTTGTTTCTAAATCGTAACTTGCATTTCTTTCTTTTTAATCTTAGTGCTACCCTTCTATCTAAATCTCTTCTAGCAGTGAAGTTGTCTTGCAGTATTCAGTAGTTGTGACTAAATCCTGTTTCTCCTTACCTACAATCTATTTTATTTTGTTATTTTAGTTATCTAGATACATACTAGTTAGAATCAATTTGCTAAAATCCTAATGACTTACCTACTGCTCAAATACTCATGAAGTTGGGGGACTCTCCACAAGCCAACCGTAAACTACTTGAAACTCTTATTGAAGGTATTCTAGATGCTACCATTAAAATTCTAATCTCAGCTCCTTTTCACATGCTGAACTCCATATTTGAAATATGGCTTTCTCCTCTTTCCTTTTTGATCATACTATCCTATCAAGGTATATCAACTTGTCTTTTACCAACTTGTATGTGTATATCATTTATTGCTGAATTGTACATCCTTTATTCTAATACTCTTCAATCTTCCATTCTTTCCCATAACTGTTGCCATGTACCATTTATTCTCTTCACTATTTATTTTGCACTGCATTCTAGGTTCTCAAACAGTTCTTATATTCCAATCAAGAAATGTGAAATATAGAAAATGAAGATTATGTGATAAGCAAAGAAAACAAAACAAAACAAACAAACATAAAAAAAAAACCAGTAATAACCTTGCCTTTCAGAGACTTTGGCTTCAATTTTTCTACTCTGTTTAATTCTACTGTGCTTTTAAACAGTGGGTTTTAAAATGTGGTTCTCTACCTCAGATTGGGTCTAGAGACTCTTGAAGGCTGGCCCGAGTTTTACTACCTTTGTTTCTTCAGTTCCTGACATCTAGAATGCATTAATAAGATTTTATTAATATTGAATATTAGATGACAATTACACACATAGCCAAAATTAAAATTATATATGTATTTGTCCGTTGATCTGTATAATGAATGTTCATAGTAATAGTCAGTACACTATGTTATGATGATAAGGGTAGATCAAGTTTTTAGTGCTGCTTGGATATTTACCATCATCTGGTCATACAGTATACAGCTAACATAATTTTTATATGATAGTAAATCGTGAGAGAAAGTAAAGAAAAAATGCAAAATTTCCATCTTTAAAACCCATTAAAAGTATGATTTTATTAACTAGGTGTGGGAGAATATGATTGCATATAATTCATTCATAGATATATATCCACATTATACAAATTAGATAAAGAAAGAAATATGTATATTCAATTCAGTTCAAAACTATAAATAATTGTGAAATGGAAGAAAATAGTTAGTCAAAGCATAACCCAACTCTTGTTAACAAGCCTCTTGTGGTCCTTACTGTTTCAAACTGTTCAACAGTAATATCATTCAGACTACATTTCACTCTCATCTCTTCCAAAAGAATGGTCAGAGCCCAGGATGAGAACAGTCACTGAGCTGCAGTTCTCAGGGGAACAAAAGTGAGTGTGAAGAGCAGAGGGTTAATGCTCTATCTCAGGTTTTATTTTCTTATGGTAAATTAGTTTATCCACTCATTTGGTCAGCATTTATTGAAATTCATGTTTCTGGGTTCTTTTCTTTCTCTTTGTTGCTAGTGGAAGCCAACTGTAGTGACCACTCTGCCTTTATTTAAGCCTTAAGCTTTTGCACAATGGATAAAATAAGATGTCAGTGTGTTAAAACGGGACACTGAGATATTTAGGGTAAATTCTGGAGCTGATGGCCAGCAGTTCCTTCCTGCCGTACCACCGGCCTGGCCCTATTCTCTGTACCTGTATCTCCTCTTGTTATTTTGCATCTCTGTCTGCCTATGGCCATGGTAATTGGCTGAGCCATGTGAGGATTGATTCAGAATTAATTCCTGAGAACTCACCATTTCTTACTCTCCACTAGAGAAAAGAATATCCTGAGGTGCTAGTGGGATGAGAGCAGCACATGTAGGAAAACAGATGTCTGACTTCATCAGGCTTATTCGTGTGGGTGTCTGAGTGCATGTAATTGCACCTGTCAGAAGCTTGAAAACTGCTTATTATTTGATGCATACACCTCAGAACAGTAACGATTAGCAAAGAAAATTTGCTTTCCCAGAACGATAATGGCAAAAGCAGGAGCAACAATAACTGAAAACCAATCAAATTATTATTAAGTAGCTCCTAAATCGATGCATCTCAAACACTGTAATTACATATTTGTGTAAAACTAATATGAATTTTGGCCAGGGCCACACTTTCTAAAACAATTATAAACCCAGAGTGTCCATAGGTACAATAGGGTTAAGCTTTATCTTAATTCAACCTCTTCATTTTGATGGGGGGTCAGGGAGGGAAAGCCTGAGCTTTTAATTGGGAAGGAGGTAGGCCAAACTTAAACACAATTAGCCAGTGAAAGAGCTAACAGTCACCATATTTCTTTAAATCCAAAGCTTTATCCTCTCTGACAAATGGCTTTTTCCCCTCTCAAATTACTCTAAATTTCTTTTTCACTTAAATGACACAGATTTAAGGACACAACACAAATCATATTTTTTAAATGTCACTATGCATATATGTACATAACATATCTATTATTATCTTTATTCAGTGTTCAATTTTATTCCCTAAATGCAAAACCTATCCAGCCATTTTTTCACGTGGCAGAGCAAACAAACAAACAAATTACCTCAGAAACTAATGCAAAAATATTTGGCTTATAACTATTTAAAATTAATCTCTCTCTCATTCTCTCTCTCTCTTTCTCTCTTTCTCCCCCCCCCCCTTCCCACACACCAGGTTGTTGCTTGAAATTAATCCTCATTTTAATTTTCCAGGTCACTGAATATTTGTCCATAGCCTCCTGCTACTACTTGATTAAAAACTTCTTTCTCTGCAGAATATTGCTTCAGTTTTCGGTATACATATGATTTGTATTTAGTCAAAGTTCAATCGCAAGCTCTGGCAATTCAAATACTATAAATGTAACATATATGCAATATTTGGGTAAATTCTGTGATAAACTCTTCTGAGGAGGTGAGACCTCCCCTTTTACTCTAGCTTGTGTAACAGTAGATTGTCCTTAGAACTTTATTCCAAAGAAGGAGGGTTTTAGCTATAAAGTAGGAAGGACTGGGTTGCTCTGTGCTATAGGGAGAATTTATATTAAATGGGAGGGGAAGAAAAGGAGGAGAGGGGATTTGCTCATTTCAAGAACTTTGAGGATAAAAGAGTGGATATGTCTAACAAGGATTTTATTAAGCTTGTGTTATGTGTTCTACCTTTTCTTCCTCATTTTCCCCTGGAATAAAACTTCAGTAAAATATTGATATTTTAATACATAGATTCATTTTTGAGTTGTGCCAAGTGCCATGTCTTGTTTCAAAGTGAGTGGGGAGCAGTAAGAGGGACAGCTTATATCTATCATCTATCTATCTACCATCTATCAACTATCTATCATCTATCTATCTGCAATAATCTGGAAACACTAGGGAAAATGGCTTCCTAAACATTGCCTGTCTGCAAAAGCCAGAAGACTTAGGAGGTTCTAAGTCTTGCCAAAAAGCCAGGATATATGCCCTCAGTATTTCAGGAAATATAAGATTCCTTTGACTGCATCCTTTATGGGGCTGAAATTGAAGGAAAATAATAGCAATGCTTTTGACCATTTGATGCCATATTTGCATGCCCACCCACCCCAACTTCACTCCCCTCTGTCCACTAGTCTAACAGATTAGTTTTCAGGGGTCTGGACACTATTTTCCATTGACTTTCATCTTCTTAAACACCACCAACACAATTTGTTGATAAAATAAACTGAATGAATTGCTCACTGCAATGAGGGAGAATACTACCTCAACAGAGCTCTGTAGTTCTCAGATGGTCAATTTTAATGTGAATAAGAAGTTTGGTTTATGCTGGGTCTTACAATGAGAGGGCTTCAAATGGGAGAAGGTCATGATATAGCAGTTTATGACTGGTGGAAATAGTAAGGCCAATATTTTGAGGTGAGGGATTTAAAAAGTCTGAAGGCCTAAAGCATCTGTTGATACTTCCTATTGAAGTGTTGAAGGGAAATTCAAAAGTTTGCAGAAAGGTTTGTAATGAGTGATCAAGTTATTTGTCTAGACAGGAGTTTCCTGGACTTGTTAGTTATGCTAATAAAAACAATAGAATAGTAAAGTCTTATTAATAGAGATTATAATGTAGATGTTAAGCTGTGTATATATATGTGTGGGGGGGTGGTAGTAGGTAGTTTTGGAGTTTTGATTTTCACATCTTTATCCTGAGTAATGGAGGCAACCACAAGAGAAAGTTTAAGAATTTCCTTTTGCACCAGCTCTTTTGATATTGCATGCTTCCTTTGAAGGGCTTATTCAATCCCTAGACTCTTTTGTATATCTTAATACAAGGGAAAATTCCCTGCCTATAAAATTTTATTAAGTGATGTGTGAAGTCATATTTATGGTTCGATTTGCATAGGTGAAAAACTATGTAATAGGTTGGTGACACAGTCTCAACTCTCCTAGGATCTCAAGGTCTCTTAAGATCTCTCCTCACTTAGGCCAAGGTCTGAGTGGAGATATCATCTGCACTGAGTAAGAAGCTCAGTCAAGATTTCTGCTTTTTAAGAGTCTGGTTGTCATAAAAGCAAGCATTTATTTATTGAGCCTGAGCATATTTATCCATGTTCTTAAATTTTAAGAATCAACTTATCACAGGCAGAGTTCTACCTCAAGAACCTCTGAAAATTTGAGAATTTGTGGAAATCTATTTATCAAAATCTGTTTTGGGGATTTATTCTGGACTACTGATGAATCTTATAATCTTATATAAATCCTCTATGAGTAGGGGTCACTTACTCAGCCAAAGTCCCTTTGCATCCATTGTATAATCTAATGTCTGTGGGAATAGAAATTTTCTAGAGCCTCAGCAGACTCAGTTTCAGGCAGGCAGATATCGTGAGTGGGATAGTGTTCATAAAAGTCTCAAGTGATTTTTATCTTATAATTAGGCTGGGCTTAGTAACTGACAAGTTATTTTAATTGAGATGGAATCGTAAACACAAGGAGATAAAGACAGATTTTTAAAATTCATCTGAATAAACAAAGTTTATTTGAGGAGCAGGGAAATTAAATGTAGAGGAAAGATAAAGTTTTGGGGAGAAGCCCCTATGAGAGGAAAGGTATATTCTTTCTTAGAGGGATCTAAAACCTCATGTATGCCTTCATTTATTCAACTTTCAGTAGCAATGGCTTGGAGATCTAAATGAATGATTGAATACTGCTGTGTTGGAGAAAAGAAACCTTGGGCTTGTGTTTGAGGAATGCAAGACCATGAAATTGCTTGGAGATTTGCCAGTTATAAGTTTGGTGCAGGAGATGTAGGCTGTATTCTTGGACATAGACCACTCAAGTTATAATTAGAATGCTAGAAACACAAGGGACTAAAAGTGGTATGGGGGGGGCAGTCAATAAGTATATTTGCCACAATGGAAAGAGAGAGTAAATGATATTAGATATACAGAATGAATGTAAATAGGAGTAAGGGAAATTCAAAAATTATCTGGGAATTAAGAGGAAACATAACTGTAAAATTCTTGCTGAATATTTATCATTTCATGAATTTGTCATTCACAAAAGAGTCAGTTTACATTAGTTATAAAAATTGTTTCCCCAACATGTGGAAATCATATAGCCACAATTAACCTCTTGTAGCTTGTCTGCAAAGATAGCTGCTATGAATCCCTTCCCGAGATTTTTGTGCATGCTGTTTTCTCACATTAAAAGCTGAAATCTAATTCATCTCTCCTTAAATCTGAGACACCTTAATGATTTGCTTGACTGATTCTATTCAGCAAAAGTGATGTTAATACAGTTCCAAGGTAGAGTCAGAAAAGGCTTGCCAGTTTCTTTCTAGGCCTCGTATAATATTTGATTTGGAGAAAATTCTTAGAATCCAGCCACTCAAAGGGGCCACAGGTGGGTCCTCTGGTTAACAACCTTAGTCGAGCTTCGAGCCATTACCCAGTGTTTGACTACCTGCCATGTGAGCGAGCCATCTCTTCATCCATCCCAGTCAAGCGTTCAGATTACTCCAGCCCTAGCCACCATTTGACTGCAATCTCATTAGGTAATTCAAATGAAAGCTGCCAGTTGAGCTCAGTCAACCCACAAAACCCTGAGAGAAAATAACAAGTTGTTGCTTAAAGCCATAAATTTTGATGTTTTTTTTTTTTATTACCCAGCAATAGATAACTGAAACACTTCTCAATGTACCATATATACACATTCCTGTCAGTTCACAGTAAGTAGATTCTAGACAATTAGAATGAATGAATAAGTCCTGAAAATATACAACACAGAAACCACAAAAACTTTCTATTGTTCTTTCTTATGTTTCCTCTGCCTACCCTGTTTCTTCAGGTAATGCCATACTCAGTGGCACGTAGCAATGAATTCAAACCTGCAATATCATAATTTCCTCTTTCAATATTCTCTCTTTATAATGGAATTTATACTGCATCTCATCAGTTACTTTAGTGATCACATTTTATTTTGGGGTGCTCATTGTATTGTCTAAATACTATTGGTGAACAATTCTAAATTATTCTTATCGCTCCATGAAACTTTGTAAAGAGAAAAAAAAATTAGGGTGGGTGTAATCCATTTTAACAGGTGTTAAAGGAGCAACATTAGTTTCTGTGATGCAGGAGGTAGTAGCTAATTATGAAGAAGTTTAACCAGAAATTAGCTTTCACATGGCTGGGAGAGATTAGGAGGATGATATAAGCCAAAAGATATTTTTTCAAAATTTCAGGATTAAGATGAGGGTATAATCACTTAGTTAGACTTTACTTACTGTATGATATCAGATGATCAAATTGATAATGAAAATTTTGAAGTATGTTTTTTTCTAGATGACTGGTTTATTACAAAGAATATTAAAGGATAGAAAGAATATTAAAGGATACAAATCTATAGCCAGATGAAGACATATGTAAGGTAAATCCAGAACAAAGGAACTTCTTTTCCTATGATGACTGGGGCCTGGCCTGATGACACGTGGAAATATTCTGGTTCCTCAGTATTGAAGCTCCCTGAACCCTCTTCTTTTTTTTATTTTTTGAGGCTTCATTATATAGGCACAATTGATTAACTCATTGGCCATTGGTGATTGATTCAACCTCCATCTCCTTCGAACCTTCTTAAAAATCAAGGCAGAGAACTGAAAGTTCCAACCCTTTGTTCAAGGTTGGTTCCCCAAGCAACCAGCCACAACCCTTAGATGCTTTCCCAAAGTCATCCCATTAACATAAACCCAGTTCTGGTAGAAAAGGCCTTTTTATAAATAACAAAGCACCCATTTTATCTTTATGGTTCTGAAGCTTCAGAAACTAAAAACAAGAGACAAAATATTACAACAAAAGATGCTCCCATGGCTCTTATCACTCAGGAAATTCCAAGTAATTTGGATGCTATGAGCAAGAAATCACAGATGAAGACCAACTATATATAAGAAATATATTTTGGTCATTTGAATCAGCTAACATCCTAAGGTTATACCACTCTTATGTGAATTTACATCATCTTAACTTTAAGAATATGTTAAAATTTAATTCTGTATAGCTATGGCTTCATCCTCTTTCAATTATTAATATTTAAAAAATCACATAGGTTTGTATTGTGTGTCCAAAAATGTAGATAGCAATTGGGTTTTAAAAAAATATATTCATCTCTTAAATCAAGTAGAAAACAATAAGTAGAGCTACAAACCAAAGTTATAATAATACTAGCTTTTTTTCCTATATATTATCATTTATGCTTATAGCACCTGGTCTTCCTAGGTGGTCTCCCATCCAAATACTAACCAGGCCCAATCCTGCTTGCTTTCAAGATCAGACATTGGGCTTGTTCAGGGTGGCATGACCATAGACCATGGACTGTGGCTTCACTGGGGCATGAACCCAGGACCTTCTCCATGTAAAGCAGCCGTGCTAACCGCTACACTATGAAACCACATCCAATACTGGCTTTTATAATCATCTGTGTGTTTATTTTAATAGAGATATTTATTTTTTCATAAGGATTTGAGTTACTGTTCAATGTCCTTTCACTCCAACCTGAAAGACTTTCTTCACGCAGGGCAGGTCTAGTGGTAAAGAACTCTCTCAGTTTTGGTTTATCCGTGAATGTCTTAATTTCTCCTTCATTTTTGAAGGACAGTTTTGCCAGGTATAGGATACTTGATTGACAGATTTTCTCCTTAAGTGCTTTGAATATCTCAACCCACTACCCTCTGTTCTCCAAGATTTCTAATGAAAAATATGCTCATGATCTTATTAGAGAAAATATAAAGCTATCTTTCTCCCATGTTTATAGATGTTAATAGTGTACCTTTTCATGTGTTATGAAATACTCTTATAGTGTCATGATATCAGTTAAGTTGTAGCATCATTCTGAGACCAACTTTAAGAAAAAGCAATGAAATGTTGTAATGGTAGACACTATAACATCTTTCAAAGACAAAATTTATTACAGATTTTCATTTTATAAATATAGAGACCACTGAAGTATTCTGCATATTTTAATTTCTAATGAAGTAAATGTCAATATTTAACATGCCATGCCATGCACTTCTTGCACTGCTGCCACCTGCAGCAGTTTGTGTTCAGCCCCTGACCAATCTCCCCCATCACATGGACAGGCTCCCTGGATCTCAGCATCTCCCAGTTCAACATTTAAAATGTTGAGAGCCTAGCTTGACCTCCCTGAAGTCTAGAGTTGTAGCCCTGCCTTGGTCATCCACAATTTAAATGGGCTCTTCCCTTTTCCTTTGACATGCTGCTTCTTGAACTACTTAAAGCAGGGCTTTTTCAAAATAAAGTACAAGAATTTTTTAGCTACCCACTACTGGCCCGAGCTGGTTCCCTCTGGGGTTTCACTGCTGCTGCTGCTGGTGCTATGAGTAGAGGGTTAGTCCTCAGAGTCACACTTGGGGGACTAGGCTAGGGGTGGCAGTCTTCGACTCAAGACTGGCTAGGGAAGTGGCAGGCTCTTTGGTCTTCTGCTTGACTCCTGGTCCATAGGCTGCTGACCTGCCTGGAAGAACTCAGAGAACTCTGGCTAAATCTTCTGAATTGGGGGCGGGGGGTACTACAGCTGCTAGGGTCAGGGGAACAGAAGGGTCTTACCAGGATGGTGTGGCACTCCACTTGGGGTTTCTTGGTGCTCAGGATGAGGTACATGGCCATTACACTGTTGTTCTGGATCTGGTCCCATTCAAACCCCAGGTTTATCATTTCCTCTGACACTCAGGGATCCATGGGCTCACTATAAGGCTTGAGTGCCTCCTCCTGGCTTGTGTTTAGCCATGGGTTTCATGTGATTTCTTTTAAACTTCCTCTGTCCTTGGGGTTGAGGGTCATCAATTTCTTTAATAACTTTTGCTATTCAAAAGAAATAAAAATGGTACGTGGTATTTCCCACTCAATATCTACTGCCCCAGCTCTGAAAAGTTCTTTCTCAGAAAAGGTAGGATCCCAGTGACTACCTTATGTAAAACCACTCCTAGGCTCCATACATCTACCACAGGGCCATCGTATTTTTGGCCCAGGAAGAATTGGGGGTAGGGGTGGGGGGGTGGAGACATGAGAGAGGTTGCCATAATGTGCTTAACTTATTGCTGGTAAACAGAGTGTTGAGTCCAAAGTCCATAATTTCATTGTCCAAAATTTCATTTCTCTGTCTTGATCAGAATGTTGCCAGCCCAACCTCACCTTATTGAAGCTGTCCTGGCCAGTGGTATTCAGGGGCTCACAATGAACAATATGGGGCTCCTGGTCAGCAGAGATGTCTGCAAATTCATTTGACATGATGACTTGATAACTACACTAACTGACAATGCTAACTATGCTTACTAATACTAACACTGATAATGCTAACTGTGCTTACTAATTATGCTAATAAACAATAATAACTATGCTAACTATACTAACTATACAAATAATACTAACTATACTGATTGTACTAATAATGCTAACTAAAAAGTTAACTAAAAAACGTTAAAGAAAAAGAAAATAATGAAAAAATAAAGAAAAAAAGAAAAAAATGAGAAAATAAAAATTAGAAAAAAGGAAAAGTAATAAAGAAAAATAAGAAGAGAGAAAAGAAAACTTAAAAACAGGAAAATAATAACCAAAAAAAGTGAGAAAAAGAAAAGAATAAAGAAAAAAAATAAAATAGAGAGAGAAAAAAAAAGGAGAAAACAAGCCAACAAGTCCAAGTCTGATAGGTAAATCATCACAAATCATCTTCCACGACTATAAGCACAAAAATCTCAGCCCAGCCAGGGCCTTGCATAGGAGTTTTTAAAATAATTCCATGATGATGTTGCTTTATGATGTCAGAGCAAGAAATGGAAAAATCATGGCTGAGTATTAACCACAACATTTCTCACTTTTTGATCTCAAGGTCACTTTACTCTGAAAAATAAAAATAAAAAGGACCTCCAAAGAGCTTTTTGTTTATGTGGGATATTAAAGTATGTTTTTAGAATTAACGAAAATTTGGGTCATTTGACATTGACATCACTGGCATTATATGTTGTTATTTCATGCACAGACTGGTAATCTTAATTCTAAGTGGACATATGGTTAAGTATGTTTAGAAATGGGAAAGTGAGAAACCAGAAACTGCTTAACCTGGTATGTGACATACTATTAATGAGTCTTCAGAGGACCTATTACCTATGCCATTTTCCCAGGTGGTCATTAAGAAACAATTTAAAAGATTAAAATAATGCAAAGAAATGTTTTCTTCTCCCCTTGAAATTTTATTGTCCTGTTTAGAGAAGCAGTTCTCTTCCAACTGCCCAGGGATAAGGAAAAGACAAATAAGGAAAAAGATGTAGACACCACTGTACATATATGATGTATTATTGGATTGTACACTTAAAATCTACATGATTTTATCAACCAATGTCACCCCAACAAATTAAAAAAAAATGTGGAGGAGAGTCACCTGCACACACCAACCTCTAGGGGGAACTCAAGGCTTTCTCTTATCCAGCTTATCTCCCTGCCCTGCTGCTCCGCAACCACTCTCCATAACTCTTCTGATTTTCAGTCCTGTGCTTTTTCCGCTTACATCGTGTTACCTTATCTTTCTTATGTTCGCACTTTTGCTTCCTATAAAATACTATCAGTTTGGAAAAAATGTTTATCACTTTAATTGGAGGAAGAGCTATTTCATTATTTCTCATCATAATTCTTACTCTTATCAGAAATCTATATACATATATTTTTCATATGAATCAGTATCTATATATACATATACATATACACATGTATGTGTATATCTCTATATATGTATATATATTCTGTGTATATGAATATATATTATCAATAAAGATGGGTTTCTCTTCTATAATTCAGTAATGATATAAAGTTACTGCATAGTAAACAAAAATATAAGAAAAAGCTTAGATGAAAAGCCACTGATTTTTAACTGAGGTGCCTTTGGAACAATTAGAATCATACATGGTAGACATACTGAATAATTTAAAGAAAGTAGCAGATAATTCATGCTCCTTCCTGCAGTCACTGCCTGATCCACAAGTAGTCTGAAAAATAATGTGGTCTGATGGATATTTTTCCTTCCTGACAAATAACAAGACTATTATGTTTCTACAATTATCCTGAAATATTTTAGCAGCACAACACAGAATCATGTCAAAGAAACTGAAATGAGGCTTACAACAGAATTCCAAAGGAGTAGTGGTCTTTGAAAGGAATTCGATTGACTCTATTAAGAAAAAACAAATATTTAAAGACTTGCATTTCTGTAAGTAGACACAGTTCACTTCAGAGAACTTTAAGAAATGGTAGCATATATCCATCCTATGTATGACTGGATTCTTGACTAGCTACTTACCTGTTGGGCATAGGCAGCAAACTCTGGTGTTAGCAATGTGAATACAATATTGTAAAAATCTGAAGTTTTACTTTTTTTATTATTTGCATCTGTGATTTGGGAAAATCTCAAACTTGACATTTTCCATAGGTTTATCTATAAATTATGCAATATGATTATAATACCCATTTAAAAAATTACACAAATATTATCTTATGAAGTCCACAAAACCCTTGAGTAAAGCAGTAATTATTGTAATCTTATAAAGAAATGAACTCAAAAAAGTTAGGAAAATTGTCATTGCTCAAATTACACAGTTGAAAAGTCAGTATTTGATTCTAGGGTTTCTGACTCTAAATCTAATCATCCTTTTGTTACTAAGTATCCAAGAATTTATGTTAGAATACCTTGATACTTAAAGAAATACATTATAAAAATAAAATTATCATTTTAACTCTTTTTGTATCAGTTACACCTATTAGGGTCAAAGTGATTAGACAAACCGTCTCAGACAATTTCTGTTTAACATTCCTAGTAATAATTTGGTAGGAATGGTAGCAAATAAATACAAACATACCCAGTTTATACATTAGACTAAAGATCTTTAATTATAAAAAGTCATCCTCTACATGTAGTAGAATCTCAATAACTTATTGGTGTTCACTAGGATATTTGATGTATGATGTTTCTGATATTCTTGAGGCTTAAAAAAGCCTTTGGGATATTATTTGACTAGGTTATTGGGAATTTACATCAATTTTTCAGGTTTTTGAAGAGCAGATTTAAGTATTAGCTTACTGCTGTGAAGAATCAGAGAATTTCTTCCTGCCTGTATAATAAAACTCATACTAAAATAACCCAAAATCTCATTCACTGGAAACATACAGAAATATACACTAAATTTAAACATACGTGGTTTAAGTATATATCTGAGATTGCCAGATTAAAAGGGAATTTCTTAGGCTCTAAAAGAGAAAGAGAAGGATGTCTAGAAAAACATGAAACAATTATGTGAGGAGCTGCTGCAGCTCTACTTTGATGAAAGGAGGAGCTGGAAGGTAGGGGTAGCTGGAATTTTTAAGGGATTCAGAAGAATAATCTAGAGCTGTGATTCTCAATAGTAATGATTTTTTGCCCTGCCTAGAGACATTTGATAATAACTGGAGACATATTTGGGGTTGCCACAACTGTGGAGGTGATGTGGTGTGGGCAGTGTTAATGACATCTAGTGGGTAGAAGCTAAAGATTTTGCTAAACATTTACTGCACGAGAAAGAAACTCAGAAAACAATCATGTGATCCAAAATGTCAACAGTGCTCAAACTAGATACTGTAGACTAGACTGGGGTTTTTATGTCTATAGGGATAGCAAGAAAAGACTTTGTTCCAAAGGTGTGGAAATTTAGAACTGAGACCTCCAAAACAAAAAATATTAATCCTAGAAATGTTCTATCTTAAATTGAAGGGAGATCCATAAAAGAAAAATAAATCACAGGGTTTATCAGAAAAATATTTTGTTCTTTTCCTTTCTGCCTGGAATGTGGTTTAAGAAAAAGTCCCATGACCCTAGGCAACCTCTTGGTTTGTGGTTCATATTTACCAGCTACATATTTTGGATTCTAAATATTTAGAAAATAAAATAAATACTAATTCTGAGTATGTAATATCACTGGGATTTTTTGCAGAGGTAGACACAAAATCTTTCTGGCAGGATAATTTCAAAATAATCTTTACAAAAAGAGAAGAAAAAAAAGGATAGAAATTAGCTCACAATAAAAATTTTTAAAGTTAATGCACCAAAAGAAGAGAGTTAGTACATTCAACTTATAGTCATATTAAAGTCTTTAACACTTGAGATGATAGTAAAATAATCAAAAAAGGGAATGCAAGCTAATTAAGTTTAATGCCATCAACATATTTAAAAAGTAATTAAAATCCTGTGAAAATGAAGACATTATATTATAAAAGAAGACTATATGGATCTGCAAAAAGAAGCAAATCAAGCTTCTAAAAATAAAAAGTCACTGGAATAAAAAATCCAATCAACAATTTACACAGCAAATTAGACACAAATAAAGAGAGAATAATTAACTAAAATAGTCATTGAACAATTAGCCAGAATAGAGCAGAATGGGTAAAAAAAAAAAAAAACCAAAAATATTGGAAAATATGAGAGCTTGAGAAACATGGGTTTAGAATGAAAGGTGCCAAGATTCATCTAATAGAAATTTTGAAAGAAAGACTAGAGATTTGGGGAGATACAATATTCAAAATAATAGAATTTTCACTTGTAGTGGTAGATTAGCCTATTTGGACAAACTCTGTTAGTTTTGCTTTGTATATTTAGATGCCCCAATGTTGGGCACATAAATATGTACAATTATATCTTCTTGATGTATCAACCCCTTTATTATTATATAATGACTTTTTTCTCTCTCTTTTTTTTTTTTTTACAATTTCTAGTTTAAAATCTATTTTGTCTGATACAAGCATAACTGTTCTTGCTTTTTTTGGTGGGGAGGGGTTACCATTTGCTTGAAATGTCTTCTTTCGTTACTCTTAGTCTATGTGTATCTTTAAGACTAAAGCAAGTCTCTGGTAGGCAGCATATTGTTGGATCTGTTTTTTTTTTTTTTTAATCTATTCAGGCATTTCATGTCTTTTGAATGAAGAATTTAATCCATTTACACTTAAAGTAATTATTTTAAGTAAAGACTTGTGTTAATTGCTCTCCAGTTGTTTGATAGATCCATTATTTCTTGTTTCTTATTCTGCTCTTTTGTTTTGTTTTGTATTTTGATGCCTTTGATATGAGTATGCTTTGACTTCTTTTTTGTGCTCTTTTGTGTAATTACTACAGGATTTTCCCTTGTGGTTACCACAAGTCTTGCATTAAATATCTTAAATTTATATCATCCTATATTAAACTGATAACTACTTCAATAGAATTTGTAAACTTTACTATTTTCTTCTCATCCTCACATTTTAAGTTATTATCACAATTTAAATGTTTTTTATATTGTGTAACTAATAACAGATTATTGTAGTTACAGTTATTTTTTTACTATATTTACTTTTTTAAAAAAAAACTTTTTTTGTAAGTGAACTCTCATGTTGAGCACAAGTAAAATTTTTAGATAAATACAGAGAAAATCTTTGTAAAGCTTGGAAGAGCTAACACACTAGTGACAAATTATTGGGCAGAATCCTATCATTATGCTGGACACATGTTTATGAAAACTTCTTAGCTAAGATTCACATACGTAGTAGGTATTGTAAAATTTGACTGCCCCATTAGGCCTGGCATAGACTCAAATTTGATATTCCTGATAGGTCCCTCTCCTTTAGAGCTCCAGGTTCATGGCACATTTTTTTCTTCTTCTTAGGACTGATGAATGAGATATTCTACTTCTCAATTTATAATGAGAGTGTTATTTGAGGGGGTCTACCTTTAAGCTCAGTTACAATTTCCTACTTCTATGCTCTAGGACATTATAACTTATCTAGTAAGGGCAAAGTCAAGTTCCCATACCTCTAAATCTGTTATCTGGTTTAATATTCCTTTAGCACAATGTTAACTACTCTGACTTTGGGTACTCTCCATGAAAGGAAAGTAAAACACTCAAGGATTTCTTTAGCTATCAAATAGATAAATCAAATTAAATTAATAATTATGTTATATTATAACTGAACTGAATGTGAATGTTAACCTAGAACCCAGTTAAACAGTGACTTACAATAACACAGATGCTATAAATATAGAATCAATTTTAAAAGGTGTCGATGAAGTATTTATTTTAAAAAGGCCTTGGTTACAACCAAATTCTTTGCAAAAATTATTTTAAATAATAATTAAAACATCTTCAAATATATTTTGCAATATATTTTTTCTCTATTCTGCAGGTGAGGAAATCAAATTTAAGTAAAAATTTTTGTCAAAAGTCGTATTACTAAGTAACTGTTTAGATTACAAAACCAGTAAGACTAATCGCTATACACGCGAGTCACAAACTTCACACTATGCATAAAAATTATCATATTTTCAAAATGCTTATTTTCAGGGCCCAATGATAGAGATTTTGATTCTAAGTTTCCATGACAAGGCCTGGAATATGTATTATCAAAAAATGTCAAATGAATTTGACAAATTCTTAAAATTGAAAAATGGTACACTTCACTGTGATTAAATATTATTTAGATGTCAAAAGTAAACAAAGGTAAAGATAATATATCAATTATATTATATATAATTATATAGAACTATATATTAATCTCACAAAAGAAAAGAATTCCCAATACCTGAAAAATCTGTTATGATCAAGTAGAGCAGGTTACAGAAATACAATATTTAAAAGAAAACTTTCCTCTTATTTCTAGCCTCTGTCTAGAACAATTATTTTGGAGGAGTGAGATAATATAATATTGGAAAACTTATTGGCCACATTATGTACAGTTTTAAGTTTTTATATTTATGATAACTCATTACAGCAGCAAATGGGAAACTAATATAGGAGAAAAGGGACTCTTTTCATAAGGTCTGCAGAAAATATCCCATATTTTGAAATGAACTTTAAATGGTATATACTTTCATTAGCTTTAAAAAAATTATCTAGAAATATGAAGAGATATACACAGAAGTGGAATAATATTGTTATTTTTCTCAATCTATTAAAAGCCTTTATTTCAATATTTTAATCAATATTTTCTATAATTCTTGGTTTTAATTTTTTTAATTCTATGTTTCATATGAAAGAATAAATCTGGGAAATAGGTAAAAAAATAAGAGAAAGGAAAGAGAAGGGAGAAGAAGAATCTGACTTACACTGATAAATATGAAAATATCTTAAGATAAAATCATCTTTTTTTCAAACCCTTATTTATTATAGTGCTTTGCTGAAGCAAGAGTATGTTTTTCAATGGAACCAGATTTTTACTGGGCAGCAACAACCTCATGTACATATATAAACATCTAGCATCTGATAAATGTGACATTTCAAAAAAAGAAAAAATTATGAATTATTCAATAAATCATGCTGAGACAATTATCACTGTGGAGAAATTATATACTCTATGCCAAAATAAATTTCAGAAAGATTAAAAACTAACATCTAAAAATGAAACAATAAGTAAATTAAAAAATCTCTCTATAAATAAATTCAGAGACAGAAATCATATTAAAAATGTTGAAATATTTGACTACTAGCAGTTAAAAATTGTATTTCAAAAACTAGGCAAAAATAAACAAAAGTAAAAGGAATATAGTGAGCTTAAAAATATATTTGAAAATTTGACGGAAAAAATAATTTATTTTTTATATAAGAAGTGTTTTCTTATATCAAAAATTAACAGATTTAGTGCTCCAATAAAATGGGTAAAAGACAGAAGTAGATTACTCAGTAAAAATATACAGATGGCCATTGAACTTTAGGGAAAAAAAGTTCAATCTCACTTATAATTTAAATGTAAATTTAAAGAATGAGGTTTTATTTTGCCTTTCAAATAGGCAAAGATGGGGGCAGGAAATTAATCACAGGGCAATAATTGCAATTTTAATATAATGAACATATATTTATATTGTAATAAGAGTGTAAAACAGAAACCAACACTAAAGAAGAAATTTCAAGAAATCTTTGCTCTCCTTTCTTGACTGAATAATTCATTCATTTATTTGGTTAATACATATTGGGTAATTACTCCCTTCTGAGCGACGCACTGAGACTCACAGGCAAGAATCATTTTATAGGTGGATGCGTATATGTGATTTGAGGGTAAAGGGTGAGGAGAAAGAGACAAGCAAATCATATTTACAACTTAGTGTGATATGTACTGGGGGATGACTTGGAGAGCATGCCTTCTGGATATAGAGAAGCTCTATCACAAAGAGGCCAGGGAACTAGTGACGGGAGGAGGTGCTTGAGCTAAGGCTGAGTTCCTATAGACAAGAAGGAGCTTACAACTGGCACACAGAATACCAGGCAGAATGAGTGGATACTGATAATGATGGGTTTGTTTTTCTAATGATGAGGCTGTCATAAAATTTTTGTTTGCTATGTTTAGGAGATGGAGCTTTATTCTGTAAATCTTGAGATTTCTCTGAAAGTTTTCAACAGAAGGTGGTAAGATCTTGCAGTCAAAGAGAGGCACAGAAACTTGATGAATGCTGGGTCTATTCTACCTGCGAGGAAGAGTTAAACATTCAGCAAAATGCATCTCTGCCTTTGCTGCTGTATATCCTTCCATTTGTTCATCAATTCTTTGCTAAATAATGATTGCTGAGCTCTCACTATATACTCTCACGGAGCTTATGAGCCCACAGGAGGAATCTGAGGGGGATTCAGCACTGCCTGGGTGAACTTAAGTTGAGAGAAGGAGGCAAGTAAGCAAAGAGGTTGCAGAAGAGATTGACATGCAATATAACAGAAGTACTTGGCTGAGAAGGAGGTGGCAGGCAAGGCTTTGTGGAGTGATGACACGGTTATTACACATTCTTTGATCTGATGGCTCCATGGCTCCACGTGTAGAGTAACGAATCCACAGGCAGAGTCCACACAAGGAAAAGTGCCACACTGATCTAATATAGGACCTCATGCAAGCTGTAGATCTTGAACTCTTTTGAGAATGAGATGACAGTGAACTTTTTCTCTAGCTTCAGATGCCCTGATGACTTTAGGGTTTCAGCAACTCAAGCTCCAGTAAAACTGCCCTAATATTTTGAATTTTATTAAGAAATTCAATTGTTCTTTTCTTTTCCTTCTAATATCTCTTTGAAAATAATTCTAGTTTTAAATACCAGCCAAAGTACATTTCAACAATGATCATAATAATATTTCAACATCCTTCCCCTCACAAGTAAACAGACAAAAAAAGAGAAAGGAAGGAAGTGTGGATGGAAACAGGAAAGAAGGGAGGAGAAGAGAAACAGGTGAGAGAAAGAAAGGAGAGGAAAAGGATCAGGACTTTCCTATGAGCAGTTATCTGAGACTTTTACTCATTTTTTCTCCAGGTGGATGTGGAATAAGTATAATTGGAATGCTGAATAGGGCCTCGGCCCTAGAGCTTGCCAGAGCTGGGAAATCAAAATAAGAGGCCTGAACAATGGTTCACATAATTCTCTGGCATGATGCAATTTTTTCTGACTATTGTACTGAACCCTTTTAAAGATCATTTTAATACCTCTTTGTAGGGGCAAAATATCTTGGTCTTTATAAAGAATAAAATACTCTCCCACCCCTATCCTATTTGCCAAGTAAGTGGTTTGTCTCAGAGAGAGAGAGATATAGGGAGAAATCAAGGTAAGGGGAGCGGGAGAAAAAAAGGAGGGCAGAGTAGCTTCTATTCATGAGTTCACCATGGCTTACCTCTGCACTATGATGCTGCTGCAGCCTAGAAACTTCCCAGCTGAGTTCCTGCCAGCTCATTCTGTGAGCAGGGCTGGCTTGCCCCATGACATTTCAACAGAAACATTCAGATCAGACTCACATAGAGACACTGACATTTTGCAAGTTCTTCAAAAGGCAAACTCTGTAACCCATAGTTCTTTCCAGGAGCAATATGAGGTTTTCTCTGAATAACCCAAATCTAAGAGTGAGAGACTGAGGGAAAATGAACCAATGTTTCTCATTAGAAAAGTAAAGAATTAACCCATGCCTTTACTGACTGCCTCGCATCCATGAAGCTTTCTCTAGTCTGCTAACTGGAAATGATTTCTTACTCCATGAAACCTAAAAAGAAGTCTTCTAACCCTTATGCCATTTATCACTTTTCCTTTACAATCTTGTATTACAGGTATAATTTCAGGAGTATAAATCAGGTTCTAACAAAAAGAAGAAAGCACATTTAGCTGGGATGTTGAAATCAATTTGGTGTAACAACTATTACAGAGGTAGAGACAGGGTTAAGGAAGCCAGAAAGTGTTATTGAGGTACCCAGGGACTAACCACGGCAGGAAGCCATTACAACACTATACCTGAAGAGTAAAGACAGGAAATGGAGTTAATTAGATTTAGGTGAGAGCTGGAGCTATTGAAAGGAACAGCCTATTTCTAGTTGTAGTCATTAAACAACATGCCATTGCCAGAAACATGGCGCTTAGACAGGAGGAAGTGTGTATGTGTGTGGGTGGGATGGTAAATACCCTGAAAGCTTTCTCTTTATGACTGCTGATCTCCTGCTAGTGACTTCTATTTTCTTCTATTAATTGAACCCAATCAGAAGCCACCAGATGGCAACCCAGAAATGTAGCTTCTTCAAAGTCAGTCCCCAGTGAGCTCAGAGTAAAGCAAAGATGGGTTTAGAATGGATCAGGTATAGAGGCTGGCAAAAAGAATTACCAGACAATCAGGTATATTTCCTTAATATGTGGAATAGGTTAAAAATCCATAAGCAAATTTTCTTTTAAGCTAACAAGTCAAGCATACTTGTACAGTCCATAGGGCAGTACAAGGGGTAAGGAGAAAAGGAGAAACAGTCCTTTGAGTAGCTATTGAGTGCTATGATTACATTATTGTAATCGTATAATTATTATCATCATCCCAATACTAAACTGTGAGTTAATTAAGGGAAAGATCCTTTCTTAGTTTATTTCTATATCTAATTCCTAATTCCTATATCCCTGTCTCCCACCCATGGCCAGAATGAGTACTTTCAAATATTTATCAAAAAACACTTACAGCAAAATAGCTTCTAATTTAGCATCAGTAAGAACACCTATTAACCAGTACATGCCCTTGGAAATATTTCTCTAGTACATAATATTTCTCTAGCTCATATGCCAATAAAATCTTGTTGAAATATTTTGATGGTACCGCTATATTGTTAAAGAGGACTCTGAAGGACACTTGTGTCCTCGTAAGTGCAAAGGTATTTTCAAGCAGAGTAGAACATAATGCACATGAAATCAGAAAAAGAAAGAAAGAAAGAAAGACAAACAGATAGTCCATTATGGAGACTATTGAAGTAGATATATAAGAAATATAGATATGAATACTTCCTTATGAGAACAAATCCAATATTTGTATCAGAGAAACAGTCCTACTAATACTGTGTCATAAGCAATTTCAAAGCACTTTCAAAGAGAATAACTTAATTAGAAAAGAAAGTTAATCTAGATGCTGTCAACAAATTTGTCTGACCTCTCTGGAAGAAATTAAGGAATGCCTTTATTTTGATTGTTTTGTAAGGAAAAAGAACTGATTAGATAATTTCAAAGAAAGTGTTAGGTAGCTAGTCAGACATGAGTGGCAAGGGAATGGAAGCCCCTCCCAGAGACTACCCAAAGAAAACACTATGGTTAATTAGAGAATCTCTCCTGCATCCTGAGAGACAAAGGACTAGCGGGGCCATCATCTATAGCTGGTTTAATATGGCCACAGATGGGTGTACAGAAGGTACAACCCTAACCTGCCCACAACCTCAGCCTCATTACACCATCATTATAATATCATGTCTATGCCTGGAAGTTCATGAATCTAATTATAGCAGACTGAATTCTGGGTAAGCACATGTGCACTAGGCAAAGAGTTATATAACAGCCAATCAAAATGACCTCACGTGCCAAAAACCTAGGAACGCCTTTATAACCACCCACCACAGCCCAGATATAATACAGACCTTCCTACTTCTGTGTGGTTATAGCTCTTTTCGCTGAAAATCCACTCATCCCTTGGAGCATACTCTGTCTTTTATTTCTTTTATATTTTCACCTCCCAATTTCCACAGGGCTGCAGCCTTCTTTAGGATGGCCCTTCTCCTTCTAAAATATACCTTTAATAAGTCTTTCTCTAAATCTTGCTTACCTGTGATTCTTTGCTGCATCAGCAGGGAAGAACTGAGGAAAAATGCTAATTGCACTTCTGCGTCATTACCCCACCCCCATGCCACTGGGGCAACACCAGAGTTCAAATCTTCCCCAGTGGTAACAAAAGGACAATAGGAAACGTAAGAGAGGAGCTAATGATAAATTTGAATTTTGTCACATTCATAATCACTGGTAAACACAACTCATAAATATAAGATTGTCCATTGATCAGTGGGTGTTGGGTAGGGACTTGGGAGTGCCTTAACCTGAACACAAACAAGCTGAAGAATTATGCTTCATTGACAAATAGGTTGACAGGAATTGCTAGGGTTGGAAGAAATGGTTCATCTGGCTAAACATACTATGCCAGGTTCATCTGGGTAAATGCATCTATGATCACCAAGATAATGGTGTGTCCATATGAAAATGATTAGGCAGAATAAACTATGTATTACTAGTGGAACATTCTAGTGTCAGGATATGGTCTCAAAGCAGTCCTTCAGCATGAGTACAGTTATTACAGGTAGTGATCTTATTGGATGCCACTGTTGACACAGTGGCCACATGAATGTATGGAATAAATGTAGGTGTCTCTGCCTGAGTGGTAAAGATGTAACTACTAAATGCTGGCCTCTCTGCCTGGGATGTATAATTGATACGTCAGCATGAATTGATTAATATTTTGTCTCTTCCACATTCCTCCATAAATATCTCCAAGGTCTCACTACTGTGCCTTCTCTTTATTTTCTACTTTGGTCTGCCTTTATTAATACTAGCCGAAGATCAAAGGCTATGAAGCAGAAGATTCATGTGGGTAGATAAAGTTGCATCCTCCAACTCAATCCACTCAATTTCTTTGGAAATAATGTTCATCCAACACTTTGGCTGCTTGATACACGTGACATAGAAAAAGTAAAGTATAAGAAGTCTTCCAATAATAGTTTTAATCAACATTGTTTCATTATAACATTGATGAGATGCCCTAGGAACATAACTCTTGTTTATATTAATTAGCTTATGGTAAAATTGATTTCATTATATGCTGTTTTGTTTAAAGTCGCAGAACCTATTGACGATGTCAAGTGTACCTAATAAGTCTACTCCCTTCCGAGTTTATCTGAAATAGTTGAGGCTGCTGGGTACTCCTTGTTATCGTGTGGCCCTGAAGACAGCCTTAGTAATAAGAACAGCCATGTGAGAGATTGATTACTGCAGTTGACTCTAGGGAGAAATAAGTGTAGAATCAATTTTTAAAAATAAACTTATTTTGAGATAATTATTGGTTTATATGCAGTTGTAAGAAATAGTACAGAGAAATTCACTATACTCTTTGCCCAGTTTCCCCCAATGGCAACATTTTCCAAAACAATAATATCACGATTGGAATATTGACATGATTTTATCCACAACTCTTATTCAGATTTTCCCAGTTTTACTCGTACTTATTTGTGTGTTTGTGTGTATGTGCACATTTAGTTCTATACAAGTTTATCACATTTATACGTTTATTGTATTCACTATCACACTCAAGATACAGCACATTTCCATTACCATGAGATCCATCCCTCTTGTTTCCCTTTTATAACCAAATACACTTCATTCCTCCAACCCCCTTCACTCTCATTTCTAACCCCTAGAAACCACTATCTCTTTTCCATTTATAAAATTTTGTTATTTCAAAATTTTTATATAAAAAGACTCATACAATATGCATCTTTTGAAATTTATTTTTTTCCCACTCAGCATAATTATCTGGATTTCATCCAAGTTGTGTAAATTGTAGTTTGTTCTCTTCTATTGCTGATTAATATTCCATGCTATTGATGTACTACAGTTTGCTAATCATTCACCCATTGAAAGACATCTGGGTTTTTCTAAGTTTTGACTATTACAAATAAAACTTTTCTGAACATTCATGTACAAGTTTTTATGTAAACATTAGTTTTTACTTCCCTGAGATAAGTGACCAAAAGTTCATTTACTAGATCATATAGTAAGTAGTTGCATGTTTACTTTTAAGAAATTGCCAATCGTCCTTACCAAGTGGCTGAGCTATCATTATATTCCCACCAACAATAGATGAACATGTCATCAGGTCTCCAGAAGTGCAGTTGCTGGGTTATAGGTAGTTGTTTAGCCTTATAAGAGAGAAAATTATTTTCAATGCCTATCCATAATGTATTAGTGATCCAGTTTCTCCAATGTGCTTGGCAGCTTTTGGTGTTATCACAATTTTTAGCCATTTTAATATAATGTGTAGTAATATTGTGATTTTAATTTGCATTTTTCTGATGGTTGATAATCTTGAATATCTTGCCATTTGACTGTCATCTGTATATTCTATTGAAATATCTGTGCATGTCTTTTTCCCATTTTTAATTGGATTATTTCTTTTTCTATTATTGAGTTTTGAGGATTATGTTTTTTAGAAACTAGTCGTTTGGCAGATATGTGGCTTGCAAATACTTTCTCCCATTTTTTAGCTTATCATTTTGTCCTTTTAATAGGATCTTTAGCACAGTGAAAAATTGAAATATTAATTAGGTTCAGTTTATCATTTTTTCCTTTCAATAGTCACACTGTTGGTGTCAAGAGTACGAATTCTTCACATAGAAAAAAATTTTTAGATTTCTCTTATTTTTTTTTAATTTACAGTTTTACATATTACATTTAAGTTCACAATCAATTTTGAACCAATTTTTATGCGAAAGTATGAGGCTTAGGTCAAGATTTTTCTTCATGGATGTTCAATTGCTCCAACATCATTTTTTAAAAAGGCCATACTTCCTCCATTGCATTTTGAACCTTTATAAAAATTAGTTGGAAATATTTGTGTGGGTCTATTTCTGGTTTTATATTTTGTTCCATAGATCTATATGTCTACCCTTCCACCACAGCATACTATCTTATTTACTGTAGCAGAATAGCAAGTATTCCAGATAGATAGAGTGATTCATCCCATTTTATTTATTTTCAATATTGCTTTAGAAATTCCAAGACCTTTGATACATTTTTAAAGAACTGAAGATCTTTTATAATAGGATGGCTCCCTCTGGATGTATAGCCATGAGTTTTATTTTGAGGATGTTGGCCTGAATCCGAATAAGCCAAAATTGGTGTAGAGATCATAAAACATTGTCTACTTGTTATGATCTCTAAGATCCTGAGACAATGTCAGTCTCATAATCAAGCCTGTCCAGTGGTGTACTGAGCCACATAATTTGGAAAGCAAATGGGATAGCTAATGGAATTAAAGAAAAAAAAAGGCAGAATCTGAGATATCAAGGGGAGGAAAAAGGATTGTCTTCTCTCAATCTTTCATTTCTGTTTATCTTTTTTTTGTTGAATTCACTTTTTCCTGTTGCAAAGAATCTTTCTCTATGGGTCTGGAAAGGGTGTCTGATAGAATACTTAAATTTATAAGCTTAGAATACCATGAACCCCTAATGAGAGAGAAAATGTATTACTCAGTAATTCTGGAAGAAAAGTCCTGGAAAGGATTCTGATTGTCTGGAATTAGGTCCTGAGACCATCTCTCAAACTATACCTATGGTGAAAAGGCTGGAGTATTTTAATTGGGATGGGAGATGTGAGTGACATCATTATGACTGACATTATACAACATGTCATAGTGTAAGTGGAAGTTTAATCCTGTAACCTCAGGGGCCCTTTTTTCTTTCAAAAAAATATCTTGAAAAATAATTTCTCTACTTTAGAATATAAAACATTACTTGATTAAAACACGTCCCAAGTATTTTACTACTTCTTGTGTGTATTGAGACTTTCTATTTTGGTAATACAGTCTACTATGAAATCGATTGGTCGCATTACTTGTCAACCCCCTTTAATGGAAAGTAAACAGCTCACCACTTGGTATTGAAGAAAACTTACAGGTGAACCCTTTATATGATACTTGCTCACTGTGTTGACATGTTGGTCCTGGAGTTCAGAGCAATCAAGAAGGACCTGTTTGGCAGATGTATGAGCTAAAAGTGACAGAATCTGTCACAGCAAACTTTGAAACTTTTCTCTAGCTCAGTCTCTGTTATGGATCAAACTCAACCCTCACAAAATCCAGTCTTTGGCTTCTCATATATGTTGTATTTAACATATGGAATGCCCTACACCCCTCCCAATTGCTACCCTTCCATCAAAGCCCAGCTCACGATTCTCTTGTAATCAGTCTCGTCAAAACTATGAAATTCTTCCTTTGAATTCTGGAGTCACTTTTTTCTCTCCTGTCTTTCACTGTAGTAATTTGTCCTCATGTCTCACCAAACCGCCACCACCTCTCCCTACCCACAAAAAACCATACTCAAGTATATTGTTCTTGAGTTCTTTTTTCTGTATTATCTTTCTTCCAGCTAACAGCATGACAGATGTTTGAGGAGGAGTCTGTGGACTGTTGCTTTTCTCTAATTTCTTTAGCAATTCCTTGTCCATTTCTCACTGAAAGGACTAATTTATATTTTGAACATGAGGATGAAATGTGCCCAGGAGTACTCCTCTAGTTTTCATATGACCAGACTATCAGGAATATTTTATTTTCTCCAATTATACTATCCTGATATACTGTTTCACTTTAAGGCTGTCATTTATGATCTCTAATTTCCAGTCACTAATGCTGAATTGAGCCACCAAAGGCACCACAACCATCATTGAAGCTCAGTCTGCTAACATCATAGGATTGCTTCTCCCAGGCTGAGAGAAGTTAATTGCCCAGCTCCCAAGGGCAAATGCTGTAATCATTTATCAATATTTCATGACTAGTTATGGTGCTTAGAAATTCAAGTGTGATAGGAACAGTCCTTGTTTGCTGATGTTTCTCCTTTCACTTCCCAAATTGTCCCAGTTTGAATAACAAATTATATGGTTATTCCTGCCTGACATTTGGAAAGGTCATCCACAAAAATACTTCAGTGCCATCGGGCCTGATGTGTATGATGTGGCTTGACTGGACCTTGATGCTGGTCTCTGCCATGGCTAATGATGTAGTATTCTGGTTGGGCTGCTGTGGTTCTTTAAGGAGCAAAAGAAAAGATCCCCTATTCACATTTTCTATATAATGTTCAGTCAAGTGTGTTCCAGCCAAGATTTTCCGGGTTTGATAGTTAAAGATCTTTACCAAGCACACTTGTTTTCACCAGAAGTTTACACTGAATAGTTTTTAGGGTCTTGAATCTTGGATAAACTGAAATTCTAAGAAGTTTAATTGGCCTTTCATTTTCATATATTTTATAATATCAGCTCTATCACTATTTAATTTTAGCATTAATAGTAATAGTTATGATTATTATTAATACCAGATTTTATATACTGAATTATAGGTAAGTAACATATAGTGTTACTACCAATATCTTGATGAAGTAGATGCAATTATCTATATTTTATGAATAAGAAAAGTGAGGTACTAAATAACACCCTCACATTCATGCTTATACTAAATAACAGAAAGGGGTTTTAAATTGAGGACAGTCTAGAGCTAAAATCCATGCATATATCCACTGTACTAAGTGTGTGGCATACAGAGTATTTTCCTGGTTTGTAAAAGAAAAAGATTGTTCTTATTTTTCATACTGTTTTTCTTGTCAAATTGGTTGTGCTAAATGAGTTAAATGTGTAATGTAAGGGCAACAGTTTAAATCTAAATCCTAACTTTTCTTTCTTTTTTTTAGACTATCTCTTAAATATCACTAAGTGAGGCTATCAAAGGCAAATCCCATATCTAGACATTGAGTCCCTTGAATATTTACTAAACACATCAGATAAGGACTTTATTTATTCATTGTCTGTCTCTGCCAGACCCAGCCCATCATATACTTGCTAGGCATCCCAGCATGATGCTCCATCCTAGATGGTGAATAAGATGAGAAATCAACCTGAACTGGCACCACACATGGATCAATGCATGTATTGAGCCAGAGATACTCTTATATTAAATACATTGGGGCCTCTTCATTTTAAATAAAGTCAGATTGACAAGGAGGGACTCTTGAACCAGTCCATGAGGCATCCATGTTTTCCTTAGTTCTTGGTATTATCTATCTCTGTGACTAGACTCTGAATTTAAGATACTTTTCTTGTCTCTGATTTCCTGCATTATTAGGCTTCACTAGTTCTTTCCTTGTCAGGTATACTTGTCATAAATAAATGATACTGATCTTTACTGAAAAGTGTTCTTAAACAAAATATTCTCTAATAGATTGAGTTATAGTGTATATGTGGAAAGATGAGCCTTGCCCAATTTTGAGCTGTACATAAATTTTTAAAACTTAGTTTATTTCTTGTTAAAATATCATTTACACTGTACTTTGCTTGCATTATTGTAATGGAGTATGAATCTAAATTGGATGACATACTCAAGAAAATGATGTGGGACTTGGCACATGTGACTACGTGATCTCCAAGTTCTGTATGAGTCACCTACGAAACGGGTTTCAGTTTTGTCTCCACCCCAATGTGCAATACACAATATGCATCATGCTCACCTGATTTAGCAGAATTACTTTTTTATTGGGGGATATCTCTTATATAAATTCCAGATTAAACAATATAACTTCTGCCCTAAGCAGGAAGCACTAAGGAATTTCCTTCTTACCCTCCACCCCCAATTAGATGGCATCATCTTCCAGAGATCATCATCCTCTAAACTTTGTGCATATCATTCCATCACTTTTCATTATGATAAAACCCTGCAGAGTCACCTGGGCAATCATGGAAAGGAAACTGAGAATCAAAGCTAGAGAGAACATGTTTGTCAGTGGTAAAATATGTAAAAACTGAAGTTTGGGCAGCACCCCTGGTATTTCCTACTATTTATGTTTTCTGAGATAAGAAACTTCATCTTTCTTAGCTCCACTACATGTAGAACATGGCATACTGAGGACACCTACACAAGATATCATGGCAAAGTGAAGCAAATGAACATTTAGCACGTAGCAGTATCTGACACATTGTAGAGATATTACTCATCCATTATTCTGTATTTGCATCTTGGACATCCACAAGTCTTTGAAAAACAAAGGTATTTTGTGATTCATTTGATAGAAATTCTGGTCTATATGTCAATCTATTTATGGTCTTTATTCCTCTTGATGTGAGTATTTATATATTTCTTTGCTGAAATATTAATATATTTGTTTATGGTTTGTTACTTGAGGCACTAGATTTCTCTAAAATCTGGGAATCTCTGTATTCTAAAACAGATATGGGTTTTTATAAGGAATTTTGACTAGTATTAACTCTCCTCATAAGTCTCATGGATAAGGGGCAGGAGGGTACTGGAAGTAAAAAATGAAGTGAAGTGCTAGGTCTGAAGAGAGATATATGAGAAACAGATCAAGAAAAAAAGGAAAAAAGCCTTCTGAATGTTCAGAACTTGTTTTAATAAACCTTTCACTGCACAGTGTGTCAGTGTGTTGGCATGGTTTAAAAGGACATGGGAAGGGGAGCACTTGACAGTGTGCTTGTGATCTCAGGCACTGCTTAAATATAACTAATTGAAAATGTGAAATACTTGGTTTCATTTTTTGAAAGTGGTCGAGTCTGATTTTTTGTTGAACTAGTTAATGATAGAATTCAATGTCAAATGTTTAAAGTTAAGCAATAAAATATCTTTATGTTATTTTTCATTTCTTTTATGAATAAAAATAAATCATCTTTTTTGAATATTAATAATTCTGTTTTGGTGTAATTTTCTTTATTCCAGGCTTCTGAAGGTTTCTATGTCTGTGTATATGTTGTAAAATAATCTCAAAAGTATTACTAGAAATAATTTTTCCAGATAATTTTTTAAATCTCAGCAAATGGGTATTTTATTCTATTTCTAGGAACTTACAGGAAAAATGAGAAGTCAAACAGATTCATGTGAATATTCCTAACTTGATATAGTTATGATTCACACTAGGAGAAGGATCTGTTTTATACTGAGCCTCTAGCCAAGGACTGGCCTTTCAGAAGACTAGGAATGAACTCTCTACATCACCGTTCTGCCAGCAGATCAGTTCTGACTACTATACAGACTTTCTATATAGTAAGATAGAAGAAATATCCCTGTAAAACTCAGGACTTCATCTTACTTCTGTGGTGTGAGGGTATGCCTTGTTCATATTATGATTTTCTGTAAAATTTCCTTCCCCAGACAGGCAGCGTAGCATAGTTTTTAAAAACAGTGTAATGAACATAGTATACCATTTCCTGGCATTACCACCTCTAGAAATTCATTTAAATACTTTCAGCCTGGACAGTAATAATAATAATCTCATAGAAACACATGAATATGAAATAATTCACACAAAACACATAAAGTACATAATGTACATAAATTACCTGGAATGTAGCAATCAATATCTGGGAGCTCTTCATATTATAATCATATAATTGCACAATCCTTTTCTTCATATAAATTTCTTCTACAATAAGATAAATCCTCTTACAGTGGAAAGAAATGTTGCTTCTTGTAAATGTTTTTGTCATCCTAACCATGCGGGAAGACTTCCTGTAAGAATTTTGGCTGTTGGGATAGAGTTGCTAATAATTTGATAGGCTCAATTAGAAGGCTGGAAAGCAGCAGAAACAATTATGAATAAATGCAAAATAAGTATGTTTCAAGACCTTATATCATGGCATACAGTACAGGACCTGCGTTTTTTAAACTGCGTATGTAGGGGGGATAAAGGGGTTTCCTTAGCTACAAGAAATCTAGACTTGCAGAGGAACATATTAATTGTCTGTAGATAATTTAACAATGAAACTTGGAGAGAGTCTGAAAACAAAACAAAACTAAAATCTTCTTGTTAATAGCCTGAAGGAATTTGCAATATTGTTTAGGACAGGCTGATTAAAGGTTGTAACCACTGTAGGGAAAAGCATCAACTGTGTATAGAATTTCACAGTAGGTATGTCCTCATTGTCATCAACACAATGAAAAATTTTCGTTCTTTGTTATTCTTGAAGGACCTCCAGGAGAGAATGTCCAAAGCTTGTACTCAGATAGCAGAAATAAACCAAATTTAGTAAACTAATGTTGCTAAAAATGAATATCAATCATATGCAATTGGTTTAGTAATCATCAGTTTACAAAGTGCGTCACTGGCTAGGATATAATTTCCTCTATTTGTTTCTAAACAGATCTTCATAGCCAAAGCTGTTAGATTAGGTGGATGTGGGGGTGGACAGGAGGAAAAGTCATATAAATGTGACTGGGGACCTGAATCTTTACAACTGGAAGAATAAAAATTTTATACCCCACAGGTAGATTCTCCTCTAATGAGTTTAATTATGAGGACTTTTTACTACTATCTTGAATTTCACTTTTATTCACTAATTACATTCTTTGCAACAATCCTACAAGATATTTTATTCCCATTTTAGAGATGAAGAAATTAAATTGGGTCAGAGGGATTAAGTGATATTTCAAGAGGGCAAATTAATTAGGATGGACCTGGATTTCAAATCTCAGTACTTTTACTCTTATTATTCAATCTTAAAGTTTGGTTTCTGTCTCTTTACTTCATATTTTTATTTGCAATAAATCTCTAGATTGTATTGCTCTGATGTGCGAACTATTAATAGGTATACTTCTATATATGTCTGTGACTTTACAAGAACATCACCACTTTCTGCTCGTATTGCTTCTTTTTGATTTAGGGATTAAATAACATAGACATATTTTAGGTAGTCAATCATTTGTCACGGTATTATATAATAAGTACTTCGCCTGGCCATTTTCCTGAGAGGGATACCCTAAACTCTTGGTGTTTTCCTGAGTGCCAAGAGTGTCTTTGTTATTTATGGTGGGCTCCTCAGACCACATCTGAGTTTATGCTAAGGATATGACTCAGGACCATACTGTGTCTGAAAGTCCAAACATTGTGATTAGAGGGTTGAGATCATGAGTCACTTGATGTCAGTCAGCCCAACCTCCAGGGAAGTGAGGGAGCTGAAGATTAAGTTCAGTCTCATGGCCAGTAATTCAATCAATCATGCCTACATAATGAACACCCAATAAAAACACTGAATGCCTGGTTGAGTAAAGTTCCTGGTTGGTAATATACCTCAGTGTGCTAGGAGGGTGATATGTCCCAACTCCATAGTGAGTTGACACAAAAGCTTTTTATTTGAGACCCTTTCAGACCTTTCCATTTGCACCTCTTCTTTTGGCTAGTCCTCATTTGTATCATTTTTTTGTTATAAAACTGTGATTGTAAGTATAGTACTTTTCTGAGTTCTGTGAGTTATTCTAACAACTTGAATAACCAAATGGGGTAGTGAGGATCTCAAAATTTGTAGCCATTTGATCAGAAATGTGAGTGGCCTGGGAATCCCCAAACTTGTATGCCGTGTCTAAAATGAGGATAGTCTTGTGGAATGCTATATCTTTAATTTGTGAAGACTGGCCCATCACAAGCGTACTGTTTTTTTCTCTTTCCTTATTTTGAACCATGATATTGTGATGATTCAATATTCAGATATATCCAATGAATAGAAAATACAGCACAAGCAAGACATGGGAGTCAGTATGGAAAGGCTGCCCACTCAGGTCAAAATCACTGAATCACCTTCAAAATCACCTTCTCCAGGTTGTAATAGCTACAGATGATTTTAAATGCATCTGGCAGAAGGAGAAGAAAGAAGCAATGAACTCCTTACATAATGGGTTGGCTTGTATGGGAACTAACACTAAAAGCTGCTTTTCCATTGCAGCAAAAATGTGATGTGGCTGGAATTATGATCTTGATTTTGCAGGACTAAAAAAATAAAAATAAAAATAAAAATAAAAAACAGAAAAAGAAGACTTGAAGGCCTCATATTCATGAGGAAGTATCAGGTCACTGATTATGCCAAACTGTTTTGTGTAGGCACTTAATAGCAAGATGTAAAAAAACTCCATCCCACGAAAGTTTTATATGTTTCAGAGAAGCATTGCCATGGATTTTTAGATACCAGTCATGAGAAATATTTCTTGTTGTCATTTATTGTTTGTTTGTTTTCTTTTTATAAAAATAAAAATTTCCCCCCTCTAAAACATTCTAATACTTGTCGTGAATTTAAATGCTCTCTAAAATTTGTGGAAAAGGGAATATAAAAAAGAAAAAAATATTCTCTAATAATAGGGACAATATATAATACAATATGAAACTGATGATAGAGAGGAAGAGAGAGGGAAGGAGAGAGAAGTGAAGTTGCAGTGGTTATTAGTTATTAATATCATTCAGCATTTCCCTATGCTAGTTAATTTTGTCACCAATTTTCTACTCATGTGGAGGCAGTATACCTAATAGAACAAGCATTCACACTGGCACTCCTTGGAGAAAGATAAGAGGCGTGTGGAGTAGAGCATTCCTAGCCACTAGCACCTGAAGCAGAGATACCCCAACCACTCGCAAATGGACAGTGAGAAGCAAAGCTGTCCACCCATCTCAGCCTAGATCAGCTGATCCCCAGCTGAGCCATAGATACATTCGATGATTTTTGTTTGCACTGTTTTGGGGCAATTTGTTACACAGCAATAGCTGATTGGTATAGATCCTGAACACTTAAAACAGGCTGTTTATTTTATGGAAATTTCAAGTTACAATAACTCAAAATTTTACATCCTATTCTACAGATACCTCAAGCTGACAGAAAGATGAACAAGTGGGTCTTAGAGCAAATTAAGCCTGAAACATTTGCTGAAGGCAAAAAGTACAAAACTGAAGCTATTTTATTTCAGATATATCATGAGAATGCAGGATTCTTTGGAAAAGAATAATTCTGGAAAAAAATAAAAGGCAACAAGAAAAGATGAAAACCAAATATAAGATGGACTGACTCCATAAAAAAATTCATAGTCATGTGTATACAGGAGTTGAGCAGGGCTGTTGAAGACAGGACATTGTGGACCTCATTCATTCATAGAATTGCCAGGAGTCAGAGCTGAGTCAATGGAACCTAGCATACACATTTATTTAATATTTCTAAAATTTAAAATTGTATATCATCATAATGATTTATTTATTTATTCTTAATTACTGAAGAAATGTCATGGGTTAAAGAGATAGTCAAACAATCAATTATGTATTATTTAGAAAATAACAAAAATGACAGCTCAATGTATCTTATGAAAAGTGGTCAAAGATATACAGAAAAAGATGTAGTTGTAAATTCTCTTAATACTATCCAAGAAAGTTATGGAAAGATGTATAAAGAAATATAAAAAGATAACAGGGATAATTTATATCAAACATTAATAGGATTTACTGCTATGGAGAGAGGGTAGTTGGATTTGTTGGTGGACATAGGGAAGGGGATTTTTATTCATTTACTGTGTGTAATTTAGAAATGTTTGAATTATTTTCAAATGTAATAGTTTATTTATTATATAGTTTTAAGAAGAAACCAAATTAGAAGTCTACCCACCATATTTTAGGGTTGGTTATCTCTTGGTATTATAACACAAGCTGCATTTTTTTGTTTCTTTGTTTTTGTTGTTTTAGTTTGGGTTGTCCTGAAAGCACAGCTTGATAAAAAGACTTGCAATCAGACAGTTGATGTAAGAGATAAAACAAGAAACTGGAGTGAGGACAGAGTGAGATAGAAAACGTAAAAAAGCTGATATAAAAACACCTCTGTGGCAACAGCTGCTCTATTCCACTGGAACCTACTAGAAGTACTCAGAATATCTTCCTTAAGAACTGGAGGCCAGAACATTTATTTACTACCTCCTTTTTTGGTTGAGTCAATTGCATGGGTGTCAACTTCCCTTTGCTTCTAGATGATGATGACATAAGGGCTAAGTGGGTTCCTAAAATGTTGAAGAAGTTCTAGGGTCAAAATCAAACAAACTCACCTCAGATGATTGAGGGATGATGCTGACAACAGAAGTTGAGTCTGAGCTTGAACGGAACTGCCAGCGACAGCTATGGCTACAACCAGCAATGGCTCAAGAGGATGTGATGCAACATTCCATTCCATTATCATTTTCTTTTATTTTGCCTTTACCAGTTTTTCATAATGAATATCCATTCTTTGTAAAATAAATAAAGTTTATTCTAAAAGCATCTTGGTAAAATACACTTTCCTTCTCACTTACAAGAAGGAAGGATTATTAGAAGCGTTTTTATATTTATAGTCACAGCATCATCCATTTAAATATATCACTGCAAACTTTAGAACTGTTTTGAATACCAACAAATTTTATAAATCGATTATAGAGTTATTAATTCAGAAATACTGGCAAAGAAACATAATGCCAAGATATAATGTCTAACAATGAATCATTTTGAAAACCACTACAAAATATGAATGCTGAATCTAAGATGTTGATTTAAAATAAGCCTATTGTTGTTTGTATTTTATTATTTTATTCTCTAATTCTTCACTGGTCAGAACTATTTTTATTTTTTCCTGGACCGCTCTTTCGAATAGAAATGACCAACCCAGTAAAATATATTGTTGCTGATCTGAAAGGAAAGCTCTAGGATTCAGCATGTCTTCATGACCTCAGCAGTGACCCAGTCTTTTAGCACTGACTATTTTTTGTTTCTTTATCCCCCCAATAATCAATCTTGATGTATGTTTTTACAATTTTTATTCTGCTATAGTCATTTATTTATCTATTCCTTTATTCAACCAACAGATGTCTATTTAATTCTTTCTGTCTTCCAGGTATTATGCTAAGAGTTGAGGTTCAATGGTGACTAAAACTGACATGGCCACTATCTTTACAAACCTGTAAGCTTTTTATAAACTGAACAATTTTATGAACTGTCTGAGATTTTAGACAGCATTGCTAACCCACCTACCACCTTGGTTTTTCTTGATAAAGATTTTTTTTTTTTTGCATGATATGGTTAACTCACATTGCCTTGAGGAAATAACTCTCTCTGTTTGAGACAGTTACAGTCTTGGTGTTTTCCTATTGCAGCAAAGTAACTTAATTTTATAGTGAAGGAATTTTAACTTTACTAGCTGTTGGAAATTGTACAGTCATAGCTATACATTTATCTGAGTAAGTTATAAATATTTACTCTAACAATGAATCATCTTCTTTAATATATGCCTCATAAAATGGAGAAAGACAAAAATCTTTTAAATTTTAGCAAAGAGCTTGTTTCAGGAGCATGCCACATTAATTTTCTCCATGTTTATATAGGCTCTACTTCTTAATTCACTAACCAATCTTGTTTCAAATGCTAGGTATGAACTTATCTGTACTTACATCAGCCTATTAACTGTGAAGAATTATGTCATGGTCTCCTTTGCCATTTCTCTTTCTGGAAATTCTTTTCTCTAACTGAGCCTATTTTCAAAGGCACAATAGAGAATTTTTCTCCAGATCCCAACCTAAGTTTTTAAATGTGTGTTTTCATCTCTATCTAGTGTCTTCCTGATACCAGGATATTTCTTATCTGTTTGCATTTGGGGTACTTCTCTTAAATTCTTAGTTTTTAGTCTGTATTTATTTCATGATCTGAAAGTCTTCTAAATGAATCTCTTGGGTTATGCTATTTGCACTACCTTTTTCTAAACTACCTGAAATGGAAACTAATTTTCTTTAATGGTTCAGAAACATGCAAACCTTTTTGCTTGAAACTAAATCTTAACTGCAATAAAAGTGTTTGCCTTAAAATGCTGAGAAATTTAAAACTTTTCACAAAATAAAACAGCATGGTGTCAGATTTACCTTGCCTTCTAATTATTTGTTTAAGAAACATGCCCACAAGCTTCAATACATTTTAATAGGCAACCGAATTCTGGTTTTTTTTTTTTTGGCTTACATATGCTAAATAACTAACCCACAACAGGAATAATGTCTTTATTCCTTTAGCTCATTAAGTAAGAACAAGACAATTGTAAAAGAATTTGTGAAGAAAATAAAACAGCACTAAGAATTACCTAAAATGTATAATTCACTGTTTGAAGCCTTATTTTTGTCTGTGAACTCTCTTATTTGTTAGTTCTTCATTTAGAATTTAATTTTCCAAACATTCATTCATCCAGTCTTTAATTAAGCATTTAAGTATCTACAGCTCTGAGTAAAAGGCATATCTCAGCCATCCACAAGCTTAGAGGAGAAAAAGCAGATGGTATATGAATCAGAAATTGAAATGTAATATAATAATGGTAATATACAGGCACCCATCCATCCATTCATTCATCCATCTATTCATTTATTTATTATTTGTTTTTTAATTAATGTTTTGGAATTTATACCACATATATTACCAATAGAAAGATGAATAAGACTCAGTTTATAAAATCAAATAATTAAACAGTTAATAGGGAAAAATAGACACAAAAATAAAAAGTAAAATAATATATCAACTACAATAATAGAGATATAAACAAAATATTAAGGGGAACTTATTTATGTATGGTAAAAAGTCAGGGAACATTTTTCTCAATGATACCTGGGGGAAGAGAAATTAGCACTTTTAAGGCCTGAAATACTGCAGAAGCAAAGCCAGAGACATAGAACAACATAAAATATAGGAGGAAATACAAACATTTTAGATTTTTGAGAATGTTATGCATAAAGAGGGCATGGTAAATGAAGCTAGAGATGTGAAGCCTGGCTTATGGAGGAGAGATATGTCATTTTATTGACATTAAATCTAATCTATAAACATGAGGAACTATTGCATGTTCTTCAGAGAGGAAGAGATGTCATCACATTTTTTTTTTGCTTTAGGAAAACCATTTTAGCTGCTAGTGTGTAGGAGGGAAGGTGACTCTTGCAGAAGCACAGTCATTATGAGATTAAAGCAAGTTCTAGGGATGATGAGAGAAAAGCTGGTATAAAATATATTCAGTAGATCATTTTGTTCATCAATTGGATGAGGAGAAGTTACTGAATTTGAAGAATTAAAGCTGGATGGATGACTGATAGTGCTGCTAATGGAAATGGAGGCCGAATGAAGAAGAGCCAGTGGAAAGTGAAATATTTTAGTTTGGTAGGTTCTGAATTTGAGGTTCAATGGCAGGCAGGAGAATATATTAGAAGGCTGTGAGATTTACAATCATGAGCATATGAATGGAAATTGAAATCATTAAAGTAGATAGAATCACCTAGGGAGGTTGCATATAGGGAAAGAGCAATGGGAGCAGCACCAATACATAAGGAGTGAGAAGAGGGAGAACTCGTGCAAGAGAAATGAAAGGGTTTGCTAGAAGTGGGGGTGAGGAGGTTTATGTAGGATCATTGAAGCCTAGGTCATAAAGAATCTAACCATCTCACCAGTTTCAGATGTACTAGTATGTTGGATTGCACAAAAGTTAAAACAAAATGACCAATTAGGGTTTCATTGGTGACTGTGGTTTAATCATTTTCAGTAGCATTCTGAAGGCATGAGTCACACTTTAAGGGACAGGAAAGAAACTGGGAAATGCTGAAAAGAAGACTGATAACAGATTGTTATTTTGAGAAGTTTGAATGAGGAAGGGAAGGGAAAGTATACATAGTACTTAGAGAGTGACAGATTTAAGAGAGAGTTCTTTATCTGGATACAAGGAGCATACAGTTGTTAATTATTAGGGAAATGAGTGGAATACACAATGAAGATACAAACCAGTAATGTCTGGTAAGAAAAGAGGAAGCGTGAAAACTTAACTACAACTTAAATGAACATATATACGAGACCAAGGGAAAGCTGCACTGAATACATGTTTTGAGTACTACGGTAGGAACTAAGAAAGATCTACCTGATTATACCACATAGGTAGTAACACATTGGTAATCCTTAGAGAGCAATGAGGAACCTTACTTGGGTCACTCAGTGACATCTTCACAGACAAATTACTCTGGATATGGGTTTTTAAGAAAGATGAGAAGTAAATAACTTTCTTGTTAATTCAACATATATTTATTGAAAATTTGTTATGTAATCAACATCGTTTTTACAACTCAATGTGGTTACATTTAGGTGAGATGAAGAGCATTCTAGGAAAATGGTACAGCATGGATAAAGGATCAAAAGAATTTTAATTCTTGGTCTATTAGGGTGCCCCTAAACTCTGTAATATAACTCAAGTGAAGAGTTAGATTTTTCCTGTAGGTAAGATAAGGTAAAGTAACAGTACTGTATATTTGAATTTTAGTATGATGACTTTGATCAAAGCATAGGGAATATATTGGAGAGAGGTAAACTGGAGACAGATCCACTATCAAGAAGTGCATTGCAATATCTAGGAAGAAGTTGAGAAAGATCTGAAATAAGGTAATATCAACTTCAATATATTAATTTAACAAATATTTATTATAGGCTTTTCTTTAAGCATTGCATTAATCATTTTAGAAGAGTCAGATATATGTGCGTATATGTGTATACATAAGTACTTTTTATGTGTGTATATATATATATATATATATATATATATATATGAATAGTTAAATCATTACAGTTATAGTTATATAGTTGGATATATCTCTAGCTTTGCTGCAGTAAATTAATTGTGGTTTGGCTTCAGGCTGTAGTTCTGTTCCATGTTTCTTGTCATTCTAGGTCCCAGGCTGAAGTAGCAGTCCTTGTCTGTCATCTGCCCTGAGGATGCAGAGATGTGATACTCCTCAATTAATATTGTCATCCTCCAAACATGCACTAAATACAGCCTTCCTTTAGTCTCAGATTTGTTTCTGCTACACCCCTTGCCGTGACACATGTTATTACATTAGTTACTGATGTGGTTGATATACTGAGGGATCCACAGGAGAGGCTGAAGGAGCTAGGATGCTGTGGGACTCGGGAGACTCAAAACTGGGTATTTTCCAATCAGGAGTGAAGGATACGGTATTTCAACAGTCATTTAAGTTACATTGGTGTGTACTGGGTAAGTATCAGCCTTGTAAGTGTGTGCGTGCATGCATGCATGCGTGTATGCGTGTGTATAGGCAATGTTCTTAAGTTATTCCTGATTTCTGGCTTGGGTGATGACTGAGGTGATGTAGAATAGAAAAGAGACAATGCAAGAAAAAATGATTAGGAGAAAGATAGTATACTAGCTTTGGTTACTTATTAAGTATATATGTATGAGCTAAAACAATTCAATTTTTGTTTAGTTATGTCGGTCAGAGCTTAGAGGAAAGTTTTTTCTGGAGATATACTGGACACTATAATTGTCAGGATATAGACGAAGTCACAAAACACAGAAGGCATAAAGGAAAAGATTTACATGTTCGTCCAAATTAAAATATACAATTTATGAATATTAAACATTTAACAAAAGGTATAAGAGCCACATAACACATAAAAGATGTATTTTATATGACAGGCAAGTACTTAATTATTTTATTATATAAAGAACATACAATCCAGTAAACAAAACACCATCAGTACACATAAAATAAGTAAATGTAAATAAATATAAATGGTTTATAAATCTATAGGATTATTTCAACTCCCATAATTATAATTAATATGAACTTAAAATATTTTACTCATCAAATTGACAAATATAAAAATATTTCAAAATAAATAGTGCTAAACAGGATGAGGGAAATGCACATGACTGTATGCTGCTGTTGGAAGTGTTAATTGGTGTAATCTCTTTTGGCAACCAATTTGTTAACATCTATCAAACATGAAGTAAAAAATCCTATGAGCAAAATATGCTCTAATTTTTGCAGATGAAAAGTTCACATACTTTGAGACTTATAAACACATGCATATTTTCTAATAGACTGTTCAATAAACTTTTTGTTGTGGTTTCCCCTTTGGAGAGAAACTTGGGATATCTGTGAAAGTGGGAGAGGACTTTTAAACTGACGTAAAGCATTTTGATATTTAAACTTGTATTATTTGCTTATGCTTTTTTGGCCATTTTTTTAAGAAAAAAATTACATAAATGAATGCATATAAATATTCGATAACTGTGTTTATAGATACTTAAACATAGAAAATAATCATAGTTTTATAAAAAATAAATTCAGAAATATCCCTAAAACATCAATGTTCAAAACAACTTTTTTAATTGTTTATTTTCAAAGCTATTAAGAGACAGAAGTAAATATGATCCAAAAGCTGCCTGAATGAAAAGTCCCATTCTATTTTTAGCAACCTGCATTTCGCATAATAGCCACTGACCAGTCTTTTCTTCCTACCCTGAAAAGGAAGCTATATAACTTTCACTAAGTACCTTCATCGTTTGGAAAGATACTGTGTAAGTATTTCCCAAATCAGATCCATTGGGTTTACTGTAAGCTGTACTGAAATCTTAGAAATTAGAAATCAGCCTCCGCGTGCCTTGAGACTGCACCAGGCAGCCAGGCTTGTCTACTCAGTGTTCTCCTTTTGTATATTGTTGTAACTACAAGGCTATGCTTTTGTGGGCAAGCTGTGGCCATGAAATTGCTACAAGCTAGATGACCTACAAGAAACTGTTCCAGACTCAGCTCCATAAAAGAGTAGCATTAATCTATTTTCTAAGCCTGTTGCTATCAGGGTTGCCAAGGAAGTCCTTAGACCCTTTGACCAGGAAGGAAAAAAAAAGTAGAAGAAGAAGAAATCCGAAGCTGTTTGTAATGCAAATCTGATCCTGAAAGAGTTTTTCCTCATTTATTCTTTCTAGCATGGACCGTTCATGATCATTCTATCTTGAATCATACCATACAGTTGAAATATCAACTTGGATTCAGTAGGTGGAGAAATGTTTATGATTAAATCACTAAGCAATTAGAAACCTTGTTTTACATGGGCATGAAATGTTGGTTTAATTCATCAGTACAGTGTGTTCTAACAACCTTCTACTCACTCCACTGGTAGAGGAATTCCTTGCCCTAAATAGCATAAGGTGGTCAAACATATGATACTCAACACTGGACTGGTGAGGCTGGAAGCAGTTTTTAGTCACAAGTACTCACAGCCCAGGAAAGGAACACACTGTAGCATGAACCAGAAGGAGCTGTGGGAAGCAGGCTTTGTAGTTAACACAAGCAGGCTTTGTAGGATGCCCTGAGGTTCCCATGGGAAGATGTGATTGGCTTGTTTGCGTAATTTGATGGATTGGCAGGGAGGCAAAACCTATTAGATTGCTGAGGAACCATTAGGACCAGGAGGGTGAAGCTAGTTTGAATGATAGGGGGAATAGCAGGACAGGGAGCCTTCCTCAGTGGATGGGACTTATATGATGAATGATAGCAGGGGAACACACAGTTAGGGCTTTGGGACTCTGTAAAGCTCAATCATGTCAAAGCAGTGCTTGAAATTTTAGATTTTATGGTGTAAATGTCTTTAATAATAACTTCCTACCACACGGAGTCTGAGTGAAATCAATGAAATAGATATGTGAAAATATTTAGTAAAATGAAATGCATTTTAAAAATATTCACGTAAACCTTATTAGAAAAACTCAAAATTTAATTATTAGTTTATATTTATGATTTGTTATCTAATAATTTGTTAATAAGAAGTATAGAATACACTTTAAATCTTATTCATGGGTTTATTTCTACTATATTCCTTGCCATTAATGAAGAGAACAGCACATATACCATTGGTATATATATTAGCTATCCTTCATTGTACTAAATTGAAAAAGGATTGTGTGGGTTATGCAAGTGGTATTATTAAAGGAAAACTGGACCAAGGAAATCAAGATAATGGTGCCCTAAAATATTCAAGTCTCCAAGCTCAATAAGTTGATGGAAGGATTCACAGAACTCAGAACAACAATTATGGCTATGATTTATTACACTGAAAAGATACTGGCTAAAATTAATCAAAGAAACGAGATTAAAAGGCAGCAACTCAGAGTAACCCAGTATGACCTTCCACTTGTCCTCTCAATATGTTGTGTGGATGGCACCTATCTATCCAGCGACAACACTGGAAAATACACGTGGTGTATTACCAATAAGGGAAGCTCATCCCAGCTTTGGTGTCCAGAGTTTTTACAGGGGCTTGATCATATACATATGGATGACCACCTGCATGGCTGACCTTAGTGTCCAGTACCTTCAGAGCTATAAATGTTTCAAGTCTCTCACCATATATCACATCATTAACATTGACAATTTGCATGTCCCAAAGGCCCCAGGCAAACAAAACCACTCTTATTGGGCATGGGACATCCCAAGGGCTTAGATATTACCTCCCAGTAGCCTAGGACAGAGATTGCATCTCTCTTTCGGCAAGATTAATCTTTTACTGCACAATTGGCATTCTCTTTCTAGCCTAACACTAATGTACTATCTTTGATAGTACTAGGCATGAGTTCCCTCGCCTGTAAAATAAGAAGGTTGAATTGAATTAGTGGTCTTCACACTTAAATTTGAAGAGGATTAGGAGTTGTTTTAGAATTGACTGAGATAATTATTGAATGTGGACTCTTTCTTAAGGTTCAGTGGAAAGAAAATGTTCCTATAATCACCTAGAAGTAAAAAAAAAAAAAAAGAAGAAAAAGAAAAGAAAGAAAATCCCTGGAAATTCATAGTTTCCAAGGTTCCCTTCAAATCTAGTGTGGGAGGATAATATGGTTTTAAGAAAAGACAACCTGTTGTTAGATAATTATTGTATTTTAATGTAATAATACAAATATATTTCAATTCTAAAGTATTCACAGACAGTTCTAATTTCTTCTAGAACTGCATATGATTATTCATGATTATGATAATAACATTCTTTTATTGGTGGTAGCTTATGTAACATAAACTGCTCTAAATTTTCTAGAGATATTTTCTTGAACCAAGTTATTACTCATTAGCAAGAAGTTCTGTATATTCTTCAAACTGTATTATAAAAAGCTTATATTTAAGCTAAAATCACCACAGTAATTAAAATGCATAGGACATTTTGGTTTCACTTTGAATGAGTGAGATTTTTCAACTAACCTAAAGTAAAACAAACCAATTAAGAAGACATCTGGGTAAAATTAAATTTCAGCAAGTAGAAAGTAAAAACATAGACCCTTAAAATTGTCATGGCTTCCAGTAGTTCTCAGAAAGATCTACTGTTAGAGTTGGGCGATACTTAACACTTTAAATAGATTAGTGTTTCCCAACCCTGGATAAGTCTTATTGTCACCTGTGCAAATTAAAATAAATACAAATGCCTAAGTCCCATCACAAGTATCTTGTTTTAATTGATTTAATTGTTGTATGATCCAGGCATTGACATTTAAAAAAGTTTTTCAGGAAATATTAATGTATAGTTAGGATTCAGAACACCTAACTGGGTGTACTTATTATAATCAAATTTCCGTTTTTCCCATTATTCAGTCAATAACAAATTACATTCTTCTTCTCCCTTGATTCTGGAAATTAAGTTACCCTAACTATGTTACCAGTTTATTTATGTGTTGCATGTGGCTTTTGGAATATATTGATAAAAAAATATAAAAGAGTTTCTTAATGTTACTCTAAAATGTCACAAAAATGTTAACAATCTCAAGTATTCTTGTAATAATAATGGGTGCTTTCTTCTGTAGATTTTTTCTTAAGAATCTACAAAATCAGACAGAGAAGCATAAAAGAATTTTCCTCAAGTAGATGTTTTTAGTACTACATTGTATAATTAAATTTTTATAATAAGCTTTGGAGTTTAGGGATGGAACAGGAATAAAGGGAACAATGAGCAGGGGAGATGCAAAAGCACCAGAATATATTCAAGGCTAGTAGAACATGGTAGAAAGTCACTTTTTAAAATACATAAATGAATTAGTAGATGGATGAATGAACAGCAAGTCTCAAGAGTTAGTCAGAGAGGAAAACTTCAGATTATTAAAGCATAGATGCAGGAAGCTTCTGGTGAAAAAAAAATGTTGAGACAGGTCTGTGCCTCTACACTGATGTGAACTAGTAAAATTAAAAGCATCCTTTGTTAAGAAGCCCCTGAAACTATAAAATGAGAAATTAGAAAGGCTATCACCTTAATGATGGGTGTCACTGTGAAGGAGAGTGATGGGATAAAAAGGAAGCATGAGAGATGGGTACTGAAGTCGTTAAGGGAAATGGTGGGGTGTCCCACATAATGGAACAAATATGTCTAGAGAGAGTAATAAGGAGCATGACAAGGGCTTAAAAAGGAGGTGCTATTAAGCAGTGGCCCAAAGACTCACATTGCAGAGAGAGAGAAAGACCTCTAATCATCACTGTGTAATACATACGAAAACAGTGTGTTAACCATAAAGGGCAAAACACGTATGTTATGCAGACACTTGATAAGGAGCTCATATCTGAGCTCATGAACGTGGAATAAGTTTATTTCTTTATACAGATGCTTCTTTAATTAAGAATGGTAAATATGGTAACTATTTTAATTAGAGATCTTAAAATTTTAATTAGAGAAAAATTTAGTTTTCTCTTTTATATAAAATGAATAGTTAACATTCACCTTTAGTATTAAACCTAGAATGACATTTTTCACAAACCAAAAATGTCAAGAAAAGAGAATTTTAAACTAAGGACAGTCATGATGAGAACAGTGGTGCAAAGGCAGGTGTGAATACAAGCATCGTGTATGAAGATTGGTCATACTGTCTTTGTATAGAGAGAATTCTGGGGGTCAGACCTCAGATACAGGGTCATAAGAAAGCACAACATTTATATTTATAAGAAATAAAAGCTATAAACCAACATACTTATTATACACCAGCATAGTTAAGTGATACTATTTCCATTATTTAAGCAGAGATAGTTCTCTAGATTGATGAAAGGTGAGATCAAAGAAAAGTGCAGCTATTAGAATTTTACAGTCTAATATATTCTACACTTTTGCCTTGAGTTTCCTTTTCTATGGAAGGAGGGTGACATTGACATTCACCCATCAAAAACATAAGCTTTTTATTCATCTTTCTAGACAGACTCGCGCTCCTTCTATATCCTGGAAGTCCTGTATCCATAAGTTAACTGCCATCCCACTCCCTTCAAGAGAACCCACTTCCCATGGAAGCTAGATTTCTTCCCAAGCTCTTTAAACCTATCTGAAAAAATAAGAAAGCTGATTCTTTCTTCATTAAAGTACAGTGAGAATTAAAGAAGGGAATAGATGATAGTACTGCCGACCTTAGGTTATATTTATTAAGCGTTTATCATTGCCAGAAAAGAGTGATAGATTTGGAAACATGGTCAGTGCTCTAAATCCAGAGCCTTCTCTAACTTTAAGGAGAGTGACTAATTACTTCTAAACCTCGTAATGATTGCTTGCTTGTCTGCACTGTTGATGTTTGGTATATGATTAACTAAATTAAGACATGAGTCAATGTGTGAGCATTGCTTCCATGAGCACTGTTCATCGTGACCCAGTATATTTTCTTTTTATTAGTGTTATAGCCATGTTATAGGAACAAGATGGACCCCTCCACCCCAAAATTGGTTTGAATGTCAAAACTAATGATGCTGCATACACATCATGAGGGCATGAAAAACTTTATGTAAGTAATTACATATAGCGAGACTCTACGGAGAGAGCAGGGCAACCCTCTAAAACTTGTCTGAATATGATTTGAAACAAAAAGAAAAGAAGACTGCTTGGGTTTTTTTGATGGTTGAAGGATGGGTCTGGGAGGAAAGTTCCCACATGGGAAGGGGCTTGTGCGATTTGAAACTCTTACCAATACCAAATGAGGGAGCATGTAGACTTTCTTGTCAGATTGCTCAGTTGTGGGGCACAAAGGGAAGAGGAAGACATGAGGTTTTAAAGATGTTAGCAAACAACAACAAAAAAGAAGTGGAGACAGACTCTTTATTACGAACAGGCACTAATTTTCTACCTAAATCAATACAATCCTTTTTCACTATAATCTCTTTATGGTAGCCTAGTGACTGGATTTCTGCAGAGTTCTTGCCTCTGAGATTATAATTCCATATAAACATGATAGGGGTAGTCTAGATTAACCCTTAGGTTATAGGTCTCCTTGGCATGTCTATTTCTACTTGCAACTAAAGCAAAAGGTCACCAAAGCTTAAAATTTCATGGAAGTTATCAGTGGTGTTTTAGCAGGAGACAGACAAAATCAAAAAAGCATTCAAAGAAGATTAAGTTTATGACAAAATATAGAAGAGAGAGTCAAATGCTTAGAAAACCAGGTAATAGTCTACTAACAGAGTCTAAGAATGAGAGTGCAAGCCTTGAATGAGCCATGAGAGGTGTATTAGATAGGAAAAAAGAAATGTGAGAGAGATCATATGCAAGTGACTAAGAGCAAGTCTGGCTAGATTTTATCCCTCTTTAGAAAAACTAGATTTTTCCCAAACAGTGATTTAGACTGTGCAGTCAAAGTTTTTCTCTCTAAAATGACCAAATAAGTATTAAAATAAGAAACAAACTCTATCAATCCTGTAAAATATGGAAACTTGGCACCTATAAATCAGGAACTTGGCAGATTTCCTACAAAATATATTGCTGATGACACTGGATAATGAGAAATAAAAATGATCTGTCTATAATTAGCACATGCAAAGGACAATTTCACCCAGGGTATGCAGGAATGAAATGCACAGGATAATATCTTAAATTCTTTATATTAGCCCATCTTAGCCCTTTAATGAAAGGTGGCAGTAGGGGGCTGGAAGGAAGGGTAAACTATGAAGCAACTGGTGGGGGGAAAATTTCAACTTTACAAAAGTTTTTAGAAGTATATTATATATTGGTTTTGAACTTATTTGGCTCCTTAATTCCCCTCCAAACTTTTATTGACGTAGATACATGTCAAGAAAGGCAAGGTTATTGTTGATGTAGAATCTTAATTATGATGGTCATATCATTAAGAATTTATGAAATTTATTTAAAATTTATGTGAATTTCCTATTCTAATTTTGATGGGAAGGTCTATGCTCTTGCTAAGATATGCATGAACTCCTAGAAGCACAATCTCATATGGTCACCTCCAGTTCTGCTTTCCTATGTCTGTGAATTCTAGACCACACAACTCTCTGTTACCACCTAAGGAAAGAATATAGAATAAAATATTTGATATAATGTCACAAAGTATATGCTATTGTTGGTAGCTGATTTTAGTGACGCTTCAGTGGAACTGAAAGAAAAATACATCAGAGCACTTCTCAAGATTAAATATTTGACAGTCCTGTTTTTAAAATATTTTTAGGCTATTCTAAATTTTTCAGGTGCTGATGTTTTTCATGAAGCCTCTTCATGTTTTTTGTCCCCATATCTCCTTTCTTCTCAGCTGACTTCACTTCTCTGCTCTCTTAGACTACAAAAATCCCTATTTGTTTCTTACCAACTTGTTTTGATATCTTTTTCTAAAACTCACTCTATGAACCTCACCTCTTACATTCACAGTATAATTTCAAAGTATTTTGTTGATAAAACAGGCTAGCAAGAGGAATTTGTAATTCCCTCAGGAACAGAAGCAACTGCAATCACCTGTGGTTTAAAAGACCATATTTCAAAGGTATTTGCTACAAACCAAAAAAAGAAAAAGTACCTCATAAACTTTCCTTCTAAAAGCTGCATTCAAATTAAAGTCCTTTTCAACAATTGATAGGCTTACTAGAGCCCCTATCATAATAAAATCTCTAGACATTATCAACCTTCTCCTTCTTTCCATGATTTACTAAAACCTTTGAATGATAACCTCAAAATCTTTGACAAAAATCCATTTTAAATAAGGTAATATATAGATTTTATTTTATGAAGAACAGAGATAAACCTTATTTAATAGACTTACTCCAAGAACTTAAGGAAAAAAAATGCATTCTCAATGACATTCAAGAAGACATATTATCTAAGGAATGGGGGGCAGTGCCAAAATAAGGAAAAATAGATTTATCATGAAGAAAACATTATTAGAAAATTTATACTTTTTTCTACATAACTGTTGGGTTAAAGAGGAAATCAAAAATTGAAAGTTGAAAATAGGAAGAAAAATAACAATTATTTTATAATAGCATAACAATTTTAGGCATATGGTCAAAGTTATACTCTGAGGCAAACTCATAGCTTGAATTTTAAAAAAATTATGAAATAAACAATGTAAAAGTAAATGAACTAAACATTTAATTGAAGAAGTTATAAAAAGAGAGATTTAAAATAAAACCTGAAATAAAAAGACAAAAATATTTTATTTAGGTAAAAAAGTATAAATAATAAATTTAAAAGACAAATGAAGTTCCACTAGGTATATTCAAAATATGTTTCTTTGACATGATTAAATATATACATAATTTGGCAAGATTAGAAGGGAAAAATACAAAACTCATAGACATATAGCATTACACAGAAAAAATGGAGTATAATAATAGGTGATTAAAAATATAGTAATACACTTTAAAACCTTAATAAGTGGATGATTTTTTAGGCAACTATAACATATCAAAATAGACTAAAGTAGTCGAAAGTGTTAATTATCAAGTTATAATAGAAGAAATTGAGATATTATTTCAAAAAAAAGTAACCCATTTCCTTTTGTACTTAAGTGTATCATGGTTTTTAAAAAAGGAAAAATATTTTCATTTATAAATACTCAGGCACCAACTTAAAATAAAATATAAGCAAATTATTAAATTGAAGTTATGCTATTATATTAAAAGCAACACATTTTGACAAATAAAATTTGTTTCAATATTATGAGAATAGTACAATTTCAGAAGATCTATTTCCAAATTTTGAACTAAATAAACTCATCTTTAGGTACTAAATTCCAAGCTTATACTTTTGGATTTCTCTGCAGTATGGTATCCTGATGCCAGTTTCCTCCCCCAATTCCCTTACTGGCTGGAATAAACAGTAAATTTTTTTGGCAGCCTTGACCTTTCCAAGGCAGAAACTTAGCAGATCTGGCTCAGACCAGGAACACAGCCTTGAGCTGCTAGAAATCATGATAGTAATTGTTCAAATTTCTAATGTTGGGGGTAAATGAAATCATTTGAGCTGAGTATTTGCAGTTTTCATAAGCCAAGGTTTTCGCCTACTTGAGAAGAGGGCTCACAGTAGCTTCACTAAAGTTTGGTCAAAGAGAGTCTATTGCCTTCAGACTTTGAATATAAAAATGAAATTAATTTCAAAGTTATTTACTATGACTTGTTTGTTGAGCCTAATTATTGCTAATTGTAATGAATATAAAACCTATTTCTTTGAAATTGATTATAGTAAACATTGATAGTGAGTGTACTGCTGCAGATTTGAAAACGGAAGTGAGGGGTATGAGGCTCTGGCAGTTGGAAGAAAATGTGGGGAGCTGTAGGCAACTGCAACATAGCTCTTTATTCCCGCAAGGGCACAGCCAGGCTTGCGGATCACAGCCAGCCTTGCCAGGTGGCAGCGGTGTCTTCATATACACAGGTTAACAATAGCGGCACACTGCCAGATAATAGAAGCCTGTGCATGGGCACAGGGCACATGGTTACAAAAGGGGAGAAGTGCTGAGTCACTTCCACTCCGAAGTTACTAAGGGTGTGGGGAGGGAGCTTGACTATGGCCATCTTTCTTTCTCCTCATAGTGGGATATATGATACCAGATGTCAGGTACAGACTTAGTATTTGATGCTGAAGCTCTGGAAAAATATCAGGACTGGGGAAGGTTAATAGGGATAGTATTGACAAATCTATGAAGTTGAGTTTCTCTGCAAAGGATATGAATGATTAGGGAAGAGAAAACAGTCGAGGATAAAATCTAGAAACATGCCTAGTTTTGATCAGGTTTTGAATTAATTTTTCAAGATTGGCGATGGGTTTACATTGCTTTGTTTGTTTGTTTGTTTGTTTATTTTTCTTGTTAGCTTTATTGAGCTATAATTGACAATTAAAAATTATATATATTTAAGTGTACAACCTGATGATTTGATATGCATATACATTGTGAAAAATTCACAACAAGCTAATTAACATATCATCTCACATAGTTTTAATTTTCCTTTTTTTTTTGTAGTGTGAACACTTAAAATTTACCTTCTGAACAAATTTCAAGTATACAATACAGTACTGTTAACTATAGTCACATTGTTGTACATTAGATTTCCAGAACTTATTCATCTTAAAAAGCTGAAACTTTGTACCCTTGACCAATATCTCCCCATCCCCATTTTGTTCCCCATATCTAAAATTCATAATTTGAAAATCCTTAGTATTAATGCACTGGAGTATTCAAAGATGAAGCTTTATTCTAACATTTTATTGTGTATTTCTCTCAAATATATATTAACTTTAGTTTTTTGTGCATTATTGTAGCCAAAAAATTCAACAATATTCAGTTAACCTAAGTTTAGCAGTATAGGTAGAAAAAAGTCCAGAATATTTTCTTAATTGAAACATATAACTTCATATGAACCTTCCTCCAAGAGACTGAAGGAAAGAGAGGAGATATTGAAGATTCTTGAAAGAAAACAAACAACTCTATAGCACTAGGGTTAACAACTTTTCTAACATTGCTGAGTCTTGTCCAATAACATTACATTCTCAGTACAGGTTTTACATTTGAAAATTGTCCCCATGTCACTTTTCTGACTTGAAATAATGGACCTTTTTTACTTACAATAAATCGTACAAATTTTAATTAATAGACATACTTTTTCACATGTTTTCTCTCATGTGATGATCATCTAACTAGATAATTTTAATCATTCAATAAAGCTTTATTGGGGATTTTTACAGTAAATTCTCTTCACCCTCAGTGACAAACCATTATTTTCAATTCTATCCCCATATATTAGTTTTGCCTGTTTTAAGTTTTATGTAAGTGATATTTATTATATTATTTATTCTTTTTTATCTTCTTATATTCAACATAATGTTTTTGAGATGATTCTTGTTGTATGTATCAAGAATTGTCAATAGTATCCATAGAGTATATCAAGTGTATGATTCAGCTGTTAATAGCACTCAAATAATATCTAGAAATAAATGTACAAAACCTCTATGTTGAAATGTGAAAAAATCTATAGTAACATATGTAAAATCTCTATGCTGGAAACCCCTCTCCCTAAATTGAGTGAAATTAATTATAGATTGCAAAACTCAATATTATTAAGATATCAGTTCTTCCTAAGTTTATATCTTTAGTGCAATCGTTCAAATTTCCAGCATGCTTTAAAAAAAAAGATATTAACAAACTAAATCTAAAATTTATATAGACATGCAAATGACTTAACAAGCCAAACAATCTAAAATATGAACTTTTGTAGAGGGTGTACTCTACTCATTACCCAGTTTACAACATTGTTAATGTTTTAAGATAATGTGGTGTTGTTATAAGAATGGATATGTCCAGAAATATTATTATACTATAATTATATTATCGTCTATATTAATTATGTCATATTTTCCTGTTAATGTGAAGAATTATACAGATCAGTTTTAAAATATCAAACCAAGTTCACATTTCTTGAATTGATTTCATTTGTTGATGTATTATCATTGTTACACATGGTTACCTTTAGTTTATTACAGTTTATTGAGGATTTTCACATGTATGTTTCCCTCTGATTTTATATTCGTAAAAATGCTCTTGGCTGTCATTTTTCTTTAAAATCAAAATTAAAACAATCAAATTGACAAAGGTTTTTTATTTTTAAATTAGCTAGAAGAGATTGTGTAAGATTGGTTGTATCTGTGTTTTAAAAGTTAAGTTATAATTCACATGGAAGATAAGCTTGTCCTTAATGTGGTATGTGTGTGTCTGTGTGTGTGTGTGTGTGTGTATGACAGATTACATTTATTTTATAAATTTAGGACTATTAAGATTCTCTGTTTCTTTCTATCTCAACTGTAGTAAACTGTGTTTCTGTCTAGAAATTAGTTCATTTAACTTAAATTTTCTTATTTATTGGTATAAATTGTTTTATAGAACCCTCTCTTGTCATTCTAATATCTTTAGAATCTATAGTGTAGTTGCCTTTTTCAATTCTAATACTTATAATTCAGGCTGTTTTGTTCTTCATTTTCTTTATTAGGCTTGTCTTAGGCTTATGAATTCTATAGCTTTTCCCAAATAACTAATTTTTAGTTTCATTGATTCTCTCTAATGTTTCTGTTTCCTCCTTATCTTTATTTCCATTATAATCTCTTTAGCTTTCTTTCTTGTGTGTAAACTGTTCACCTTATTTTTTGTACAATTTGATGAATTTTGTTATAGTGCTGCAGAGGAGAGGTTTGATTGTATCTAATATCATTTTATTTGTCAATTCTGTGATATTTTTCTCTCTGAATACTTGCAGAATTGTTTTATTTCTTTTGCATTTAATTTAAAAAATCTCCTGCAGGTATATATTGGAACTTTTCTGTTCAGTAATTTCCTTTGACTTAAGAAGAGGAAATTTTTTTTCTATTCTCTTTTTTCACAATATTTTTACATATTATTTATTCTGGTTTATCTCTATTTCTTTCTTTTTGTCCTGTAAGTAATGTTCCATATAATTTAAATTTAATTGGAAAATTTCTAGAATTTTGTTCTAATCTACCAATTTATTCTCCTGGTATTTCCAATCTGAGATTCTTCCTCTACTGTAACTCATGCAGTAGTTGTGATTCTAATCCATCTCATGTCTTTCTGAGTTTCATTTTTTTTTCACTTTCTGTGATTGTTTTATCTTTCATAAAAGAAATTTACTATGGAATTTTAAAATTTTGTTAATAATTCAAATTAGATATCTTAAGTTCTTTTTCTTAAATTTAAGCAATATTCTTAAAGTCTCTTGCAAATGTTTTAAGATTATGTCTCAATCTTTCTACGAGACAACACCAATAACAAGCATACTATATAATCAATGGATTTGTTATACCATATTTATAACTTGATTTTGGCAGTAAAAGCAAGTCAAAAATCATAAAATTTTATCATGGTATGCTATCTAATTAACTTGTAGGATGATATATCAGTTTTGCATTTAGATAGAAACAGTGTGGAAATTTGACATACAATTCAACTAAAATCATGAATGAGTCATACTGATGAAAAGATTCAAGAACATATCCTAAGGAAGAAGTTTGAAGAAACTGCAGAAATGTGACAAGGTCGTCAAAAGTCTTGTGGCTGCCAGGAAGATCTACCATTCTTGTGTTACCCTAAGACATATAAATGCAGATGGTGCAATCCAAAAGTAATATTTTAAAAATTCAGGACATGCCAAACAAGAAAAGTATAATCAGCAGAAGCTGTATGAATATAAAAGATATGGAGGAGAATCCAAGCATGGGCACAGAGACACAGGAACTGACTCTGATGACCATCAATGTTTCTTCTACTTATGAGCTTCTATAATTATTTTTCTTTTCCTCTCTTCTTCAAACCCAATTTGTATAGCAGGAACAAATTTCATGGATCTGGTATGAACAACAATGACTAAGAGACTTTTAGATACAAAGGTACTTTTTTTCAAAAATTTGTGTTGATTAAAATATAATAGACATAATTTTACAAATGATGAGGAATCCATACAAAACCTGTACATAAATGTTTACAGATTTTTTTTATACATAGTTGCCAACAATTGGAAACAATCAAGTTGGCCTTAAATTGGTGAATGGATAAACAAATCTTGGCACCTCCATATAATAGAATATTATTCAGTAATAAAAAGAAATGAACTATTGAGCCCCCAAAGACATGAATGAACCTTAAAATCATATTGCCAAGTGAAGAAACCTATCTAAAAAGTCTACATACTTTATGATTTCAAATATATGACATTCTGGAAAAGGTGAAACTATGGAGGCAGGAAAAAGATCAGTGGTCACCAGTGGGTCAGGGGTGAGGGGGAGTGAAGAACAAATAATTGGAGTACAGGGGGGATTTTTAGGACAGTAAATCTGCTCTATATGATACAGTAATGATGGATACATGTTATTATACATGTGTCAAATCTCAGAGAATATAAAACACAAAGAGTGAACCATAATCTAAACTATGGACTTAGCTAATAATGTAAAATGTACCACATGAATGCATGATCTTAAGAGGGCAAACTGAGTGGTGAGATGAAAGGGAGTATCCCGGAAATTTCTGTTCTATTTTTCTGTAAACTTAAAAATGCTCCAAAAATAAGGTCTATTAATTTAAAAATATAACTACTTAAATACTTTCATAAATGGTAGAAATACCTTTGAAAACAATAGAATAAAAGTGATCAATACAACATTAAGTGGAGACTTTTCTTTTTAAAAATGACAAGATAAAATATTCCACTATCCTGAATGCTTTTTATTCTTCTTTCTTAACTGAAAAGTTATAGGATAAATTTTACTGATGCTCAGTGCAGATACCTTAGGGTTCAATCTTATACAAGTTTGTTTTATAGTCTGCCATGTTCAGTACAGCTAGCTAGGATTATTTGCTTTTTTATTGAGATGTGTTGTTTGACTGACTTTATTACTTTTTGTAAAATACAAGGCTCCAGGGCATTTTTTGTTTTCTCTTCAATCTAGATTTTATTTTCAGGTGGAAAACTCTTAATTGAAGCAATCTGTATCCAGTCTCTTGTATACAGACACACATGTACATGTGCTTTACACTGACACATATACATACACATATTGTCCCTAGAATCAGCCATGAATTACTTTGAAACTGCATTACAGCCTAATAGATGCTGTGTGAGCTTCTTTCACAAGTATTTTTAATTGTGTATGAATTTCCATGAGGCGTGTCTCTTTAAATGCTGGAAATTTGCTTCTCTGCCTTCAGCTAACTCATATGTTGCAGTAGTGATTGCAAATAATTCATTCTTTAAAATGATGCAACATAGTTGAGAGAATTTGTGCAACTGACAAATTGTTCTTACCTGTTATTTTGTCTTCTCCTCTGGTGGTCAAAGTGGAGCACACTGTTTTTAACCTGGGTCATTTCTGGTTTTGCCTCTGGGTGTAGATCCTGATCATTTTTAGAATTTGATTCAGCCTAAGTCAAGATTCAGACCTGAAATTTCTGTTTCCTTGGAAACCTAAAAGAGAATTCCTTCTAAACTGGAAAGTTGGAGCTTTTGGCATTCATCTATGATACCTAACACCCAGGCCCAGGTTTAAAATACTTGGTTGGATAAGTTTCTCACTTTTGAGGATTGGGGGAGGCACTCTTTTTATCCTGATGAATTTCAACTGCCTATAACTATCTCAGTTCTCAATATAAACTGGGACACTCTTGATTTTTCTTTATATTTTATGGCTTAATTAATTAAATATATTCACAAACATCAATGGAAAATTATCTGTGTATATAATTTGTCACTTTAGAAAAATGTGCTATTCCTTGGAAGAATTACTTAAGGGTCTAAAAATATGTAAAAGAAAGTAGGATGTTCTTAATATCTTATTTTGTGAAGTGTATTAGATATAGACTGTGCTTATGCGAGTGTTCTATAACTTTAGAGTCTACTAGAATCACCTGGAAGCCTTGTTCAAACACAGATTGCTGAGCCCTATCACCAAAATGTCTCATTTAGTATGCCTGTGTAGAGTCTGAGAATTTACAGTTCTGACAATTTCCCAGGTGTTGCTGATGCTATTGATTAGGGGCCACATTATGAGACCCACGAGTCCACATGAACTCGCTCCTCACAGGTGGCATCCTTAACAAGGGGTATTAGAGCATAGTCTTAGGAGACAGAACAGTTTACTGAGTTTCATTCCTTTTTCTGTATCAAATTATATGATCTTGGATAAATAACTTAATATCCTTGACCTTTAGTTACCTCATTTAGTAAATGGTGAAAATAGTGATCTGGACCTACAAATAGTCCTTTGGATCTCTTTGGAATGCCCTAATAAGTTCATTCTTATTTTCTACCATCAATAGTTCAGGATATGGTGGGTTCTGTAGATCCAAAGCAATTTAGTGATGGATAAGAACCAGTCCTCTACTTGTAAGAATTCTCAGCCTTCAAGAATTGAGAAATAATTATAGTCCAGGGTTGTTTTATTTACACTCTGAATAGTTCTGGATTCTATTAAATGGTTATATAATATATAATGGTTTTAAGTTGGAGTCAGTTTGGTAGAGACTAAATCAACCAGCTTTCGTACCTATGATTTGGGATTTTCCTTCTTCCCTTATTTCTCCTGTAGTAGAGGCCTGTGACACTTTACCAATTTGTGTACATGGAAAGAACTGAATTTTTCTCCCCAGGACTAGATAAGCTATTATGGGCCTATCTATCTTGAATTCATAAGGTACTGAATACCTTGACCAGCATATAGCTTATAGTTCTTTCATTAAAAAAAAAAAAAAAAAAAAAACTTCATTGAGATATAATTTACATACCATACAATTCACCCATTTAAATTATATAAAATCCAGTGTTTTAAAAAAATATATTTTCAGAGTTATACATATATCACAATATAAATTTAGAACATTTTTCATCATTCTAAAAAGAATCTCCACACCCATTAGCAGTCATTCATCATATACCAAACTCCAAATCCCAGAGAACCACTAATACATGCTCTGTCTCTAAAATTTTGCCCATTCTGGACATTTTATGTGAATCAAATCATATAATATTGGTCTTTTGTGATGGATTTTCTTTGCTTAGCATAATGTTTTTAAGGTTCATTTATATTCTATCAGATCTTGATATTTCATTCCTTCCTTATTTCCAATTAATATTTTGTTGTATAGATGTGCAGCATTTTGCTAACCCATTTATCATTTAATAGGTATTTGAGTTGTTTCAACTTTTTGGCTATTATGAATAATACTTGAGTACATGCAAACGAGTTTTGTGTTTTTATTTATTTCCTAAGAGTGGAATTGTTGGGTGATATGGTAATTCTATGCTTAACATTTTGTGGAACTACCAAACTGTTTTGCAAAGTGGCTGCTTAATTTTCAATTTCTACTAGTAATAAATGGAGATTCCAGTAATTGTCTATCTTGTTGATTATAGTCATCCTAATGGGCGTGAAGTGGTATCTCATTGTGATTTTGATTTTGATTTCCCTAATGAATGATGGTTTTGAGTGTTATTTCATGTGCTTAAAATCTATTTGCATATTTTCTTTAGAGAAATGTCTTCTCAAATCCTTTATAAATGTTTAATTTGAATTGTAGGAGTCTTCTATACATTCTGGGTACAAGTCCATCGTCAGATACATGATTTGAAAAAATCATTTCCCCATTCCATGGATTGTCATTTCACTTCATTGACTGTGTAATTTGCAGGAACTATCTCCCATGGTCAAGGCATGGATTCTACTGGTAATAGCATGAGAGGGACACATATCTACTTCTGAAAACCCTCCACTCTTTACACAAACTCCAAAGTGTCCACACTCCTTTATGGAGTGGCATCTTAATAATAATTGGTTTCTTCATTGTTACCAAAGTAATGCAAATCTTCATCAAAAAACACAAATGTATTTAGGATAAAAATGGAAATTATCTTATTCTTATACCTGTGTATTTATAAACATATGACTTATTAACCAGAGAATGAGATTTTTAAAAAATTTAGCATTATGATTCTTGGGTTTAACAGTTATTTTATGCATATTTCACATGGTAATAAATACTTCTGATATCTCATTATATATTTTGCAATTGTTTTTTTGATCAGTGTATTCATTTAAGATCCTTTTTGTTGAAGAAGTTGAAGTAGTCATATTAATAAGGGATATTTTACTGTGCCATAATTTTAAGTCCAATAATTAATATTATTGGGCATTTTGGGGTACATGTACTGCTCATATATGTTCTTCTATGCATTACTTTTCCACTTTTGCCAATTTTTCTTAAGTAGTTTATCATTTTATTTTGATTTGTATAAACTCAACATAGACAAGATATTGTTCTAATAATATATCGTTTCATAACAATTTTATTCTCAAATTTATCATTTGAACAGAACTTTGTGGGAACATCTTATTTCTCTTCCAACTTCCTCATTTGATCCAAATCAAAGGCTGGGAACTGAAGACTTATTTCCTTACATGTACTTGGTTATGCTGGATTTCATCTTGGAATTACCTGGAACTATTGACCACACACCTACATAAGACCCCTCTGTGGCTTAGGCTTTCTCACAACATAATGGATGAGATCTAAGGGCAAGCAACTCAAGAAAGGCTTGGGCAAAAAAAGTATTGCCTTTCTTAAACTAGCCTTGTATATCATGTAGAGTCATTTCTGTTGCCTGTCATTCACTAGATAAAAGTACCTCAGACTGACCCATATTCAGCAGGAGGATAGTTAGATACTAGGCTATAACATTTGTTTGAAAAAGTGTCAAAAGTTTAAAGAAATGTTTTAACACCATCACAGATATTTTAACCTTTTCTTGTAACTTATGTTTTGTTTGTTTGTTTTATTTTAAATTATTTCAATTATTGTTTGTTTTATTTCAAAGTAAATTAAGAACTGGATCTTGGTTTTATTTTATTACTATTATTTAATATTTTTATTTTTAAAAATATCATTGTAAATGCTTAATTTTTTTAGTACTCTATACTATACTTTGTGCACTGCCACTCTACACTAAAAATACTCTGTGCTAATTTTATTTTCTAGTAAGTAATCTAAAGAATATATTTTTCTTCTAAATACTACAGATGATGTGAACAGAATTCTCTCATTTCCAATCGCTTAAAAAAATCCCTAATTTTGGTTTCAGTTTTCCCTATAATCTAAATTATTTAGAAGATATACTATGTATATTGAATTTCTAAATTGGTCATTTTTGGCTTTTTCTCTATTATTAACTCCATGTTATTTTCTGTTGTTTTTACATAACTTTTCCACTTGCTTATTTCTTTGTATAATTTAATGAGATGTATGTATCACTTATACTCTGTGTATCACAGTACAATATATATTTATATGTAAATTTTCTTATCTGAGTATATTTTATTTTTATTTGCTAAAAGTCTTCATATATGAAATATCTCTTATAAAACTTTTCTTTGACGCCTTTTTATTATATTATATCCACTTCACATACCAATTTCTGAAGTAAATAATAAAACTCTCACCTTATAATTGTGGTTGTGCCATAAATCTTCTATGAACTATTTATGTCTGTTTTTAACTGTTTTTCCTATATTCATTTAACAAGATGTCTCTTTAAATAGGATATCTTGTTAATAGGGACTACATAAAATTTATACTCACTTTTCTAGTGTCTAGTGGTAAAAATAAAAATCACTTTCAATCATATCTTTACTCAGGGAAACAATCATTTTTGTGTTTTCTTATGTGTTTCAAATGTAGAGTAAGAAAAATATGGGGCAAAATGGCATAGATGATAGAGGCTTTGCTCAACTCCTCTTGTGACCACATCAAAGTTGTGACATAAAAAAATGAGTGAACAGAAAGCAGAATCACCCAGAGTCTAGATGAACAGAAGTCTTACAACTAGGGAGAAAAATAAGAAATCACCCTGCAATGGTAGGCGGTAGGAAGGGGCGAAAATGCAAGGCTGCAGGACTGGAGTGGCTGAGTGGGACACAGGCTACGGCCACAGAATATGAACTGCTGTGTGGGGGCTGGTCCTACAGAATGGAATTCACCCCACTGGGTTTGTTTTTTTGTTGAGACCACTCTTTGGGTATGCCACTTATGGGGCTAATCAAGTGGAGCTCTGTTGTATTCTGATGCCAGACTTTGGGTGTGTTGATACTTGGGCCCCTGGGGAGGAGCTCCCGTGCCGGCTAAGGTCAGCCACTGCATGTGACCACCTTGGGCTACCTGTTAGGAAATACAAAGCGATCTGAGGTTGGTCACTGCATGTGATGGACCTGGAGGCACCTGGGAGAGGCCGCATGGTAAAATGAGGCTGGTTGCCACCAGTACCAAGCCTGAGTCAGCTTTGCAAAAGGTCCAGGGCACGCCAAGGCCTGAGAATGCCTGCTGGCTGCCAGTAAAGCTCAGCAGCTAAAGGAGTTTTAGGTAGTATGTGAGTTGGATGAGGTGAAGTCACAGGGAGTTACCAAGGTAGAATTAGTGGTGTTCCTGGGGTTTGTGCAGATTCAGATTTGATGCCATTATTGAGCCTGTGGCCATTCACAAAAGTCTCAGATCATATGGAGGCTAGCTCTGCCCACCTTGGGCCTGCAGACCCCTGAGTTTTATTCAAGAAGTACTGCAGCTTGGGCTGTGACTGGTTGCCTGCCGCCTGAATTGTCTCTGGAGGTGCATTAGCTGAGGCTCCATTGCTGCTAAAAGAGGCTCTTGGCAAATTTCTTCATAATGGACCAGATAGTAACTATTTTAGGTATTATGGGCCATATGGTCTCTGTCACAACTATTCAGCTTTGTATTGTAGCACAAAATTAGCCAAATACAATGTGTAAAGAAATGAGGGGCCCTAGGTACAGTAAAACTTTACCAAAAAATAAACAGCTGGTCCATAGGCCAAAGTTTGCCAGACTCTGATCTGTTTAATTAATTGTTTTCAGATATATGACAATTTGATTTGGAAAATTACAAATTTAGATCTCTACCTCACAATGCACACAGGATAAATTCCACATGGACTAGTGCTCTAAATTTGAAAAGAAAACCTATAGAATTCTTAGAGAAAAATATAGGAGAATATCATAGTAGGATAAGATTTCTTTAAAAAAACTCAAAAATTAAAATTAAAATCTCGATAAATTTGGATTGTATTTTTAAAATTTCTACAGGTCTAAGTACATTACATGAGCTAAGTTTTAAAATAGGTGATGATTTGAAAGATGATATTTGCAACATATATAACCAGGCAAGAATTGGTTTAAAAATGCTTATAAAATACTTATAGATCAATAAGACAAACTAACCAAAAGAAAAATCAAATGGGCAAACAACAACTTGAATCAATTTAATCATGGATATGAGGAGGTAGAAAGTTAAATATTGGTGCATTAAATTTAAATGGTTACAGCCAATTTGAAAGCAATTTACCAATAATCAGTAAGGTTGAAGTTGTGCATACACTAATGTCTAACAATTTCCTGTATATATTTAGGAGACATTCTTACATATATGCATATGGAGACATGCAAGTATTTTACTGTGGTAATGTCTATAATAGCAAAAAGAAAGGCAAGCCAAAAATAAATATTCATCAACAAAGGAAAGATGAATACTTCCAGTGCTAATGAATACATTATTTTTACACATACCGATATTTATGTTTATCAAAATTATGACATTGAGTGAAAATGTCATCCAGAATTATAAATGTAATAACATTACCTTTATGTAACAATGAAAAATGCAAAAAGCAATGCAATATATTGCTGTTCTAGTCAAAGAGAGAGAGACAGAGAGGCAGAGAATAAATAGATAATAAGGATATATGGATTTGTGGACTTGTATAAAAAGGATAACCACAAAATTTAAGATAGCAAATGCCTCTTGTGAAGGAAATAGGAGAATGAAATTGGAAAAAGAAATCAACAGGAATTTACTATAGCTGTAATTAAAAAAAAAAATTTAAGTGACATTAAGCAATTTTGACAATGATAACTTTATTATATATGAGTTGCTGGTACCACTGGCATAACATCTTATTTTTGTAATTTTCTCCATGTTTGCATAACTTAATCATTTTTAGCAGGGAAAAGAGAAAATATTTATACATAACATACATATAAAATACATGTGTCTACTCATACACATATATACATGTAAATATGTGTATATATTTACATACATGTACACATATATACACAGATGAAAAGAGTGAGGATGAGTGATAGAGGTTGAATTATTCAAGCAAAATTGTGCGAAGGAAATAAAGAAAATGAGAAACTTCAGGATTGCTGGTACAAGATAACGTTTGATATATTAGTAGGTAAGAGATCATGCAAAGCAGCAGAAACTTCCACTGAAGGTTTTTAGATTGAGATGGGAGAGAAAATGGTTAAAATAAATTCTATTTCAAAAGATCATGAACAACGAAGCATAGAAAATATACTGGGAGGTATACCTCAACAATGTAGGTCAACCACTTAGAGGCCTATTTCAGTAGTCCCAAGAAAAAACAATGGCAGCTTTTAGTCCTTTACAGTATAATATCAATAGGACTTAGTGATAAATTGAGGGAAGAAAATGAAAGTATAAAAATGATTCAGAATATTTGACCTATGGTATGCCATTAGTCAAAGGCTACAGGAGAAAGTGAAGTTCACAATTACAATTTCAGTTTGAATATGTTCAGTTTGATGTGAACTTGAAACATGTAAGTGGAAATGTCAAGTCATCCTGGATCTCAGTGGAGCAGTTTAGGTTGGAAATAGAGAATTTTGCATATTTTGGTAATTGAAATCATGGACTAATATTGTATAGCATAGAAGAGTATAGAGTCAGAGGAAAATGACCCTTATCTTTAATTCTGAAGAAGCTCAATTTCAAATGTCAATATGAAGAAGAGGTGCATGGAAATAAGACTAAGAAATTGTCATGGGTTAGGAAGAAAACCTGGATACAGACATGTCAGTAACGTAAAAAGAAGACAATGCTTCAAGAAAAAAAGTAGTCAGATAGGACTGAAAGCTAGTGACAAGTGAAATAGGATGAAATCTAAAACTTACCTACTGGATTTAGTGTTAATATTACCATATAAAGAGCTGCTTTAGTTTCACAATAAGGACAGCTGCTTTGTCTGAAAATTCAGAGATCGATGGGTAAATAAAAACTCTGAATATAAATATTTTGAAATTGGTTTGCATAAATGGAGAAAGAGATGGCTATATCTGGAAAAGGCTGTGAGTCATAATTTGATATAGTACATTAAGTGTAAAATTAAATTAAAAGAAAGGTTTTGAATATACCAGACAGAAAACAAACATTTTGAGGTTAATGAAAATGGGGATTCCAAACATGAGTAAAGGACTAAAGCTCAAATACAAATAAGGACAATATTTCCTCTGTAAAAGAAGGAAATGGAGGCAGATACACTGGTTAGTACACTTCTCAGAGGGAAGTTGAAGAATTCTGATCAGATTTTTGCTTAGGTAGTAGTCTAGGCATCTGTAGGGTCTGCAGGTTGGAAATGAAGGGTAGAGTGTTTCAAGAGCATGAACAAGGTATAAAATAGTTATTGCAGAGAGTGGGATAACAAGTCAAAGAAAGAATCAGAGTAAGATCACCTAGCAGTTTTGAATGCTCATTTGAGATCACAAATTTATGGTGGTAACAATGTGCAATGACAAGTGAAATTCCCTAGGTGCCTTTGGTTCTTCTGAAATAGGAGTAGGGAAAATATACAGTGTGGGATATGCTGGGTGGTATTTTGCTCCACGAGTGCATTAACATAACAACTCAAGAATTTTCTGCACTGGGTAGAATTGCCTGGAATCTAAGTTGTACACAAAGAAAGTACATGAAAGGACTGATGGAATGTCCTATAACTGGTGTCTTCTCTTGGGGGAGGAAAGATAAAAATTAAATTGCCAGATTATATTTTGAAGCAAATTTTCCTGCGGTTCATGGATAATAAAGTTTCTGAGCCCTTATTTGCCCCATATATCTTCTTTTCCCATTCTGTGTGTGAATCATAACTTAATAAAGTCAGTACTTATGTATCCATCACCCAGACAATTAGAGCATCTCCAGTGCCCAGAAGAGCACAGTGTATTCATCACTAATTATAGCTTAATCATTCTCCCCTAGCGACGATCATTATTCTGAGTTTTATGATCATCGTTTTCTTGTTTTTCTTCATAATATTACCATCTATGTATGTATTTCCATAAATTATATGCTAGTTCTTTTCTATATTTTAAATTCTAATATGCAATTATACAATATGTGTACTTTGGAGATTTTTGAGCTTAATCCATACTTTTCAAGTGGCTATACATTGATTATTTTCATTGCTATTTCATTTATTTCATTTTGTAATATTTCATAGTTCATACATTTGCTGTCTATGGACATTTATATTATACATATTTTAGAGTTACTGTGAATAATACATGTAATCCAATATACATATGCTTGAGTTTACTAGGAATGGAGTTGCTAGATGATAAGGAATTGTAGCTTAATACTTAATAGGAAATGATAAAAAGTATTCCATAATGATTGTACAAATTTACGTCCTACCAGGGATTTATGAGAGTCCTTACTGCTCCTTATCCCCATACCATTTGATATAATCAGATTTTTAATTTTTCCAAATTTGGTGGGAATGTAATAATAATGGTATTTAATTTTGGCTTTAATCTCATTAAATCAGATTTAATCCCATTTCAATTTCCTCTTCAGGAAATGCTCTTCAAGTCTATTGTCTATTTTTCCATTGAGGTGTCTTTTTTCCTATTGACTTATAGCAATTATTTTTTCTCCAGTTTATTAAAAATAATTGACATACATCACTGTAAAAGTTTAAGGCATATAGCATGATACATCCCAAGTACTTATTTATCTTATAATTGGAAGTTTGTACCTTTTGACTATCTTCCTCTAGTTTCTCCTCCGCCTCCTCCCTGCCTCTGGTAACAAGTCTCATCTCTTTTTCTATGAGTTTGGTTTAATTTATTTGTTTATTTTTTTTAGACTCCACACATAGGTGAGATTATATAGTATTTGACTATGTATGACTTATTTCACTTAGCATAATGCCTTTAAAGTTGATCTATACTGTTGCAAATGGTAGAATTTCCTGTTCTTTTTAAATAGCTGAATAAGATTATATGTGTGTGTGTATGTGTGTATGTGTGTGTGTGTGTGTGTGTGTGTGTATTCATACATAGATGGACATTTAGGTTGTTTCCATGTCTTGGCTATTGTGAATAATGGTGCTATAAACATAGGGTGCAGATATCTTTTTGAGTTAGTGTTTTTGTTACCTTTGGATATATTCCTAGAAATCGAATTGTTGGATTACATGGTAGCTTGATTTTTATATTTTTCAGGATCCTTCATATTGTTATTCATTGTAGCTGCACCAATTTACAATCTCACCAACAGTATACAGGGTTTTGTTTTATCCACATCCACATCAGCATTTATTATATTCTGTCTTTTTGATGATAGACATTCTAACAGGTGTGAGGTAAAATCTCGTAGTTTTAATTTGCATTTTCCTAATGACCAGTGATATTGAACATATATTTATGTACTTGTTGGACTTTCACATATCTTCTTTGGACAAATGCCTATTCATGTCCTTTGCCCATTTTTAACTATGGGTTATTATTATTATTATTATTATTATTTTTGCTGTTGAGTTATATGAGTTCTTTATATAGTTTGGCTATTAATCCATTGCTAGATATATGGTTTACAATTTTTTTTTTACATTTTATAGGTTGTCTTTTCACTTTGTTGATGCTTTCTTTTGCCATGCAGAAGCTTTTTAGTTTGATGTAGTCCCACTTGTTCATTTTTATTTTGTTGCTTATGCTTTAGGTGTCATATTCAAAAAATCATTACCAAGATCCATATCAAGGAGATTTGTTCTTATGTTTTTCTAAGAATTTCATGATTTCAGGTCTTACATTTAAGTCTTTAATCCATGTCAAATAAATATTTGTGATTGGTGTAAGTTATGGGTTCAGTTTTATTATTTTACATATGAATATTCAATTATTACAGCACCATTTATTAAAGATACTGTCTTTTCTCCATTGAATATTCTTTTCTCCCTTGTCAAATTTTAGATGGCCATATATGCGTGGGTTTATTTCATGACTCTCACTTCTGTTCCACTGATCTATTTGTTTTTATGCCAGTATCATATTCTTGATGACTATAGCTTTATTGTATAGCTTAAAATCAGGAAGTATGATACTTCTTACTACTTTGTTTTTCTTTCTCAGAATTTCTTTGGCTATTCAGGTCTTTTGTGGGTCTATATAAATTTTAGAAGTAGAATTTTGCCAGTGTAATCTTGATAGGATTGCATTGAATTTATAGATAGCTTTGGTAGTATTGTCATTTTAACATTATTTTAGAACTTAACTATGATTATATATTTAGCATTTTCAGTGAGATTTACACTACTTTTATATGTTTTTATGATGTTAATCACTTTTTTTTTTTGAAGTATGAACTCCCTTTAGCATCTCTTTAAGGCAAGTCTGGTAGCAATAAACTATCTCAGCTTTTGTTTGTTAGGTAAATTCTTTATTCCTCCTTTGGTTCTGAAGGTTAGTTTCTCTGGGTATAGAATTCTTGGTTGACAGTTATTTTCTTTCAATATTTTGAATATGTCTTCTCATTCTCTTCTAGCTTGAAAAGTTTTTGTTTGGAACTCTACCAATAATCTTATGGGTGTTCCCTTGTATATAGCTTGTCTCTTTTCTCTTGCTGCTTTTAAAATTCTTTCTTTGACTCGTGACAATTTAATCATAATGTGTCTCAGTGTAGCCGTATTTGGGTTCAACCTATTTAGGATCCTTTGGGCCTCACAGATCTGGAAGTTTGGTTCAGCTTTCATCATTATTAGTATAAATATACTTTCTGTCTTTTTCCTTTTCAGTGTTCTTTCTGGAATTCTCATAATGTAAATAATGAGACTATGTCCTATAATTCCCATAAGTTTTTGTCACTCTTTTATTATTATTTTTTCTCCTCTGAATGGCTAATTTCCAGTGTCCTATCTTCTAGCTTGCTGTTTCTCTCTTCTGTATGGTTGAGTCTACTTTTGAAACTCTCTACTGAATTCTTCAGTTCAGTTATATTTTTTAACTCTAAGATATCTTTTTTTGATGGTTGCTATTTTCTCATCAAATTTCTTTTGTTCATGCATTATTTTCCTAATTTTGTTTAACTGTCTCTGTGTTTTCTCATAGTTCACTAAACTTCCATAAGAGTATTATTATGAATTATTTGTTTGACAGTACATAGACCTCCATTTCTTCACTGTCAATTATTGAAGGTTTATTAGTTTCCTTTGTTAGTGTCATATTTACCAAACTTTTTGTGATTCTTGATTTCTTACATTGGTATCTGCACACTTGGGCAATGGGGTTCTTCTTCCAGATTTTGTAGGTTTGCTTTGGCAGAGACAGTTTATCACCAGTCAGCTCAGTTTAGCTTTCTGGGTATGTCTGCTGGTAATGTTTTTGGGCAGGTGAGGTCTGTTATTATAATCTGTTTTGGGGTAAGACAACTGTCTGAGGTCTGAGGATAGGGATGTGGTAGAGATGTGCCACTGGGTAAGAATAATCACACAAGACTGCTGGCTTGGTGCTCTACACATGTGAGGTTGTAGGATGGACTTTGCAGTTGCCTAGAATCTCTGGTCTGGCTTAACAGATGACCTGGATTGTGTACTATATTCAATAGTGATTGGGGCTGTGAATTACCTTCTCTGCCTTGGCAGGATAGCATGCTGGGGCCTAGGGACTATACAGCTTATTTTTGGGGACCCCAAATCAAGCCTGAGTATGCACTGAATTTCTTGGTTAGGTGAGGCCACTGGTTTTGCTCTGCAGATGAGAGCAGCCACAGGCTATGCTCTCTGTTCAAGTGCCACTGTACATAGGGCTATGGAACAGACTATGCGGCTTCCCATGTTTTCCAGCTAAGCTCTGTGTTTGAACAGGCTGAAGGCTTTATTCAGCAATGAGCAAGGCTACGAATTAGATTTCCTGCCTGGGTGCAGTGAGAGAAAGAGTTCTAAAACAGTAAAGCTCTTTGTATGTTGTCTCAATTCAAGGTGACCTGCACTACATATTCCCTGACTAGCTCAGTTTTCCCTTCTCTCTGTTCAAGTGCTACTGAGATGTATAATTTTAAGTGTTTTCACCAGCCCTTCTGAGTAGATGGGACTGGAAAACAAGCTCCACAGAGAGTGGTGCTGTGACTCAGCACTTTGCTTGGGTGTGGGCAAACTGGTCTCTAAGGCTGACAAAACTCCTTGTTTGAGACCAAATCAGGTAGATATACACCTGCGAGGAGAAAGGAAGATGGCTGTAGTCAGGCTGCTTCCCAATACCCTTAGCAACTTCCAAGAGGAAGTGAGTCAGCACTTCTCCCTTTATGTAACCATTGTGCATACTTGGGCTTCTATAACTTGGCAGTGTGTCACAATTGTTTAACCTGTGTATAAAAGGATGCTCCAGTCTTGTGAGGCTATGCTTGTGCCCTTGCTGGAATATGGCTCCTACATTTTCTTCCAACTACCTGAGCTCCGTACTCCTTACTTCAGTACCTTCAACCTGCAGCAACATACTTGGCATCACAAACAGGATTCCAAGTAAGAGAGCTGTCTGCCCCACCAGAGGACAGGAGAGACATGTGACCCTCATAGAGCAAGTGGTATACTATTACAGCATTTTTGATGACCTGGACTCCACCTGAGCCTTTGGAAGCAGTTGATGGGTCACCAATAAGTACTGAGAAGGTGCTCCGCTCCCTGGATGAACAGCCACCAGAAAAATAATGAGCCGTGGCTGGCCACGTGGGCTGAATGCTCCTCACAGCTTTGAAGCAGAATATAGACAAAGCTCTAACAGAGGCCATGCAGATACAGAAGCTTTGGCAATAGGCGGATGCCTTTGATGCCATGGTGCAACAACTGGAAGTTGAGCTCCAAAGAAGTCCACTGTCAGAGCTGCCCTCAAAGGTAGGGGAAGACGTCCTGGAAAATGCCCACCCACAGTTACAGCACATAGTATACCAAAAGGTAAGGCATGAACAACCCCTGGGTCCAGGTGGGGTGAAAGCTGGTGGCCTCATGGTGACAGAATTCATCATGTATACCCCATATACACCCACAGAATTGCAGGAATTGGGGGACAAAAGTTGGCAGTGACCTGGTGAACCATTGCTGGCCTGGTGCATGTGCCTTTGGGATGAGAGGGCTGACATTATCTCATGCTCCCCTGTTGAGATAGAAAAGTTGGCATCCAGAACCATACAGCTCTCAATACAACAGCATCTACAGAACAGCCACTGCTTAGCTTGAGATTAGCCTACCCTAATGGAATGGCTTACTGCCACTGTGTGGACAGTTTGGAATGATGCTGAAGAACTCCCAGACCATATGAGTAAATGGCAAACATATGCTGAATTAGTGCAGATCATTCATGAACTGGGCATGCAACAAGCTATGTTTAATTTGAATACGTGGGGACCAGATGATGAACGGTTTATGATTGGCATGCGAAACCTAGTGTTAAGACTGCCCCCTCTACTGCTTTTGGCTCATTAGTTGCTATCCTGGTTTCTTATGTGGGGAGACGCATATATGAAATGACTACAGCAATGGCTGCCCTGGGGGATGTAGAGGGGAGATGCTGTGAGGAAGGGGGCAGAAGTGTCCATGTGATAATGCCAAGACCCCTGAGGACTGAGAAGAAAAAGAAAGGCTCTATGCAGGGTCCTGTTCAGGTTACCAGAATGCAAATATGGACTGATTTGCTAGCTGTAGGAAATGATCAAAACAAGATAGAACACCAGCCTAATGCAGTGTTATTAGAATTGTGGCAGCAGTTAAAACCTGAATAGCAATTCAAGTGTGGGCAGAAACTTCCTACCAAAAGAGCTAGGCCTGTGGCCTTGACGAACTTTTTGAAGTCCTAGAACTCTCTGTTGACCCTATATGGTTAGGGAGAATGCCAAGGGGCCCTTTTGGAGGAGATAGATGCGGATTGGAGGCCACACATGGAATTGGCATACAATGTGCAAAGAGTCCTAGCACTGGTCAATACTGGTGTCAACTATAGTCTTATCTATGGAAATCCAGACAGATTCCCTGGACCAGCAGCCTATATAGATGGCTATGGGGGAAAGACTATTTAGACCAAAGCTGTGACTTTGCCTCTTGGAATAGGATGTTTGTTCCCACGTCCGTATAAAGTGTGTTTCTCAGATGACAGAATATATCCTAGGGTTGAGCATGTTGCAAGGACTCAATCTGTAGACCTCTGCTGGTAAATTACATTTCCAAGTCCAGATGGTGAAGACTGTAGTGTGGGGACATACTCATCACCCGCACAGAAAGTGCTAGAACCAAGGCGCATTGTCAATGTTAAGCAATATCGTTTGCTTGGTGGACATGATGGAATCAGGGCTATGATTCAAGAATTGGAAAAAGCTCAAATTGTGCACCCCACTAATAGTTTATATAATGCCCAGTGTGGCCAGTGAAGAAGCCTGATGGCTCATGCAGGATGACTGTGGAATACTGAGAACTGAAAAAAGTGACTCCCTCACTGCATACAGCAGTACCATCCATCTGTGATCTAATGAATCAACTGACTATAAGACTGGGAATGTGTTACTATGTTCTGGATTTGGCCAACACTTTTTTCTCCATAGATTAGCTCCCGTGAGTCAAGACCAATTTGCCTTCACATGGGAAGAAAGACAGTGGACTTTTGTGGTATTACCCCAAAGCTACTTATATAGCCTAGCAATTTGCTATAGGCTGGTAGCCCAGGATCTGGCAACCTGGACCCAATCAGCAATAGTGGAATTATTTCATTATATTGATGATATCATATTAACCTCTGCTTCCCTTACAGCTCTAGAACAAGAGGCGTCAGTGCTGTTGCAACACCTGAAAACATGTGGCTGGGCGGTAAATGCAGCCAAGGTTCAGGGACCTGGCTTATCTGTCAAATTTGTGGGTGTTGTCGGTCAGGTAAGATGAAAGTTATCCCTGATGCTATAATTGATAAGATACAAATGTATCCAGGACCCACTATAAAGAATTACAGTTATGTGAGCCTTTTGGGGTACTGAAGAGTGTTTATGCTCCACCTAGCACAGCTAGCATGACTATTATATGGACTGATCAAGAAGGGAGCTACTTAGAACTGGGATGAAAGAGTAGAGAAGGTGTTTACTGCCACCAAGTGGGCGGTGCAGCAAGCCCAAACTCTGCAGTTAATAGCAGGAGGATATGGCTGGGAACTATGGCAATGTTCAGAACAAACCAGGACTCTGGTGAGTTTTTGGTACCAATTATGGAAAGGTGCAGAGACCCGGTACTCCCTAATAGAGAAGCAATCAGGCTGTATATACAGCCTTGCAGGCCACTGAGGCAGTGACTGGCATGGCCAAAGAGCAGGTGCACACCACTTACCCTATACAAGGTTGGTTTTGCACATGGTACAGGCCCCCAGAATAGATGTGGCCTAAACCTCAACCCTGACTAAATGGGTTGTCTATCTGTAACAATGGAGTACCATAGCTGCTTGCTCTCTAGCCATGGAATTACAGACTGTTTTGGGCCTAGTTGAGTTTAACACTGATAATATATCTTATGCCGTATTTCCTACAGATTTAGAAATGTTGCCCTAACAAGGACAGAAGCTGCCCATACCTGCTGATGTGTGGTACACAGATCGGTCAAGTAGAGGGTGTGGAGCCAAGTGGGTAGCTATAGGAGTGCAACCAGCTACTGACCACATTTAGTGTGATGCAGGTACAGGCCAAAGCAGCCAATGGGCTGAACTATGGGCTACGTGGATGGTTATAGCCCATGAAGATGGCTTATTGACTATTTGTACAGATAGTTGAGCGGTGTTCAAAGTTTGACATAATGGTTGCTTATGTGGCAAAACTGGTTTGTGGGCCATAGGCCTTTATGGGGACAAGCCATGTGGCAAGAAATTTGGGAGACAGGACAAGAAAAGGATGTAACTGTTTATCATGTTATGGGTCATGTACCATTGGTAATTCTAGGAACTGATGAGGCAGATGCACTCTCATGTGTGTGATGGCTGGAAAAGGCTCCTGTCATTGAAGTGGCACACTGGCTCCACAGACGATTACAACACATAGGTGCCAAAATATGTGGACAATAAAACAACAATGGAATCTTCCCTTGAAATGGGAAGATGTCACAGATGCCTGTGCCAAGTGTCCGGTGTGCAGCCAGGATATGCTGCACTCTTGCTTGTGAAATGGGAGCATGGGCAAGGAAAAAGGGGAAAGATTCCATTAACCATGTGGCAGATAGATTACATAAGACCTCTTCCAAAAGCTCAAGAGGCATCTTATGCCCTTGCAGCCTATTAGGGAGTACCAGGTCTCTGCATCTTTTCATAACTGGTACCAAAAACCCACCAGGGTCCTGGTTTGTTCGGAATGTAGACATGGCCACTGGGCTATTGTTTGCATGGCTCCATGTGGCTGCAGACCAAAAACATACTATACAAGCTCTCACATGGTTAAAAGCTTTTAATGGTAGACTGTTAGCAGTAGAAAGTGACCAAGGGACTCATTTTACCAGGAGTGTGGTCCAAATGTGGGCCAAGCAAATGGACATTCAATGGAAATTGCATGCCCTGTATAATCTCCAAGCAGCGAGCATGATTAAGGGGTACAGTGGGCTGTTGAATCGGCGCCTACAAGTAACCATCAATCCCCCGGGACTACAAGGTTGGGTATCTCACCTATGGGACATGTTGTGGGGACTGAATGAGCAACCTCAAGCTGGAGGTCCCACCCCAGTAGAGTTGCTATTACATAGGTCTGCAGCTCCAATTCAATTACAGGTAACTACCACTGAAACTGTTGAAATCTGGTCATGGACTAAATGATAACATACTCCTACCTGCCTCTACTTGTCTGAAAATGGGAGAAACAGTGCAATGGATTTGGACATAGAAAATAAAGGCCCCATGTTGCCTATGGGTAGGCCTAATAGCCCCATGGGGCAAAGGGCTAGAGGTAAACTTACAGATCATTTGTTGGATAACAGCCAACTGGCCACCACAAATAACTGTGAGATATCCCACAGGAGAGATAGATGAAGAAGAAAGTATCATCCTAAGGGGAGCCTTTGTGTTGTTATTGTGGCCTATCATGAGTTCTCTCACATTGTGTCATGTTGACACGGTGGAATCAATGCCACAGGGGTATAGGTATGGTACTGACAGCCAGACCATTCCCCCTCGGTGGCAACAATCATCACAAGCATGCATCTTGACTGATGGAAAAGACTTACCTGTGTTGATACTATTGTTTTCCCTTTCTTTCCGATCTTAGGCCACTTCACATGAATACCGTGGTTGATTAGGCACATACCTATGCCACGATCGTGAATGTCTTACACTGTTGGGTCTGCCTAGAGTTTCCTGTCAGTGTCTATGTAGGACTTCCCTGGCGTATATGCGCAACTAATGTCACAGCATGGGATCGGCTGACCCACTGAGGACCCCAGTCACCTGACTGGATTGTCATCCGTACTCAAGTGGATACACAAAGAACTTGGAATGAGCTGGACAAGCCATTTTTGGGGTACTTGGTATGTGATGAATGGTCATGGCTCACTAGTGGAGGGGTGGAGGTGACTGGGGATGGTCCCTATTGTATTGAAAGAAACACAAGGTCCTTACTGTCAGGGTGGGTGCTATGTCCTCTATGCCAAAATATAATGACTATCTTATCCACCAGGCATTGGTGGACAGAACAAAAGTATACCGGCACCCACCCCACTATGGTTTTACCGCCAGGAAGCCTATGGGTATGTGGGGGCCCATGGTTGGCCCTACATTCCCCTGAATTGGACAGGCTGCTATACTGCAGATGCCCATATTTGCCAGCAACTATGTAGTAGATGCTCCCATGGTGCCTCCAATTTGGGATAAGTATTATTCGCAAGATGTCTGCACAAAACAGACACCAAGGAGTCTGCTCTCCACACTAAATGTTGTGTTTACATCCCAGACCACCAGCACAACATCTCACAAGCCTTGGCAGGTCTCTCCCAAGAAATACAGGAAGTCCAGCAGCTCAGTGGGGATCCTCTGCAGGAGTGGTGGGAAGACTAATGTCCACTTGGAGCTGGGTCTTAGCTCTCCTAGGAGGTGGAGCCTGTTTCCTAGTGGTGTATTGTTGTTTTCTGTGCTGTTGTTGTGGTCTGTGGGTATGGAGTCCTGCTTTCTTGCAACGATCTCTTGCCAAGCCTACATAAGCATAAGGGAGGCACCCTGAAGGGATAGAGTATGAGGAGAAAGAAAGATGGTTGTCTGATGCTTATTTCCATGATTTTTTGCCCATATCCTTCTGTGCTAAATTTCCTCAAATTTGTATCCCATGTGTGGTCTGCTTTTTTGCACTTTTTGAAGTTGTCTATATATATAAAACATATGCATGCATATGTATGTATATTACTTGCACATAATAAAAAATAAATAGTAGATAGGTGTGTATATATGTACATATGTATATGTGTATCTATTTAACTACATATCTATTTAACTATATATATTTTTCATTTTTTCCCCTTATTATAGAAACGTACAAAACCGCACTGTGTGAAACTGCATTTTGCTTCCTTAAGGTACACATTCATCCTGTTACTGAATTCTGTGGATTCTACCTTGTAAATGTTCCTATTCTCTTCCTGCTTCTGCAGTCCCACTGCTGCCATATGTTATAGATTCCTTTTATTTTTCACTTTTATTTCAACAATCTTCTCAATGTATCTTATGACTTCTGTGCCCCTTTCTATAGAAGAAGAGTGAGGGCAATAGGTACCTGTAACTAATAGAAGGACATACTAAGAGAACCTTTCTAAATCTGTTGGCTCATTTGTAAAATGGAGATAATACAAGTTTATTATATCAGTCATGGGGACCAATACTTGTTATTTAATAAAGGATCTTGCTCGTTAAATAATTTTTCTCTGTAAAGGATAAAAAAAATATTCTGTGCATCAACAAATAATACCTTCACATTAATTTTTTCCAACAAGCCTCATTATAATAGTGTATCTGTTCATATTAGTGACTTTGAATTCTGTGTTTCCTCAATGCTGAGATCTTATCCATTGAAGAAATATTAGCAATTTAATAACAGCTCTTCAAGAAAAGAAAAATAAAAAAATCACCATACTAAATATATACATTAATTAGAAGGTATGTTCCAGTGCCAGAAACAACAAAATGAGAAATGTGTAAATATTAAAAAAAGGAACTATAGAAATGCAGTAGCCATACTATTTCATGTTATCAGTCAGGTGGTAGCAGAGTTTTCTGAGGTTTGGGGGTATGTCGGGGGCTTTTGTCTCCCATTCTGTGGAGAAGGAAATTGAGGCTCAGAAGAGTACAGTAATTTGCTTATTTTACAAATTTGAAAAGAGTATGGAAACATATGTCTCAGGGATTTCAAATTCCAAGATCTATTTGGTACACTGTATTACATTTATAGGTCAAAAGTATCATCACTTAATCCCACCAGAGGCACTGAATACTGTCCTCTTACTAAACCAAATGGCAATTTGGCCTACTTAATACATTTAGAAAAACAAAGGTCTTCTTTCTTTTCTAATACTAACCATAGAAATGGCATCATTACTCCTAGGAAGTGAAAACAATTCCAGCTTCTCTCTGAAAATTTTTTTTCAGACTTTACTCTCCAACAATTTAACAAGCAAGGAAAATCCTTAATAATTTGGTCTACACAGGAAAAGGAGAAAGTTTCCCTGCCCTCCACCTAATTAAAAGTGAATAAAAATTACAAAGCGTCCTGAAAACCCATGTGTTTCCTTTTAACTTTAAACAGAATTCACATTTAAGTAACTTTTTGCTTATTTGCAAAAAGACCACACACATTTTCTGCTTTATAGCTAATGGAAGGCGATTTCCATCTGTTGGCGAACTACTGGAATTTCTCTTGATATATTCATGTAGGTCTTTATGTAGTTTTTAAAGATTTCTTAGCCATTTTTCTCTTTTAGTAAATCATGAACCACTTCCACTAAAAGTATGTGGATACAGAGTACATATTTTCTTTTCTAATCTCAATTCTGAATGCGTTGCTTTTCCTTGCAAAGGCAACTTGTATTACTACATATGTGCTATTTCTGTTTTTGCTCCTACTGAACTCACATTATTCCAATGCTATTCATAAAATAATTCTTTAATACACTATTGCTTAGAGACATCATCATAGACTAGTGGTTAAGAAAGTCTGCTGTGGAATTGACTATTTGGGATACAATTCAATCTGTTATTTAGTAGTTGGTATGTGTTCTAATCTCTCTTAACTTTGACTTCTTTATCTTTGAAGTTGAAATAATAAATGAAACTATTACAATGAAAATTAAATGAGACAAATATTGGTAAACTTTAATAAATGCTAATACTAATGTGAGACCTTTTCCTCTAATCTTTAACTTCATTGTCTTGTGTACCCATTAACTAATTCATACCCAAGTGTTTTACTTTCTCTTTATAAATAGAGTTTTATATTTATAAGTAGGATTTCTCTTTCTTCTTTCCTCCCTCCCTCCTCTGTCTCTTTTCTTTCTCTCCCCTTCTTTCTTTCTTTCCTTCCTTCCTTCCTTCCTTCCTTCCTTCCTTCCTTCCTTCCTTCCTTCCTTCCTTCTTTCCTTCCTTCCTTCCTTCCTCCTTTCCTTCCTTTTTTAATTCCTTTCTTTTGTAGGGAAACCAGAAGAAAGAAAAAGGAAGAGGAAATTCTGGGAAATTACAGATACTCAAGGAAATTCATATGGATGATGCATGTTATCTTCATCTCTAGTATCTTACAAACAGAAATAAATAACATTGTTCAGCTGATTGATTCAGTAATTGGAAATTTAAATATCTACAGAGTCAACTAATACTTGAAAATAACATAGCATGCTTGTGTTCTTCTAGACATAGTCTCTTTAAGTTAGATATATTTGGAAGCAGTTGACACTCAGTACTTTGGTATACTATACAGAAAATTTTAAAGATTTTAGATAAAAGTTGGTTCTTACTGGAGGTGTGTTCAATTAATACTTAGAGTCCCTTGATAGGGCTCAATAATTCTTTCCCTAGTCAGGGCAGAGGCCACCTCCTCAGGCTATAGCCACTCCTCTACTATTTTGTTCATTGATGCTCCCAGTTTTATCCCAAATTCTTTGTTGAAAGCAGCTGGAAGATTCTTATAATATCAAACATTACTCCACAAACTAACTTTCTTTCTTTCTTTCTTTCTTTCTTTCTTTCTTTCTTTCTTTCTTTCTTTCTTTCTTTTTTTCTTCCTTCCTTCCTTCCTTCCTTCCTTCCTTCCTTCCTTCCTTCCTTCCTTCCTTCCTTCCTTCCTTTCTTTATTATGAATAGTGGATTTGGATTGTGTAAGGAAGGAGGATTTTTTAATTGTGAAGTCGTCTTTGTGATCTTAAGAGCCACGTCGTAGATGCTTGACCTGTTAATTCATTCCAATTACTTAAACTAATAAGAGACCTGAGAAAAGTTGTTTGCCACCATTCAAGTTCTTCAATCTCAAAACCACAGGATTTATAGAATTTGTGATGTCTTTGTAACACACCAAAGGGAGACATCTACAGAAAAAAGTCTCTTGACCCCATATTTGTTACTAGAGATGGGCATTGGGCATATGTTTAGCCACTTCCCAGGTTCTTAAATGAGGAATTATGCAACTAAGGTGATTGTTTATACATAGCTTTCTGAGCACATATATATATATATATTGAATGAGTAGTTATTTTTAAATGGCAGCTTAAGGACATAAATGATATGTGCTAAAAAATGTAAATCATGAATTTTTTGCCAAGCAAAGTTGTAACAATTAAAAATTCTTAAAATCTATATAACATTTAAATGAACAAGGAATGGAAAAGAGCAAACTGCGTATATATAAATGCTAATTTATGTTGCTAGCAAGCATAGTCAAGGAGATTTCAAGTCAAATATAAATTACGTAGATCCTCTTCTTGTGGTCTAGAATTCCGGAAAGTGAATTGCTCACAAACAGTCCATTAAAGCAGTATTTCTTTTGGCTATGTATATAAAGATGAGCATAATAATACCAAATATCCATTTTTATATACAGTTTACAAAATTAGAGTTATACCAAACTTTATTTAAAATAACAACCCAGTGATATAAATATCTTATTTTTAAATGACTAGATGGATATTTGCATATATTTAAAATCACACAGCATTTAGTGACAGATGTCAGAAGGTGTTATAGCTCTTCTGATTTCCTGAAAAATGCTTTTCCATACTGAATGCTTCATTAAACTCTTGGAGATGGACCTTTGGGTCATCTTTTTAAATTTTTTTCATCTCTTTAATGTTCCTTCCCACTCATGCTCTATTGCTTGGACATGAACTGAATTAGATGTTAACTGGGGACATAGTCCAAGAGTCCTGACTTGGAGATCATTATGCTAGCTATGCTTTGTTAAAGAAAAATATCTCCATGTACTTGTTAAAGTCAGTAAGGAAGATTTTATTCAGGCAGGACTACTCTAAAGGAGATTTTGCACTACGGTGGAAATATTGTGATCAACCCAAATCAACAAGGATAAGTGGAAATTTATAGCCAAAGAGTAAAGATATGAGTCAGTAGATGGAAAATTACTAAGAGGAAACAACAGGGGTAAAGGAGATTTGCGTTAAACAGACTTGACAGGATTCTTGCTGAAGGAAGGCCATGGTGATAATATATCATGAGTGGTAGAAATACAACAAGAGGACATAATCTTAGTAAACATATGCAAACACAACATAGGAGCACCTACATACATAAAGAATTATTGACTGACATAAAAGGAGAGATCAATAGTAATATACTCATATTAGGGGACTTTAACACCCCATTGACACCAATGGACAGATCTGCCAGACAGAAAATCAACAAGGGAATATTGGGCTTAAGTTACATACCAGATGAGATGGATTTAATCAATATTTTCAGAGCATTTCATCCCAAAGCAGCAGAATATACATTCTTATCAAGCACACAAAGAACATTTTCCAGGACAAACCACATGTTAAACCACAAAACAAGTATCAATAAATTTTAGAAAAATGAAATTATGTTAAACATCTTCTCTGACCACAGTGGTATGAAACTAGAAATCAGCTACAAGAAACAAACTGGAAAATACAAAAACACATGGAGGCTAGCTAACATGCTACCAAACAATGAATGGATTAACAGTGAGATCAAAGAATAAGTCAAAAGATACCAGAGAAAAATAAAAATGAAAACACGACTCAAAATCTCTGATGCACAGCAAAAGCAGTCCTAAGATGGATATTCACAGTAATACAAGCATACCTCAAGAAATAAGAAAAAGCTCAAATAAACAGTCTAAACTTACACTCGAAAGAACTAGAAAAAGAACAGCAAACAAAACCCAAAGTGAGTAAAAGAAAAGAAATAATAAAGATCAGAGCAGAAATAAATGAAAAAGAGTCTAAAAAACAATAGAAAAGATCAATGAAACCAAGAGCTGGTTCTTTGAAAGGATAAACACAATTGACAAATCCTTAACAAGACTTATCAAGAAAAAAAGAAAGAAGACCCAGATAAATATAATTGTAAATGAAAGAGGAGAAAGAACTATGGAATCCACAGAAATACAAAGGATCATAAGAAAATACTATGAGCAATTATATGCCAACAAACTGGACAATTTGGAAGAAATAGATACATTTCTAGAAATATACAATATTCCATGACTGATTCAAAAAGAAACAGAAAATCAGAACTATCTGATTTATTGATTACCACCAATGAAATTGAATCAGTAATGAAAAAACTCCCCCAAAACAAGTCCTGGACAAGATAGCTTCATAGGTGAATTTTACCAAACATTCAAAGAATTAATACCTATTCTTCTCAAACTATTCCAAAAAATTCAAGAAGAGGGAAAGCTCCCTATCTTTTTTTTATTATGAGCACACCATTGCATTGATTCCCAAACCAGACAAATGCATTATAGAAAAAGAAAATTATAAGCCTCTATCTTTTATGAATATTGACGCAAAAATCCTCAACAAAATATTAACAAATTGAATCAGCAATACATTAAACATATAATACACCATGATCAAGCTAAATTTATACCTGAGATGTAAGGTTGGTACAATATCCACAAATCAATTAATGAGATACACCATCTTAACAAATTAAAAGATAAAAATCATATGATCATATCAATAGATATAGAAAGAGTGTTGGACACAATCTAGCACATTTTTATGATAAAAACTCTAAGCAAAGTAGGAAAAGAGGGAACATACCTCAACATAATAAAGGCTACATATGATAAATCTACAGCTCACATATTCAATGAGGAAACACTAAAAGCATTTTCCCTAAGACCAAGAAGAAGACAAGGATGCCCACTTTCACTACTTTTGTTCAACATTGTATTGGAAGTCTTAGCTACAGCAATCAAACAAGAAAGAAATAAAATATATCCAAATTAGAAAGGAAGAAGTAAAACTGTCATTATTTGCAGATGACATGATACTATATATAGAAACCCCTAAAGATTCCACCAAAAAACTGTTAGAACTGATTAATGATTTCAGTATAGTAGCAGGATACAAAATTTATAACCATTAGTCAGTTGCATTTTTATACACCAATGATGAACTTTCAGAAAGAGAAATTAAGAAAACAATCTCATTTACAATTTGCATCAAAAACAATAAAATACCTAGGGATCAAATTAACCAATGAGATAAAAGAACTATTCTCAGAAAATTATAAGTCATTGAAAAAAGATGTTGAAGAAGATACAAATAATTGGAAGCACACACTGTGCTCACAGATAGGAAGAATCAACGTTACTAAAATGGCTATTCTACCCAAAGTAATCTATAAAGTCAATACAATTCCTATCAAAATACCAATAGATTTTTTTTCAGAGAACTACAACAAATAATCCAAAATGTATATGGAATTATAAAATATCCTGAATAGCCACAGCAATCTTGAGAAAGAAGTCTGAAGTTGGAGATATCACACCACCTGATATCAAATTATACTACAAGCCTACAGTAATCAAAACAACATGGTACTTGCATAAAAACAGATACATTGATTAATGGAACAGAATAGAGAGTCCAGAAATAAATCCACATTTATACACTCATTTAATATATGACAAAGGAGGCAAGAACATACAATTAGGTAAAGACAGTCTGTTCAATAAATGGTGTTGGGAAAACTGGACAGAAAATGCAAAAAAAAAAAATTAAGCTGAACAACTTTCTTATAGCACACAAAATAATAATCTCAAAATGGACTAAAGACTTAAACTTAAGATCTGAAACCATAAAACTTCTAGAAGAAAACTTAGGCAGTAAACTCTCTGTTATTGCTACTAGTAATTTCTTTTCTGATATATCTCCTTAGACAAGGGAAACAAAAGAAAAATAAACAAATGGACTACATTAAACTAAAAAAATTTTAGACAACTATGGAATGAGAGAAGATATTTACCTATGATCCATCTGATAAGGGGTTAATATTCAAAATTTATATAGAACTCATATGACTCAACAACAGAAAAACAATCCTATTAAAAATGTGCAAAGGACCTTAATAGGCATTTCTCCCAAGAAGACATATGGATGGCCAATAGACATATGAAAAGATGCTCAAGATCATCGATTGTCAGATAAATACAAATTAAAACCACAATGAAATATCACCTCTTATTTGTGAGAATAACTATCATCAATAAATCAGAAAATAACAAATGTTGGCAAGGATGTGGAGAAAAGGGAACCCTTATGCACTGTTGATGGGATGGCAAATTGGTACAGCCACTGTGGAAAACATTCTGGAGATTCCTCAAAAAATTAAAAATGGATTTACCTTTTGATTCAGCAATTGCACTTCTGAGTATTTATCCAAAGAAAAACAAAATACTAATTCGAAAAGATATATGCATCCCTATGTTCATGACAGCTCTATTCACAATAGCCAAGATATGGAAGCAACCTAAATACCCATCAACAGAAGACTGAATAAAGAAGCTGTGGTTCATATATACAATGGAATATTACTCAGCCATAAAAAATGAAATCCTACCATTTGCAACGACATGGACAGACCTAGAGATTATTACACTGAGTGAAATAAGTTAGACAGAGAAAGACAAATACCATATGATTTCACTTATATGCAGAATCTAAGGAGCAAAAGAAATGAACAGACTAAATGAATACACTCACAGATATAGACAACAAACTGGTGATTGCCAGAGGGGAGGGAGGTTGTGAGGCTAGGTGAAAAAGGTGAAGGGATGAAATACAAATTAGTAGCTGCAAAGCAGTCACAAGAATGTAGAATACAGTATAGAGAATATAGTCAGTGTTATTGTAATGGCTGTGTGTAGTGCCAGATATGTGCTAGAGTAGTTGAGGGGGGGTCACTTTGTAAATTATATAAATGTCTAACAATTTAAAATAAATTAATAAAAAAATTCCCAGCCCCCCCAAAAGAATTAATGATAATGATTTTAAAAAGGAGGAAGATATCAGAAATGTTTTGTAAAACTAAGGTAGACTTGCTTTTTATTTGGAACCAGAAAACATGAAGGATGGGGAGTTAAAGATCTCAGACCATGGTGATTAGAACAATGTCAGCCTTGGGAAAACCGAGATGGACTGCTGGCCATAAACAGAGTGCTAGTGCCCTCACAGTAATTGCAGATCCAGCAGGAGCTTCCTGAGAGCAGTTTTGGAGAGGAAACTTATGTTTCTGTACTCATTAAAAATCCTCCGACTATGTGATGACTCCGGGGAAATTTTAATCTTTCTACATTCAGTAGTCCCAACCTGATGACTTAGGGCATTCTTAGAGAAGATTTAGCTCCAGATTAATGAAGTGTGCCTTAGAATTATGTTCAAGCTTATGTCCTATTATAAATATTTTTGCATGTCCTAAGATTCCCCGGGTTCTGAGAGGCAGGACAGAAATCACAGTGGTGGGGCTAATGGTAGTGATGATGGAGCTAATGGTGATGGTGATGGTGGTGGGTGATAGAAAAAGATGGACATCTCACTTTTCTCAATTTTATTTACAACCTAAATTTGAGTGGACAATTCAGTTTCCTTTTGTATTTTACTAGATAATTTTCTAAAGTTCTAAATTCTAGGAAGATATATTTTGATTATATTAAACTGATTTGTAGCCAAAGATTGTCTAATATAAAAACTTTCAACATTGCCATCAATTATGTGAACCAAAGAGATAAAATATATTAAAATTTGGAAAATAAGAAAGAGTGGTGGATGAGGAATTTGATCAGATATCCAGGGTGGGGAATTTTTGCTAAACTAAAGCAGCAGGTTTCTTGCTAAAACTGGACAGAGCAAATAAAGGACAGAGCTCAAGGAGTGGGCCTAGTTCATAAGAGCGCTCAAAGGAGCCTGACTCAGTTTGGCCAATGAGAGAGTCTTGATGTTAGCCTCTTTGATCCTGTTGTAACAAAAAGAATCTTCTGTTCCTTACTGCACTCCTATTGTTGTTGTTTTATCTCCCTGACAGGAAAATGTGCAAGTCAAGGGGCAAATGTTAATCTCACTTTTAAAAAGCAATTTAATAGTTTTGAGGAAAAAAAATGTTATTGTTTTTCTTAGTAGTCAACCAGCAACCTTTGTTTCTTTGACAACTTTTTAGAGCAACTCAAAGCCAGGGAATGGCTCATTCACTATGGGTCACAAGAGCTGAAATATCCATAAAGCATGTAGGTGAAGCTTCATGTGTTCATCTTTCACTTTATATTGGTTTTAAAGTACATCAGATATTTATGTGAAAAAAATTGTTAACTTACTAATTTTTGCAAAAGATTAAGGGGAGAATAATTACCTTCTCTTATATTTCAAGTTGCAGATATGGGATTGTGATTATAATTCAACTGTATTTAGCCATAAGGATCTAATTTTTTTGTTGGTTTTTCTCCAAAACCAAACGTTATTATTGCTTTTTGCTCTAGGAGGCAGGTTACCCCTCTCTCCTATGTAGTCCAGAATAGTTCAAGCTGTTGTTACCAATACTCCCTGAGAATCACAGTTGCATGGGAGTCATAGCTTATTAGGCCCAAGTAATGACACCTGCTTGAATGAAACTCAGATGGTCTGGGATAAGATGCCCTTCACACCATTCTGATACTGAAAATGTGTCATTAGACAAAGTAAATGTGTCTTGATTTTCTGTTATGTTATTGTGAATGCAGAGCCTTCCCGCCACTCACCAATCTACCGAGGTGGGTAGTTTTCCTTTTATTTAAATTCTCTCAAAATTTATCAGTTGAATTTGACCAATTGTTTTAAAGTCTTAACTTTTAATCCCAGAAGGTCTAGGAACTTTTGTGTTTTGGGGCAACTTGGTGACAGATACATATTTATTTTTAATATTATTTTTAATATTTTTAATATTTAATTAAATTAATTTAATATTTAATTTTAATTATTTTTAATATTTTTAATATTTATAAATATTAATATTTAAGTTTTCACCTTAAATTTAATGTGAATGGTATTATAACTAACAGATGAAGAGGCTTATTTATCTGGTTTAGTCTATACTTAATATAATGCTATTTAATGAGACAAATTAAAACAATTTTATTTGAAATAGATTGAATTTCACACATTTATGTACTCATTTCTTCATTTATTCAAAAACTATTAATGAATACTTCATAAATGACAAGCACTGGAGCGATAAGCAAAATAAAAACAAAAACAAACTAAAAAAATCAGACAGTCTCAAACCCAAAATTACTTATGCTCCTGGTTCATTTTTTTCTTATCATCTTCGATGAGAAATAAGATACAATAAACTTGCAATTTAAATTGTTTAATTCAGTTGTTTTTGATAATCACATAAACCTATGAAACCACCACTCTAGTCAAGATAAAGAACATTTTCATCATGCCCGAAAGATTTCCCAAGCACCTTTGCAATGATCCCGATTTCCACCTTCATCCGCAGACAAGCATTGATCTGCTTTTTGTCACTAGAGATTATTTTGCATTTTATAGAAATGGAATCATATTGTATATACTCTTTTGTATATGGCTTCTATCACCAAGAATGATTATTTAGGGTTTCAATTAGGTTGTTTCATGTATCAGTAGTTGTTTCTCTTTATTGCTAAGTAGTACTCCATTAATGGCTCCACCATTATATATTTATATATTTCTCTGTTGATGGACATTTGGGTAGTTGCGAATTTTGACTTTATAAACAAAGTCGTTTGAATATTCCTATACAAATATTTGGTTAATATATAAATTCTAGGAGTTAAATTATTAAGCCATATACTAGGTGTATGTTTAACTTTTTCAGAAAGAGCCAAAACATTTTTTAAATTGGTTGTACAATTCAACATTATTACCAGCTACATGTACAAATTCTGTTTGCTCTGCATTTTCACCAATATATTGTCTTTTTAACTTTTAGTTATTCTCCTATGTGTATGATGATACTTATGGTGGTTTAAATTTGCATTACCCTAAAGACTAATGATGATAAGCATATTTACATGTGTTATCTGTCTACTTTTTCTATAACTTCTCTCGTGAAAAGTGTTTGTTTTCCATTGAAAAAATTATGTTTATGTAGTGACTGTATTTTAAATGTCTTTATTTTATATTTATATTTATCTATCATCTATTTACTATAATCTATCTATCTATATCTATCTATCATCTATCTATCTATCTATCTATCTATCTATCTATCTATCTATCTATCTATCTATCTATCTATTGGCTCTGTTTATAATTTCTCCCACTCTGTGGCTTGCCTGCATATATTCTTTGTTGAATTTGTTTTGTTTTCTTTTTGGCTTCTTTTGAAAAGTTGAAGTTCTTAATTTTTATAAGTTAATTTTATCATTAATTTATTTTTATGTTTCATGATTTCCATATCCTAAAACTAGGTTACAAATATTTTTTCCTATATATATTTTAAAAAATTTGTAATTTAAATTCTTACATTTAGTCCATGATTAACGTCAAGTAAATTTTTCTTTATGGTGTGAAGTAGTGTTGATGTTTATGCTCTACAAATAACCAGTTTTTCCAGTACAAGTTTCAAAATTATGTTGTATGGGTTTCCAACTTTTTTTTCTTTTAAAGTGCTGTTTTGTGTATTCTACTTTTTATGGATTTCCCTATATATTTTAGAATTAGCTTATAATTTGTCCAAAAATACGTTATAATTTGTGAATTACACTTTTTAGGTTTTATATGCCCATTGTTACTTTTTTCTAAGTAATTTATATGTTTTACTGCATATTTTAAAGTTTTATTTTCCCTTTGTTAGCAACATATGCATAAAATGCGATTGATTTATGTACATTAACCTTACATCCTGTGACCTTATTAACTTCACTTTTCAATTTTAGTAGTTGAATTATAGAGGTTAAAGAATGTCTGTGTAAAAATTATGCCATCTGCAAATAGAGACACTTGCAATTCTTCGTGATCTTTATTGTTTTTATTTTATCTTTTTTTTTTATTGTACTGGATAGTACTTTTTCTCAGCAATATTTCATAGTTTTTAGTGTTTAGTTATTTCATGTCCTTATTAATTTTTTCGAAGTATTTTGTGTTTTAATGTTATTGTAAATATATTTAAAATTTTACTCTCCCATTGTTCACAGTCATTATGCTCTCTATTCTGTTTCATTAACCCATTTGTCTATTCTTTCCAATATTACATGGTCTTGATTACTGTAGCTAAAAAGAAGAAACCTTGAAATCAGTGCTGGGAGCCCTCTAATTTTTTCTATTTTTTTCTTTTTATTAAGATTTTATTTTTTTTAGAGAAGTTTTCAATTCACAGCAAAATTGTGACATTTCCCGTATACCACTTACCCTACACATGTACAGCCTTCTTTATTATCAACACTCCCCAATAGAGTGTTACATTTGTTACAACTGATGTCAGCTTCCTTGGGTCTTGTCTGAAAGTCTGGAGGCTTAACCAAGTCTCTTCATTTTGAGCTCAAACTCCAAACTCTTTTTCCCCACATTAATAAAGCCTCTAAAATGTATTTTCTCATCTTTAGCATATCAGAAACTGTTTTTTGCTAAGCCCCTTAGAATCTTGTCATGTTCAGCTAGCTATAAAGCTAGTTAAGGACCAAATGCAAATATTTATACAGACTGGAGGCAATTTTTCTGTGTTCCTTCCTTTCTGACCCTGTCTCTCAAATTCCAGATGGCATTTGTCAGCCCCTAGTTCTGATATCTGTTCCCTCCACTCAGTAAAATCACACTTTTTCTGTTTGAATTAGATTTTCATGCTCTGGTTTGGTAAAAGCCTTCAGGATATTCCCAGAGAATACCTGGTTTAATATCTGGTTCAGCCAACCTGTCTTGGTTTAGGTACAACATCTGCAAAGAGTTGCCATATATATTTTGTCATCCTGTTATACTTGCTTATGGAAGAAAGGCAATTCTGATGACAGTTATCCTGTCATTGCCAGAACCAGACATTACCCTGAAATTTTATTTTAATATATGGTAAAAATGAGTTCATCTAATTGACATAACTTTTTCTATTCTAGTTGATGCTAATCTTTAAATATTTAGAATAATTATGCACATAAACTTCTTTACATATACATTTAATTAAGAGTATTTAATGCATTAAAGGACATATATATATATTTTAAATATATTTTGGTGTATTTTTCTCCATGTTATTCTGGTGTGTTTTTTAAGTTACTTTTTATCATGGTAAAAAACTCATAACCTAAAATTTACTATCTTAATTATTTCTAAGTGTACAGTTCAGTGACGTTAAATACATTCACATTTTGTGCAACTAATCTCCAGAACATTTTCATCCTCAAAACTGAAATTCTCCAACTCCCACTTCTCCCTGCCCCCACCCTGGCCCATGGCAACCACCATTCTACTTTCAGTTTCTATGAATTTGACTATTTTAGATACTCATAAATGGAATCCTGTGCATTTAAAATGTCTTTCTGTAATTGGTTTTTTCACTAACCAAAATGTCCTCAAGGCTTATCTATGCTGTAATATACGTTGGAATTTTCTATCTTTTTAAGGCTGAATATTCCATTGTATGTATATACCACTTTTTTTTATTCCTTGATGGACGCTTGAGTTGCTTCCACATATGGGCTATTGTAAATAGTACTTCTATGAACATAAGTGTACAAATATTTATTTGAGGTTCTGCCTTCAATTCCTTTGGATATATACCCAGAAGTAGAATTGCTGGATCATATAAAAATTCTATATTTAATTTTTTGAGGAACAGCCATACTGTTTTACATAGCAGCTGCATCATTTCACATTACCATTAACAGTGAAAAAAGATACAATATCTCCACATTCTTGCAATCATTTATTATTTTCTATATTTTTAAAAATAACATTTAATAATTTGTTTTTCTAATGAGTATGAGATGATATCTCATTGTAGTTTTGATTTTTGTTTAACTAATGATCAATGCTGTTGAAAATGTTTTCATATGCTTGTTTGGCATGTTTTCTCTGTGCAAACTAATCTATTTTTCTATATGAGTGTACTTGTTTTCCTCTGCACTCAAGAAAGCTGGTAATAATTGATATAATAATCACTGTTATTATGATAGTTTTGGTATATTGACAGTTAAAATGACAGAAAAATACTTTTAATTTATCTGTTTGCTCGTAAGATTAAACAATTATTATGTCATTTTATAGCATCATTTGACACGTCATATTCTTGTTTTCTTCAATATTTTTTGTTAATCAATTTCAATATTTTTTCTTACTAATATTGAATTTTACATTTAAATTTTCAAATATTGATGTGTCATTTTAAAATATTGATGGAACTTCTTTACAGAATCATTTTCAGTGTCTAAATCATACAAACTGATTACTTAATGTTTGATTTCTTTCTTTTTTTCCTTAATAACTATTTTATTCTTGTATTTTTTCCCAATGTAAATGAATTTTCAACAAAATATTACTTTACTCTGGAAAGATTACTCATGTATTTTTTCTTTCGTTTCATTTTATTTCTCTTAGAAAAATATGTCTAGTCATAAAACAGATGAAGTTTCACCAAAATATTACTTCACTGTTCAGAGATTATATATGCTTGTTTTCACTATCTGTACTTTCGTATTCTTTCTTAATTTTTACTTATATCTATTTTCCAATTTTTATATAATATGTGGTTGTTGCTTTTTCAATATTAGGGCCGAATTAGTATTTTTAATCTCTACAGTGTACAATGAAAATCATGATCTTAAAAGAAAAATGGGCAGAGCTGTTTAACAGGCATTCAGAAGAGTAACAAAAAAGAAAAATACACTCTGTACTTTTCTTCAAAAGTAAAAATTAAAATGATATTATATTTTTTATCTCATAGATTAAATTTTTTTAAATGTTAATATCAAATGTTGGTCTGAATATACACCAGGAGTGTTAAGTGCAGATTAACTTGGTAAATTCATTTAGGGTAAAAATATAACAACAGGTATCAAGTTTTTAAAAATATGAAAACCCTTTGACAAATCAATTATGATTTTAGAAATTTCCTATGACACCATAATAATGGATTATGAAAAGATATACAAACATATGTATCAAATATAGAATTATTCATAATGCTGTACAACTGAAAAAAACATTAATGTAAAAAATTTGAGAAATTATGAACTGCATGATATATTCATACAATGAAATATATGCAATTATTGATAAGAATGATGTATATTTTTATTAAACATGAAAACACTTATTTTATTTAAAAATAATATGTATGCAAAATATTACTTACAGTAAAATTCCAAAGTATATATATGCATCTTGAAGTATATATGTTTAAATGTTAATACTTGTTTCGGAGTGGTGGCATTTTAGATGATTTTTTTACCTTTTTTCCTTTTATAATATCTTTATCTTCTAAATTTTTATAATTAAAATTACACATTTATATGTCATTTTTAAGTTGGTAAATTGTTTTAAAATTGATAATTCAAATATTCCAACTGTGTGTGTGTGTGTGTGTGTGAGAGAGAGAGAGAGAGAGAGAGAAAGAGAGACAGAGAGAGAGAGAGAGAGAGAGAAGGGGAGGAGAAGGGAAGGAAGGGGAGGAGAAGAGAGGAGAGGAGATTTCTATTCCTGGTCTGGTTCATTTTTTCCCATTATTGTATGCTTTCCTTCTTCATATAACTGATCTGAATATTGTCATTAATGTTTATTAAATATGCCAATGCAATCTTATAACAAAGTTACTTGAGATAACATCTTGCATTGTAGAAGGGCAAAATTATTTTCTTCACTGTGGCAATCCTGATGATTTATAGTCAACAGCCTTCAACAGAAGGCTTAATAACACTGGCATAAGTCATTACTGTAAACTTGCGCATCCTAACCATAAAATATCGTTGGCAAGTATTAGTCACTTCTCTACAAATGCAAAACCCTCATGTATCATTACTCCATAGAAATGTTGTTAAAAAGTTAGCACATCTGTTGTTTTATATCTTCAATTTTTATGACCATTTCTCCTTTCGCTATAGAAAAAATGTTATATGAGCTGTTGAACTGCTTATTTTCTTATCTACTTATTTCTCTGCTTTACTGTGCCTGTATACTCTTCATTCATCTTTGTTAGATGTGCAAACAGCTAAAAAAGCCTGTGTAGTTGGAAAGTCCTTGTCAATTATCTAAGAAAAAAAAAAAAAGAAAGAAAAGATCTCCAAGACAGAAAGGCTTATGGAATTGTTCTGGTTTCTTTTCCTTATGTATTTATCTAATATTTGCTGCCCAAACCCACAATTCAAGAGGACTCAGATTTTCTTGAAAACCTCATAAATCATGGCATAAAAGCTTCCAGCCTAATTAAAACCAGAAAGATATTAGATATCTCATGGTTAATGAGGTGTGAATGGTGGTTTGCATGGAGTAGAATGTAATGACACATTTTAAAAGGTGGCCTTGTTCAGAATTAGACTTATTTCAGCAGATCCAGATAGAGCACCACTCACCCCAGTTTTCTAATCTCAGATATTTTATCAAACCTGATAATATAATATTATTAAATTTTCATTATTTTGGGTTTAGCAACCAAGCTCTTTCAGGTATAGCATTTATGTGCCTAATCTGGGAAAAGGGGTGGTGCCTAGGGTATCATGCCTTATCAGCAGAGTTTCCTAGAGGGTATGGGACCAATTTTGACAACTTGGGGCCAAGGTAGATAGAGTCTATTGCCAGGAAAGCAGTGGGAAGTACCCTACAAAGAGGACAAATGTAAGCCAAGAACCAGTAAGTGAAGTACATGGATAAAGTGCCAAGAGACTATTTGAAATAGGCAGTGAGACTCAAAACTCAGAATGTATGAGAGACTGTAGAAGCATAGTGAGACTCTCAGCCAGCGTTACAGAGATCAAACACCAAGACCATATATAATCGATTTAATGCCATATTTTTGCTGAACTCTTAGTATTCTTTTACTTAAACTTCTCCCATTTGTTAAACTTTATTAAAATAATCTGTGAAATATGCATGTAAAATTTAATGGTAAAAATTGCAATAACACTTCTGTCTTAAGATATTTTCTGTTCATAAATTAAACTTACTGTATTTTAAAATAAATTTTGAGGTTTTACTATATAAGTGATTTTGTAGCTGGTCACATAAGCATTATCCATAACCTGCTAATAAATATATTAACTGATAATATAAAGGTATATCATACATATATGTTTTGATTTTTAACAGCTCCCATAAATTTGGGAAATTGTTTCTTTTTTTTCTCTTCCTCCCTTCCTTCCTTCCTTCCTTTTTCCTTCCTTCCTTCCTTCCTTCCTTCCTTCCTTCCTTCCTTCCTTCCTTCCTTCCTTCCTTCCTTCCTTCCTTCCTTCCTTCTTTCTTTCTTTCTTTCTTTCTTTCTTTCTTTCTTTCTTTCTTTCTTTCTTTCTTTCTTTCTTTCTTTCTTTCTTGCTAATATATAGCACTGCCATGAACATATTTGTGTAATTTACCTTGAAGATATTGCTATATTATTTTCCAAACTCTGTAATACATTGCAGTCTTAAAAGCAGAGTATTTGACTAATGTTTTCTGAATTTTAATGAGCATATGAGTCACCTGGGGTTCTTGTTAAGCTACAGATCTTGATTCAGTCAAGTCTCGGGTGAGGGCTGAGATTCTGAAATTCTAACATGCTCCCAGGTGATTTAGTGTTAAAGGATCGTGGACCAAATTTTCAGCTCCAAAATAGTAGGTTACATATTCAATAAATCCTCATCCACTGAGAATATTTTCAACTTTTGAATTTGGGTTATTTTGATAATTGAAAAAGAGTAATTACAGAATATTCTCATTTTTTTCCTTTTTATATTGCTAGTGGGATTAAACAATTTTATAAATTTTACATTTTTTTCTTTCATATTAGTCTATGTACTCTTGTCATTGCTTAAGCAGGATCGCTTTGACAAAGACAAAGATCATTGTTTTGTATATTTTAATATGTTTCATATGTACCTGTCATTTGTTTGACAACTTGCTTTCATGCCCAGGGTCATAAAAAAATAGATGGGTAAATTTAAATATAACAGTGTTAAAGAATTCTATTTATCATTTTGCTTTTAAAAAGGCAAAAAGACAGATTAGAAATTCTAAAAAGGTATTTTCAAAATATATGTTTTATAAAAGATTAGTTTTGAATATAGAAAGAACTCAAAATCAATAAGAACAATCTAATGGAAAAGTGATCAAAATAAATGAGCTCTCATTTCAAAGAAGAAATACATATGGCTAAACATTTTTTTCTTAAAAAAAATGCTATTCTCATTAGAATCATAAAAATGTCAATCAAGATCCCACTGAAATTCAGTAATTAATACATTTTCAAAAGGAAGCCTAACAGAGACAATTATTAGAGAAGTTATGAACCAGGATCCCCTTATACATTATTGGTGGGAGTTTAAATTGATACAATTGCTTTGGAAACTAATCTAGAACTTTCTTGTAACGCTAAACTTTCAAATATCATAAGCTCAGCAATTCCATTCTCGGGTATAAAAATATGATATAAAAATTCATGTGTGTAATAAGTTGCATTTACAAGAGTGTTAATAATAGCAATGATTCTGGAATCTTTGCTTCCTACTAAAACCTAAAAACGAGTAGGGATGACACAGTAGGTCTAATGGCATGTTCTCACAGTGGAATACTAAAGATATCAAAAAGAATCACAACCACATATAATAACACAGATGAAGGCTAGTAATATAATGTGTAAAAACAAAAGTCATAGAAGAAATATATCTCATGATATATTTTATATACAATTTATGAACAAGAAAATCCAAATCATTTACTGTTTAGGCATATATACTATGTTCAACTATGTATACATTTCCTCTGAGCAGGAAGATGAAAGAGATGGGATAGAAAAAGAACAATAACTAGATGTAATTTTTTTAGTTTTGTTCTAGTATATTAATTGGACAGTCTAGTGAGTATTTTACTTTTTTAAAGCTATTTTTTCCAGCTTTATTGAAATAATAGACAATTAGTTGCTCGTATTTACACTGTTCAATTCAGTGAGATTTTTTAAAATTTTAGTTGGCATACAATAATATATTAGCTTCAGTTGTACAGCATAGTGATTAGATAGCTATATAACTCACAAAGTGATCACTCCATTAAACCTACTACCCCTCGTCCCCGCTACATATTTATTACAACATTATTAACTATTTTCCTTAAGCTATACTTTATATCTTCAGGTCAATTTTTTAACTATAAATTTGTATTTCTTAATCTCTTTGCCCTTTTTCAACATCCCCCCAACACCTCTCCCATTTAGTAGCCTCCAAAAATATTTTCTGTATCTATGAGTTTGTTTCTGTTGTTATTATTGTTCCTGTTTGTTTTGTTCTTTAGATTCCACATGTACATGAAATCATGCGACATTTGTCTCTCTCTATCTGACTAACTTCATTCAGAGCAATACCCTATAGGTCCATCAAGGCAATATGTTTTTCCATCCTCTACCTTTTAGTCTGTGCATGTATTTTAATCTGAAGTGAGTCTCTTGTAGGCAGCATATGCAGGGGTCTTGTTTTCTTACTCATTCAACCACCCTATCTTTTCTTCGAAGCACTTAATTCTTTTCCATTTGACATACTTGTTGATAGGAGTGTCGTTATTACCATTCTTCATTCATATTTTTGATACTTTTTTTTCTTAAAGAAATCTCTCTAACATTTCCTGTAATACTGGTTTAGCGTTGATAAATCCCTTTAGCTTATTTTTGTATGGAAAGCTCTTTATCTGTCCTTTGACTCTAAATGATAGCTTTGCTAGATAAAGAATTCTTGGTTTAGATCCTGGGTTCTCATCACATTGACTATTTAGTGCCAAGTCCTTCTGTCCAGCAAAGTTTCTTTTGAGGAATCAGCTGCCAGTCTTATGGGTGCTCCTTTGTTTGCAACTGCTTTTCTCTTTTTTCTTTTAAGATTCTCTCTTTGTATTTAACCTTTGGCATTTTCATTATCATATGTCTTGGTGTGGGTTCATCTTTTTTGGGTGCATCTTTTTTGGGCCTCTCTGAGCTTCCTGGGGTTATATGTCTATTTCCTTCACCAGGTGAGGGAAGTTTTCCATCATTATTTATTCAAGTAGCTTCTTCAACTTCTCGTTCCCCTTCAGGTACCCCTGTGACATGGATGTTTTCATATTTAATCTCGTCCCATAGACTCCTTAAATTATTATTATAGTCTTGACTTCTTTTTTCTTGCTGTTCTGATTGGGTATCCTTGGCTTCCCCATCCTCTATATCAGTGGTTCAATCCCCTTTTTCCTCTACTCCATTGATTCCCTCTAATATACTCTTCATCTCAGATAATGTGTTCTTCATTTCTGACTGGTTCCCTTTTATAATTTCCATTTCCATTTTTATGTTTTTTACCTCTTTGTTAAAGTTCTCACTGAGTTCATCTACTCTTCCCCTAAGTTTATTGAGTGTCTTTATAACCAGTGTTTTGAACTCTGCATCTATTGGATTGCTTGACTCCATTTTTCCTGAAGCTATATTCTGTTCTCTCTTTCATATGGTGTCCCAATCTGGCTGCCTCTCTGTGTCTGCTTCTATGTACTAAGCAGAGTTCCTAAGTCTCCTTGCCTTATTAGTGTGGCTTTGTGGTATAGTAGGTGTTTGGTGGCACAGTCCTGAAAGATCCAGCTTCAATCCAAGTTTAGCCCCAGCCTGTGCCCCTTTGGGATCTTAATGGGAGTCAACAAGTAATCCACAGATGCTATGCTTATAGTTGCCTCAAGAGGCCACTCCAGAAACCGAGGCCAGCTGCCACCAGTGTCTTGGAGTTGGTTCAGTAAGGAGCACCGGGCTTATGGAGGACAGAACTGAATTTGGCTTGGGTGGGGCCAAGAGTTAGAGGAGGAGTTTCAGGTAATCCTCTGGGCAGAGTGACCTCTGTTATCTAGTTTGATGACGTCTCTGCTATGCCAGCACCTGTGTCTGCAAATCGGAAAGGGGGAGAGCTCAACAGAGGAACAATGAATACCACCAGCACTTCTGCCTTGGAGAAAGCCTTGCCTCTGACCCTCGCTCAGACAACTCAGTGTCTCCCTGTAAATCTCTGGTACCCCCTGAGCAGCTGAGTTGGTGCTGATGCTGCAGAGCAAGCATGTTCATCACCACGATAGTCTGGTTGAGAACATGGCCCTTTTAAGAGGCATCTGCAGCTGCCTGCTGCTGCCGCTGTAGCCTCTGTCTCACTGAGCCTCTTGGGACTAGACAGCCTCACATCTTTGCCCACTCCTACGTTCTACCATTGCAGGTTGATTAGTTATTTCTCTCCCTAGTTGTAGTGTTCTATTTATCTAGATTCTGGGCAACTGCTTGCTATTTGCTCCTTGTTTCCATCCTAACTTTGATGCGGTCTCAAGAGGGATGAATACCATTTTTTTTTTCTATTTTCATGAGTATTGTACTTTTTAATGCCAGGTCAAAATCTGGTTTTAAATTGGAGGCCCTTAATCACTAAGTTGTGAAAAAAAATCACAAACTCGTAGGCATGGAAAAGTAATAAGGGAGAAGAGAGAAACATCTAAGCAAATTTAAAACATATATGCTAATAAATTACTCTAAGAGATATAGATGACAATTAATAAATTAATAACCAGGTGATTTCACTTTAGAAAAAAGCAAAGTTGCATAAATACCTGAAAAATATTTTAAAATAAGTGTACTTAGTTCTAAGGATTTTTTAAAAAGATAAATGAGAATAAACCTTTGATTAAATTGTATAAGAAATTATGAAACAAAGTAGGCAGAACTCATGTTAAAATTGTTGTATATAAAATAAAATCAATTAGAAACCTTTTGTTTTAAATGCAAAACAGAAATTCTAGTTAATAATAAGGGCATTTGTTCCATATTCATTTGGTAGTGTATGAAAGTACTTGTCAGAAGTTGGTTGGAAATACAGAATGAGTTTAGGTTTATTAAAAAAAGCAGTTAATCATGTATGGTAAAAATTTAATGGCAAAAGATTCTAATAGCAAACTCCTTTCTTCTTAAACATTTACATTTGTCTTCTTTCATTTATCTGGAACATATTTTTATGTTTCATATGAAGTATCAATTCTAATTTTAAAGATAATTTTCCACTTAGAAAACCAGTGGTCCCAGCATTGGTCCCAATGGTCATTTTTCTCATTGTTTCATGGTAACGATGCTACCATATATCAATTTCTAATATGCATGAATCTTTTTTGCAGGCCCCACTCTTTTCTTTTACTATTTGATTACTCTTAAACAAATAAAACATTGTATTTATTATAATATCTTTGTAAAAAAAACTATATACTGTAGGGCAAATCATGCCACTTTGTTCTTTTTCATAATTGTTTTGACTATGCTTAACCCTTTCTCCTCATAACTTTCTCCATTAAGTTCTAATATACATTTTTATTAGACATTCTTATGCCTATTGTGGATTTTATGCTATTATGAAAGGAATGTTCAATATATTTCTTAATATATTTTGTATATTGATCTTTCTTCTACCATTTCTGATTAAATATCTCAGTTATAGATTATTTTATATTTTATATGTGGACGACTATATTATTCCTTTCTTTCTAATCCTTATACTTCCTTATTGGCTAGAATCTCTAGTATAACAATATAAGTGGTTATAGAAGCCTTTTTGTCTTGTTCTTGACATGTCAAATTTTTATCTCTACAAATTAGTTTGCTTCATAATTTCATACATACCACAGCACATTGTGAAGATTTTCTTATATTCCCCATTAGCTGGGTTTCATTATGAATGTTTGTTAAATTTTATTAAATGATTTTTCTACATTTATTGACATCATTTTTTTCTCTTATCTATTAATATACATTTTCCTCTGTACATTGCTTTAACTATTATAGAATTTGTAATATTATTCACAAATACTCACTCTTCTTGCTCCCTGTAAAGGGTTTATAAATCTGTGCTCAATGTCATGTGACTTGCAATTGCTCTGCCAACTGTGGGAAGACTGAATATATATCCCTTCCTCAAACTTTTTGCTCTTGTCTAGGTGATATCTTTGGTTACTTTACAGCTTAAATAGAGACACAGCCTGGAGCAAAGCTGCAGCTTGGAGCAGAGCCATAGCTGCAGCCTCCATGAAACAAGCTATAAAGCAAACTGTGTTGTTTTTATGTTACTGAGATTCTGGATTGGTTGTGCAACAGAGCTGATTAAAACAGTTTTATTACAGAATAACTGTTGCACAATATTTTTACTAGCATTACTTTATAAAGATTTTGCAAGTTAATTTTTAATTTTTTCTTTATAAATGTTTCCAACATTGGGGTTTATTTTTTCCCCATTGTACTGTAAATTTCACTATACTGCTTTTATGTATATTGTGTTGTATTATTTCTATGGATTATAATTTATTTTGTTTTTTATTTATTATTAGGTCAATTGTTAAGTAATATTCATATACATTTGAAAAGACATTTCTTCTGTTTTTAGAGAACAAGCCAGTTATATATGTGTGTTGTCACACATATATGTATATATATCAAAACTACATCTTCTTTTTATTATATCATTTCAGACCTCTATTGTTTTAGTTATCCTATCTATTTAAGTCTCAGGTGTTGCAAGTGAAGAATAAAAGTCTATAACAAAAAATATCCATTGTACAACTCATAAAGGACTGTATCATTTTTAATATTTAATGACTCATAGTTTTTTACCTTGATTTTAATATCATGACTATTTCTTGCATTTCATTTGCAAGTATCTGCTCTGTCTTTGTTAATTTTTTTCTCTTAAACTTTTACATCTTTTGTTTCAGATTGTTTTTGTGTATTTTAACACGATGCATTTCTTTCACTTTTAAAGTCTTATTTTTATTTATAGACAGGAAAATATGTTTGATCTTTATTTCTAGAATTTTCATCGTTTCATTTTTAAGCCCATGTTTTCCATTTATACTTGTGTGTCATAAGAGTTTCTGTTTTTTTTTATCTGTATGCATTTTTCTTTTCAGCATTTAAAATATTTATATTCCTTTTATTTACGGCTCTAACTTTCATATAAATATGTGTGTGTATGTGTGTGTATATATATATGTGTGTATATATATATATCTCTCTCTATATATATATAGATAGTCAGTAAATTCACACTGTCTAAAGTTAACAAGCAAATAGAAATTAAAAAGGCATATGTATATGTGACTTTACTCCCAATATCAATACAAGAATATAAAATAAATGCTCAACTTACCTGGTTATATTGCTATAATCATATATTTTTCTGCTAGCTATGAATTACATTCATTTGAATAATATATTTAAACTGCTTTCTCCTTGAAATATATTTAGACTATATTATGTGGAATACTCACTATGAAAGATAAGAACTGGGCTTTCACACTTTCCTTAAGTCTCTTACCCATTTAAAAATTATATTTATATTTTTACATTAACAAATCTCATTAAATTTATTTTTTATTTTGTCCTAAAAATCCTGGAGACTTTTAGCCTTATTTTTACATTTCAGTTAATACGGTCCTCACTAACTAATGTTTCGGTTTTGTAGTTTGTTTTGTTTCTAGTAATAGCAGCTTCTTTAAGTCTAAGTTCTAAAATTTGTCTTGTCTCTCTTGACTAGAATTTATTTTGGTGGATCTATTGAGATCATCATACTTTTTTTGTTCCTTTAATGTTTTATACATTGGATTATATTGATTACTGAATGTTAAACAAAACCTGACATTCTTGACCTGGGAAAAACTATGTGATTATCTCACGTTATATTTTTAATACATTGGGGATACAAATAGCCAATATATTAAACAATATTTTTTATTTGTCTATGAGGAATATTTTTGTGGTGCTTTTTTTCTGTAGTTTTAGGGTCATGGAATTACTTGCCTCATAAAATAAGTTAGAATATATTATAGAGAGAATAATGGTTTCCTCGCCCTCAAAAAAAGACACCCATGTCCTAACCCCTGAAACTAGTGAATATGTTATCTCACATGGCAAAAACACTTTGTAGATGTAAATAAAGTAAGGATTTTGATATGGACATTATTCTGGATAAACTGGGTGGGCCTGATGTAATCATAATTTTCCTTATAAGGAGATAGACGAGTCAGTGTCAGAGAAGACATTGAAGAAGAATCTCAAAGGCAGAAAGAGATAAATTATGCATTATCTTTCTGGGTAAAACAATTTGAATAACAGTGGATTTTTCATCAGAACCATAGAAGGCAGAAGGAAGTAGTACATTTTTTAAGTACTGAAAGAAAAGAAATATCAGTCAAGAATCCTATATCCAGAAAATATTCTCCAGTATTAAAAGGAAAATCAAGACATCTTCACATGAAAGACAACTAAGAGGATTTGTTGACAGCAGACCTCGCCCAAAAGAAGGATAAGAAAATTCTCTAAACAGAAAGGAAATGATGAAAGAAGGCATTACAAAACATTAATGAGGAAAAAAAAAAAGAATATGGTAAGCAAAAATATGGGTGTATGCAATAAACTTTCTCCTCTTAGATTTTTTTAATTGTGTTTTGATTCTTGAAGCAAACATTACAACACTGTCTTATGTAATTCTAAATGTATGTGTAGAGAATATATTTGACACTTGTAAGTGGGGGGAATAAATGGTCTAAAGGAAGCTGATATTTCAATATTTCACTCAGTCTGGTAAAATAAAAACACCAGTTGATAGTGATAATGCAGGTATATATAATGTAAAACCCTTGGTAACCATTTAAGAAGGTATACACAAAGATACAATAAAAAAAGCACTGCAGGTAAATGAAAGTGGAAGTTTAAATATACTCAGATAAACCATAGGAAGGCAGAAAATAAAATAGAAAAACAAATAGAACACATAAAAAACAAAACAAAAAGGCAAACTTAAACCTTAGCATACCAATAATGACATTATTTGTAAAAGGTCTAAATATACCAATGAAAAGACAAAGATTGGTAGGGTAGATTAAAAATCATGTCCTACCTATATGCAGTTTATAAGAAATTAATTTCACTATCCTGGTATAGTCAAATTGAAAGTAAAATGATGGAAATATATGTATTGTGAAAACATTAATCAAAAGAAAACAGAACTGTTTATATTGACATCAAATAAAGATTATTTCAGAGCACAAAAAAATATTTCTAGGGGGAGGGGGGGCATTATGTAACGTAATCTTAAATGTGTCTATACCAAACACCAGAGTTACAAAATATGTGATGCAAAAATTGTTAGAACTGGAAGGATAAGTAAACAAATCCACACTTATAGTTAGAGTCTGCAACACCCATCTCTTAACAATTGACAGAAAAACTGGACAGTAAATCAGCAAAGATAAAGAATTCAACAAACCACCAATCACAGAGTATGATCAATAAATTAATATTTACAAAAAAATTCTACCTAATAACAGCATAATATGCATTCTTTTCATGTGCTGATAGAAATCTGCCAAAATAGACTATATATTATGCCATAAAAAACAGCAAATATAAAAGAATCGAAATCATATAGAATGTGATTGCAATAATGTGGAATCAAACTAGAAATTAAGAATAGAAATAACTCAGCATATATAATGAGGAGGCAGTGATTGTTTATTCTTCACAATGATTGGTTATAATATTAGAATTTTCTTAAATGATAGGAAATTGGTTAGTGGTTAGTTCATATCGACTTTGGGAAACAGTTTAAGTTTTGCTTATGATTTCCAGAGGTATAAGCAAGAAACGACCCAGGTCAAGTTAGTTTTGAAAAATAAACTAAACTCAGCTTTGTATGACTAAACTTGTTTGTCTTCTCAGTGCATCTTCAATGATGGACTCTATTTGTTTTTTATTTTAACAGGTAAAATATAAAGTCTCAAGGAAATTAAAATATATTAAACTGAAAGAAAATGAAAATATAGCAAATAAAATGCATAAAATACAGTGAAATAAGTGCTGAGAGGATAATTTATAGCACTAAATTCTTACATTAGAAAAGGTAAAAGGTCAATATCAATAATCTAAGATCTTCAAACAACAAGTGTTAATGAGTATGTGGAGAAAAGGGAACCCCTGTGGATTGTTGGTGGGATTGCAAATTGATGCAGCCACTATGGAAAACACTTAGGTGTTTCTCAAAAAATTAAAAATAGAGCTAACTTAAGAGCCAATAATTTCACTTCTGGACATTTGTCTGAAGAAATCCAAAACACTAATTTGAAAAGATATATGCACCCTTAGGTTCACTGTAGTGCTATTTACCATAACCAAGATATGGGAGCAACTTAAGTGCTCATCAATAGAAATTTGGATAAAGAAGAGGTGGTACATATATACAATGGAATATTACTTGGCCTTAAAAAAAGAATGAAATCTTACCATTTGGGACATTGATGGGCCTGGAAGATATTATGTTAAGTAAAATAAGTCAAAAGAGAAAGACTTATTTCAGCTTGCTTACAAGTGGACACTAAAGGACAAAATAAATGAACAAGAAAAATAGGAACAGACTCATAGATGCAGGGAACAAGCTGATGGTTGCCAGACAGGATGGTGGTTAGGGGGCTGGGTGAAAAAGATGAAGGGATTAAGAAGTACAAATTGGTAGTTACAAAATAGTCATGGGGATGTAAAGCAAACATAGAGAAAATAGCCAGAGATATGGTAATAATTATGTATAGTATCAAATGGGTACTAGACTAGTCAGGGGTCACTTTGTAAATTATATAAATTTCTAACCATTATGCTGTACACTTGGAACTAATGAAAAAAATCTAAGTTCTTACAAAAGAATGTGGAAAACCAAGAGCAAAATAAGCCCAGAGAAATCAGACAAAAGGAAATAATAAAGATAAGAACATAAATAAGTAAAGTCGAAAAAGATAGAGAAAAATAGTGAGACAAAGAGCTGATATTTTGAAAAGATCAATAAAATTGCCAAAGCTGTAGCAAGACAGACAGAAAAAGAGAAAGCACAAATTATAAGTATCAGGAATAATATATAGGATGTCATAATAGATCCCACATACATGAAGAAGGTAATAATAGAATACTTGAAATACTTCTACACATAAATTTTACAACTTAAATAGATCAATTCATTGAAAAAGACAAACTACCTTAACTCTTTGTTTATATATGTAATAGATAATTTAAATAGACCTATATTTATCAAGAAAATTGAATAATAATTACCTCATGAAAAAGATCTCCAGGTGCATATGTTTTTATTGAACAATTCAATTGTCCAACTGGTTTGACAAAAGTACAAAAGTAAATTAGTGGAGAATAAATTTTTCAACAAAGAAAGCTGAATTATTTGAACATCCATAGGCAAAAAAAATGAACTTCAACTAAAACTTCACACTTTATACAGAAAATAATTCAAAATGGATCACAAAATTAAATGTACAAATAGACAATTACATGTAATAATATAAAAATTAAATGTAAAACTTTTAGAAAACAGTATAGTATAGGTGAAATCCTTCAGAATTTAGGGATAGATGAATGATTCTTAAAATGGACCCAAAACCACTATTTATAAGAACAATTGATAAACTACTCGTCATCAAAATTAAAACTTTTGCACTCTAAAAGATTTTCTTAATGGTATAAAAAGATAAACTATAAAGTGAGAAAAAAATATCTGTAAACTACATATCTGGCTGATTACTCATATCTAAAATATAGAAAAAGCTCAAAACTCAACAGTAAAGAAAAAAATCCAATTAATAAATGAATAAAAAAAGGCATAAACAAATTTTACTGAAGCTGGTATACATATATCAAATGAACACATTAAAATATTTTTATCATCACTGGGTATTAGAGAAATGCAAAGTAAAACCACAATGTAATGTCACTATATACCTTTCAGAATGGCTAAACTAAAAACTAGCGACATCAAATGCTGGTGAGGGTGCAAAGAAATTGGATGACTCATACATTGATGGTAGGAATGAAAAAACAGTTCGGCCACACTGCAAAACAGATCATTAGTTTCTTAAAATAATTAAATTTGCAACTACTATATGGTCCAACAATTGCAATCTTGGTCATTTATTTTAGTTTATACAAAAACTTATATATGAATGTTTATTGCAGATTTATTCATAATAGCCCCAAATTAGAAACAACCCAGATACCTTTCTATGGGTGAATGAATGATTAAACAAACTGTGGTACACTCATAACATGATATACCTCTGAGCAAGATGAAGAAACACAATTTTGATATGCACTACCTGGATGAATTACAAAAGAATTATACCAAGTAAAAAAATTTTATCAAAGGTAACGTACTATGTGATTCCATTTGTGTAACATTTTAAAAATGAGGTAATTACAGAAATGGAGAACAGATTAGAGGCAGTCAGGTTTTAAGGCAGGAGTGGAGATAGAAGGGAACTGGGTATGGCTTTAAAAGGACAACATGAGGAATACCTCTGGTGATAGAACTGTTTGGTATCTTGATTATATCAATATCACTACCCTGGTTGTAATATTGTATTGCAGTTTTGCAAGATTTTACCATTTGGGAAAACTGAATGAAGGGTACATGGATCTTTCCATACTTTTCTTACAACTGTATGTGAATCTTCAGTGATCTCCAAATAAAAAGTTCAATTAATAAAATACAATAGAGAATAATATGAACATCATACATGTAATAAATTTTAAAATTTAGATAAAATTTTTCTGGAAAAACACAGCTCATCTAAAATATTCAAAATTAAATATAAAATTTAAAGTATACTATATTTTTGAGTAAACAGAGTTTTAATAAAAAGTTTCTATAAATTAATCCTCTAGTCCATTTTCATTCAAGAATATTCCTCCAAACTTATAAGCAATAAATATTCACCAATCTTATAAACTCCAGATATGGGAAAAGAATGAAAACTTCCTGTATTACTTTCCTAATGCTGCTACAACAACAGCAAGTTTGGTGGCTTAAAACAACTCACATCTATTCTCTCAAAGCTGTGGAGGCCGACCTTAAGTCCTAAATCAAGGTGTCAGCAGGGCCACCTTCCCTCTGAGTCCTCTAAGGCAGTGGTCCTCAACTTTTTTGGCACCAGAGACTAGTGCTCCTGTGAGAATCTAATGCCTGATTATCTGAGGTGGAGCTGAGGCGGTGATGCTAGTGCTGGTGAACAGTTGCAAATACAGATGAAGCTTCTCTCATTTGCTCTCCTGCCGCTCACCTCCTGTTGTGCAGCCCAGTTTCTAACAGGCCATGGACTTGTACCATTCCGTGACCCAGGGTTTGGACACCCTGCTCTAAAGGAGAATCCCAGCTTGCTTCTTCCAGCTTTTAGCTCCAGGTGTCCTTGATTTGTAGCAGCATAACTCCAGTCTCTGCCTCCATTTTTACACGGCCTTCTCCCCTGTTCTGTATCTCAAATCTCCCTCTGCCCTTCTCTTATAAGGATAGTTGTCACTAAATTTAGGGCCCACACGTTAAATTCAGGATGATTTCATATCACGATCCTTAACTCAATTACATTGGCAAAGACTCTTTTTTCCAAATAAGGTCACATTCACAGGTTTCAGGGATTAGTATATGGACATATCTTTTGGGGACAAACATGCAACCCACTACATATTTTAAGAGGATAGAGAAGTATTTTCATACCAGTATCTGACAAGAACATTACAAAAAGGTTAAAGGCAATTTCTCATAAACATGAATAAAAATTTTCTAAAGAAAATATTAGCAAATCAAATTCATTTGATTTTAAAAAGGATATCACGTGAAATTGTGCTTTTTTCAAGAATGCGACATAAGCTTATATTTTAAAAAAATTAATCATAACATTTGCTATAGTAACAAAACAAAAGAGAAAGAGCATATGATCATCACAGCATCTATTTATTCTAATTAATAGAATCTAATTAAAACTCTTAGTAATCTAGGAATAGAAGGGAAATTTTGAAAACTTTACCCCTACTATCACAACTTCTATCAACAATATAGTACAGTTCCTTGGTAGTGTCATAAAACAGGAAGCAAGTGGTAAAAGGCATGAAAGGAAGAAATAAAACTATCATTATTTGCAGATGACATGCACATGAATGAATAAAATTTGAAAGAATCTACATTTAGGACATGTAACTAACTAACTGAATGTACAAAATAGCTGGATACAGGTCAATATAAAGGTTAATTTTATTTTTATTAACTAGTAATCAACAAATAGAAAATTAAACATAAAAAAAATTCCACCTAAAAATAGCAGTGAAAATCTAATATCTAGGAAAGAAATTTAACCAAAGATTTATTACATTTTTGAGGATTCTATATGCAGTATTCATTTCTGACAAAGAACTATTATCCAAAACATATGAAGAACACATGCAAATCAAATCTTTTAAAAAGGCAGTCAACCAAATGAAAAAAAGAAGCAGAGATTTAGAAATATTTCACAAGAGTCTATCCAAATGGCTGATAAACTCAAAGAAGGGTGCACAATCTTATTAGTTATCATAAAATTACAAATTAAGACCACAATGGCATAATGTCTAAAATAAAATACCTAACACTAAATATTGGTGAGAATTTGGAGCATCAATAATTATCAACAGAAATATAACTGTGGTGTGTAATTTTGTACAACCACTTCGCAACTGCTTGACAATATTTACAAAGGCTGAATGTGTGCCCATCTTATGATCCAGCATTTTCATTCTGAAAGGTTATGTCTAACCAAAATGCAAACATATGTTTATCCAAATATTTATACAAAGATGTTCCTGGCAGCATTATTTGTAGTAACAGAAATTGGCATTGTAGAATAGATAAATGATTTATGACATAGTCCTACAAAAGATACTACTTTAAAACAATTAGATGACTCTAAAACTTAAGTTTGGAAAAAAACATCTTGGTGTAAAAGATTACACACTGAGCTTCTGGTCAAGATGCTGAAAGAGATAGATGCTATACTCGTCATTTCTTACAATTGTATCAAAATTATAAAAAAATTACGGAACAACCAGCACTAGGAGTCACCTGAGGTCTGGCTGAACAGAAGTTCTACAACTGGGGACATACAAAAGAGGCCATCTTGAGACTGTTAGGAAGGGGTGGAGTTGTAAAATGGGCTAGTCACACAACCACGTGTGGCAGTTGAGAATCGGGAGGGATATTTTATCTACAGAGAACTCCTGGAGGAGCAAGGGGAACTTGCTCAAAACTGGGCTCCCCAGACCAGGGTTCCAGTGCCAGCAAGAAAAATCCACACAACCTCTGGCTGTAAAAACCAACAGATATTGTGACCTAGTGAGACACAGGGCAGCAAGAGTTGCAGATGTTCCTCTTAAGAAGCCTGCATGCAGACTTGCTCACTGACAGACTCACTCACTCTGAGCTCCGATGCTGGGGCAGCTGTTTGAGGAGTGTCAAGGACATATGAGGAGGAACTGAATTGTCTGACTTTAGGATAAGGGCTGGAGGGTCTGTTTTCATCCAGACAGAAGAGCTGGCAGAATCTACTGTTCCTTGACTGAGCCCTCTCGCATCCCAGCATGCAGCCATAGGCAGCTGCCATATTTGAGATTCCATTACTTGGCAAACACAGATCACCCTGCCCAGGTAATTCCCTAAGACCCTGCCTCTCTCAACTTGCAAGCCCACCCAAGCTGCCTCTGGTGTTTTTTTCCATACTTATGGCCTTTCTTGGCTCATGCTTCGGACTTTCCTAAAACCTCTCAAAGGCTCACAAAAAACAAAAAAGCAGCATCTGGCCTCAGGGTACCCCATACTTCTTCCTGAGCAGCCCCAAGCCTAGGATTAGCAGCAGCCAGCCTTGGTTCCTGGCTCTGCCTCTTGAGGCACTCCTAAGACCAACATGGGTTGTGACCATCTGCAAATTACTTGGTTACACTTGCCAGGTAGTCCCAAGCAGTGTACAAGCTATAGGTAGCCGAATTTCGTCTGCAGCTGGGTCCCTTCCAGGATACCGATGGGCTGGCATTTCCAGTAGTCAACTTTGACTGGATCTAGTACACCACCAAGGCTGTATCTGAGGAGGACACCCAAGAAGTCTGGGCAGGCACCAGGGCCCTGCTAAAGTGAATTCTGCTCTGTGGGTCAGCCCCTCACTAGCCAGTCCTCACAACCAATCAGCCCAAGGGTCAGTCTCTCCCACTGATGTGCAAATAGCTACCAAGGCTCATCTACAACAGGAAGGCACACACAAACCATACAAGGAATACAACTTGAGCACCTGACTCAGGTTACCAGGGAAGATCACATCACTGGGACCCACAGGACACCTACTACATAAAGCCACTCTACTAAGACCTAAGAGACTTAGAAGCCCTACCTAATACATAGAAACAAACACGAGGAGGCAGCCAAAATCACCAGACAAAGAAATATGTTCCAAATAAAAAAAACAGAACAAAGCTTCAAAAATGGAACTAAGCAAAATGGAGACAAGAAATCTATGAGGAGCAGAGTTCAAAACACTGGTTATAAGAATGCTCAAGAACTTAGTGAGAATTTCAACAAAGATATAGTAAGCATAAAAAAAGGACATAGAAATAAAAAAAAATAGAACTAATCAGAAATGAAGAATATAATAACCGAAATCAAGAATACATTAGAGAGAATCAACAGATTGGATGAAGCAGAGGATCAAATCAGCAATTTAGAAGAGAAGATAGCAGAAAACATCTAATCGGAACAGCAACAAGAAAACAGAAGTCAAAGAAATGAGCATAGTTCAAGGGGCCTCTGAGACAACATCAAGTGTACCAACATTTGCATCATAAGGGTACCAGAAAAAGAAGAGAAAAAGCAAGGAATTGAAAGCATATTTGAAGAAACAATGAAGGGAAACTTCCCTAACATGATGAAGGAAATAGACATACAAGGTCAGAGAATTCAGAGGAACCCAAACAAGATGAATCCCCAAAAGCCCACACTGAGACACATAAAAATTAAAATTCTAAAGGTTAAATACAAATTGAGAATCTTAACAGTAGCAAGAGAAAAGCAGTTTATTACCTAAAAGGGAGCTCGCATAAGGATGTCAGCTGATTTCTCAACAGAATTTTTGTAGGCCAGAAGGGATTGGCAGGTAATATTCAAATTGATGAAAAGCAAGAACCTACATCAAGATTATTCTCCCTGGCAAAGCTTTCTTTTAGAATTGGAGTACAGATAAAGAGCTTTCCAGAGAAGGAAAAAACTAAAGGGGTTCATCACTACCAAGCCAGTATTACAGGAAATGTTGGAGGGACTTCTTTAAGAACAAGAAAAAATATGTGTCAAAAATATGAATAATAAAATGGCAATAACTACATATCTATCAATAATTACTTCAAATGAAAAAGAATTAAATGCTATAAACAATAGATAAGGTGGTTGAATGGTTAAGAAAACATGACCCTTATATATACTGTCTACAAGAGACTTACTTTAGATCAAAAGGCACACACAGACTGAAAGTAAAGGGATGGGAAAGATATTTCATGAAAATGGAAATGAAATAAAAAATCTGGGTAGCAATACTCATACCAGACAAAATAGATTTTTAAAAAGGCTATAACAAAAGACAAAGAAGTCCCAGTAGTTTTACTTCTGGATATTTAACCAAAGAAACCCAAAATACTACTCAAAGAGACAAGCAATAAGTTTCATTGTAGCATTATTTCAATAGCCAAGATTTGGATGAAATCTGCACGTCCATCAATGGATGAATGGTTAAAGAAGAGATAGTACACATAAACAATGGAATATAACTCAGCCATTAAAATAAATAAATAAATAAATAAATAAATAAATAAATAAATAAAATCTTTACATCCGCAACAACAAGAATGAACCTAAAGGGTATTATACTGAGTGGAGTAAGTCAGACTTAGACAAATACCATATGATTTTACTTACATGTGGAATCTAAAGAACAAAACACAGAAACAAACTCATAGATACACAGAACATTTTGAGGGTTCCTAGATGGGAGAGGGGTTGAGAGTGGGTGAAAAGGGGGAAAGAATTAAAAAGTACAAATTGGTAGTTACAAAATAGTTATGGAGATGTCAAGTATAGCATAAAGAATGTACTCAATAATATTGTAAAAACTACATATGATGTCAGATGGATACTAGATTTTTGGGGTGCTCGCTTCATAAGTTATATAAATATTAAATCATAATATTGTATGCCAACTATAATTGAAAATTTTAAGATATTAAAAAAGAGAAAAAACAAAATAGTATTGTAATAACTGTATGATGTCAGATGGGTGATCACTTCATAAGTTATACAAATGTCTAAGTGTTTTGTCGTATATTTGAAACTAATAAAATATTGTATGTCAACCATAACTGAAAAATAAAAAAAAATAAAGTAAAAAAAATTAAGCATAAAAAAGTAGGCTAAATATCAAAAATATCTGAATTTAATGGCATTGTGTTGATGGACAATAATATATGAATAAATAGAAATGTATAAATCATAAATTATTTTGTATTTTATAAAACTTTTTTCTTGCAATTATTTCAGCAAAATCACTAATTATGTTGTTTCTTAATTTAAAAAAATATTACACATTGTAAGATCTCACTTATCTAACCATTAAAAACTAATGATATTAGATGTTAAGAGAAAACATGGGAGAGAGTTGCCGACTGGGAGGATTACTGATGCTTCTGAGAGTAGATGATTTTTTTATATGAGGTCTAGTTACATCCATTAAATAGTTTCCGTACATTATATGCATTATGCTTCATTAAATGTTTTTAACACATAATAATAAACACTAGAGATAATGCCAGCTTTAGCTGTCAAAAAATATTTTTTATCTTCACATTTGAGAAAAATGTACATTCTGATAAAAAAGAGCATTTTAAATAAGAGGAGGAAATTATAGACTTACCAAAAGTAATGATGGAGTAATTGAATACGTCTTTGGAAGAACATAATTTTGTTGTTCTAAACCTTAAATCATGCATTAACACGAATTACAGATGCCTTAAAGTGATAAACAGGAAGAATTAACCATGTAAGCACTAGAAAGAGTATGAGCAAACATTGCTATCATTTTGAGGTGAAGAAACAATTTCTGAGCATAAGAGAAAAACAGGACAATTAAAATGAAGAATATACAGTTTTAATTATATTTATATAAATATGTTGAATGATTAATGAATTATCATGTATAAAATGAAAAATTAAATAACCAATAATTTATAGATCAGACATAAGATTAACCTTCATATTAAAAGAGTTCTTGTAAATCAATTAGAAATTAATCATACAGATAAAAAGAATATTGAGAAGAGAATCCCTCAAAGGAAAAATATTAAAATATTAATATTATAATAAACATATGAGGAAATGTTCATTTTTTGAAATTAAATGCAAATTAATACAAGATACAGGTAATAAACTATCATGCAAAACAGAGAGAAAGAGAAAGAGAGAGGAAAGAAGAAAAAAACATAGGCAATATTGTCATGTGGTAGGAGGAAAGGAATCTCATATACATTACATATGGTTTTTTCTTTCATGGGTTTTAACCATTTTACTGTAAAATAAAACAGATTCATAAAAAGATACAAATGTCTAACAGTGGAATAAGACATTATTATAACCATAATCCAGAAATAGAACTTCATCAGCCATCCCAGACATTCTTTTTATCTCTCACAGTCTCAAGCTTACTCCTTTTAAAAGTATTCACAATTTTGTCTTTCATAGTAAGCACATCCTTATGTCTCTTTTTAGTCTTATCTTCCAATGATGCATTCTTATAACTTTTAATAATCTTTTATTCTGCAGACCCTATTTCTATCCCTTTATTTTCTTTACAGTTTATGGGTTGAAAACCTTGGCTTTTTGACCTCTAGAGTTACCCGCAGCCTGGATATTGTTGATTGCTTCCTCATTAGCGAATTATCTATAGGAAAGATAAAAAGTTTGGGTGCCCATATTTTGTGATTTTAGCAACTCAATGCCTACTTAATGTGAGTTTGCAACATGGAGATATTCAACTTTCATAATGGCTTTTTTCACTTATTAGTTAGAATGATTTTTTATAAAATAACACTTCTCTTTATCTACTACTATTTGATTATCCAGTGGTATAATTTATGCAGAAAAGGCTGAAAACATGTTTGATATTTTATTTTTGTCTTTTTAGACAATGGATTTATTTTCAACCCTCTTCTTAAGAGGACTTAGTTTTTGTTTTAATATTTGTATGTAATTACTGATTTAAACACATTTTGTGGGTTTCAATAAATTGAAATTTTTTAAAATAAAAAATTATTTTTTGAAGCTCTAATTGTCCCATTTTTGTCCAGTCAAAGCCTCTTCCAATTAGCTGTTAACATGAATATAGTAGTTTCTGAGAGCTTCCTTGTTCTCTGTAATGTCAAGACAAACATTTCCTGCTTCAGACATGAATTCAGCCATTTCTCTAAAAGACCCTGAATTTTTTTTTAATGGAACATGATATTTCAAGATCATAATCTGCAAACTAGGGTTACTCATCACTTCTGGGTTGTTGATTATTGTTTCTAGTTCTTTTATATTGACAGAGCAAAGAAATTACACATGCTAAATATGCAGAAACACACAGACACACACGTGCATGTGTGCACACTCACTACCTATAAGTTCATATGGATACTTCAAATTCAAACTCAGCATTAAAGATTTTTTAATGTAACTCCTTTTGTGTTGTATCTGTGCCTCCTTGTAAGAATCTTATTTCTTAAGGATACAATTAATGATGAAATATTTCATAATTACACATTTGCATTATGTTTATTTATACACACAGCCATCTCAGAATAACATTGCTAATTCCACCACCAACAATATATCAAAAAGAGTTAACATTTGATTTAAATATACTCCCTCCAATGTCACTCCATTTTTATACCTGTATAATATTGATATTATCTGAGTATAAAACACTACAACCAATACTCTTTCTTTTTAATTCCAATATATTCTTAGTTCTACACATAACTATATGTTTAATGATTATCACTAGTTCTTATGAATGTTTTTAGAGTTATTTTGTTTTCCATAGCTTATTACCTAGTAGATTTTTCAGGAAGTGTTCATCGAAACAATATTACCAAATTTTTACATGTTAATTAATAATAGTTTTTGTGTGTGTGATTTTCAAAAAGTCAGATTTACTTGAAATAAAATACTTGCCTCAAATTTTCTTTCCTTAAATATGTAAATGTTACTCTGTTTTATTTGTGTTGTCCATGTTTTGCTTGTAAAACATATGATAAAATTTTCTTTCCATTATAATTATCCTGTTTTTTTTTTTCTTTTTCTATAAAGCCCAACAATTTTACTAGAATATAGCTGGTGTTATTTATTCCAGGTTGGTATTATCAGTGTGTAGTGGGCTCTTTAACATATAGTTACAAATCTCTTGAATTTCAGGAAAGTTTTTGTGAATTATTGTTTTTAGTATTTGTTTTATACCCTTGATTTGGTTTTATTCTTCATGCATTCCTATTAGTCATGGAATATATACAGTATATTATTTGCAACTTTTGAAATTTTTATGTTTCTTTACTTTTTCAATTTTTAAACATTTTATTTTCTTCTATTTCTATTAACGTTTTTAGTCACTCAAGTTCTTTCTAATCAGTCTCCATTTAATTTTTTTTATTTCTAATTTTTTTCTGAGTTCTACATTCTCATTTGAGGTTTTAAAAATTCTAATTTATGTTGTTTTATAATTCTTTTTTAAAGTCCTTTAGCTCATTTTTGAGGTGTGAATTTTCATGTTTTCTGTGGCATTTTTCTGGTGTGCTTTCATTATGTAAGAATGTAATTATTATCCTTACTCTCATCTTTCTTTGTTAACTTATGGAATTGGCCTTCAGTGTTTTTTTTTTTTTTTTTTTTTTATTTATTGCTCATTTACTGTGAAATGAATTATCTTGAGCTTTCAGAAGGAGAAGTGATTCAGAATAGTTTTTTCTTATTTCAAAGAGCTCCCTCTTCTGTTCTCTTCATACAGACTTCAAAAATATTGTTTTCTGAAATTTCTAGGATCTGTACCTTTTCCCATTTTACCTAGACCTTCTCTTTACTTTTCGGTATTATCCCTGGCCTGCTCAAATTTAGTGCTATTTCTAACAGTGTCTTCTCAGTGTGGGCTTCTAGAGTCCTCTCCTAGAAGAGAGTTCCAGGAAGTCAGTCTTCCTGGAGTTCACAGAGAATAGACTAGTCCAGCATCCTTACCCTTCACTCCAGTCCCCTAGTACTCAGCCCCTGTTAGAAGGAGCAATAACATCTACCAGCTTCAGATATGATTCTCAAATGGGTCAGCCATGTTATCCAGTGAGAATTTATGGACTACTTTGAGAGTTTGTTATTCTCATACCAACCACTTCATGTCAACCACCTCATGGCTCCCTTTTTTCTCTGCCACACGAACACTGATACCAGGTAAATCTTGTAACTATTGGTAGTTTGCATTGGCTTATAATTGGAAGTTTGTGGTTTTAATTTATAACCTAGTTTTATTGTAAATGTCTACATGTCTATTTATTTATTACATTTACTTTAATATGTAGATTTAGAGATGTTCAAGATCTATGCTATCACTTCCTGTATCCTCCTAGGATACTCATGGGTGGGATTTTAAATTAATACTTAATTAATTAATATTTTACTAATTCAATTTAGAAGGTGCTTTCTAGTTTGGTCATATGCCAAAACCCTCAAGTATCTATTAGTAACCAAGGAATTTTACTTCTCAGAATTCATCTAAAGAATATAATTATATAAAATCACAATTGTATGTGTTCAAGAGTTTTCTTTGGAGTGGATTTATAAAAGTAAAAATTAAAAATTGTGTACATTTACAATAGCAGTTGATTAGTTCAGTAATAAATAAATGAAATGCTATCTAGATACTTATTATGAATCCAGTATAGAAATATATTAAAAATGAACATATTAAGTGAGAAAAAAATAAAAAATAGGTTCTACAGAACAGTTCTTATAGTTTATAGATCCAGATATAGACATATATCTTTACATAGGTATATCTGAAGAAAAATGAAAAGTTACAGTGATTGGTTAGTATGTTGGAACTTTAGTAATTTATTTAGATCATTAGCTTATATTTTTAAAAATGTGAATTCAGAATCCAGTTCATTGAATGCTTTGGACTACTTATGTGTTAAGTAGTAACCTAAAATAAATGGTTGCCAGCACATATCAACACTACAGTTGTAAATAAATTCCAGAAAGTCTTGTGGTGTATATTACAAAAAGGATTTTTCTTTTCTATTGACCTCTGCAACATGGTCTATTTGCAATTGTTAAAAAATTATAGGTTTGCAATTTCTGATTTTGATTTTGAACATAGAATTTCTTATTACTCAGTAAAGTGTGCGACTTTCCATTAGACTTCTAGAGATTCAAAAGGATATAAAATCCTCCAATCTATAGGTAAATGGAAAGGAAGTAGGAAAACAAAGCCTCTAATTTTTTTCTGTCATGTTTCATTGATTTTTAATGAACTGTTTAACTTTATTGAGTAACAAAGACAAGCCAGATGTTTAATGGTCCAATAAAATAACTAATAGGTACTTCTGGTTTAACGATGTTTTGCCTATCACCTCCATGGCACAGTTTCGAATATATTAGATTGTTTAATCTCATTAACCATACCTGGTTAATGCTTTACCAACAGCAAATGACAAAGGAAGATTTTTATTTATCACCTTTCTTGTTGAAATTGAAAATTATCATTTTCACCTTCCTATAACATTTATTAACTTTTGAATCATATTTTGTTCATGCTACCACAGCTTCTCTTTTCTTTTATCTACTTCTTTTGCTATTGTTTAGTTCAGGTACATATAATCATCTTCTGGAATCTTAAATTTATTTCCCCTTGTTATTTTTTCTTATGTTTGTTTCTTTCTTTGTTTTTCCCCCCAGCTTTATTGAAACATAATAGATAATTAGTTGCTTATATTTACATTGTACAATTCAATGAGTTTTTTCAATTATAGTTGGCATACAATAATATATTAGTTTCAGTTGTACAGCATAGCGATTAGATGTCTGTATAACTCACAAAGTGATCACCTCACTAAATCTAGTACTCCTCTTCTCCCTTACATATTTATTAAAACATTAACTATTTTCCTTAAGCTACACTTTATGTCTCCATCTATTTTGTAACTATCCATTTGTACTTCTTATCTCTTTGCCCTTTTTTACCATCCTACAAAACTCCCCTCCATCTAGGAGCCCTCAAAATATTCTCTGTATGTATGAGTTTGTTTCAATTTTCATCGTTGTTGTTTTTCATTTTGTTCTTTAGATTACATGTGTACGTGAAATCATGTGATATTTGTCTTTCTCTATCCAACTTACTTGATTCAGCACAATACCTTCTAGGACCATCAAGGCAATATATTTTCCATCCTCTTCCTTTTACACTGAAGTGAGTCTCTTGTAGGCAGCATATGTAAGAATCTTGCTTTCTCATCCACTCAGCCACTCTATCTTCTGGTTGAAGCACTTAATTCTTTTCCATGTGAAGTAATTGTTGACAGGTATGTAGTTATTACCATTCTTTATTCCTTTTTTGATATATATTTTTTTCTATTTAAAGAAGTCTCTCCATCATTTCCTGTAATGCTGGCTTAGTGTTGATAAATTTCTTTAGCTTATTTTTGTCTGGAAAACTCTTTATCTGTCCTTCAACTCTAAATGATAGCTTTGCTAGATAAAACATTCTTGATTGTAGATCCTGAGCTTTTATCACTTTGAATACTTTATGCCAATCCCTTCAGTCCTGCATAATTTCTTTTGAGAAATTAGCTGTCAGTCTTATGGGTGCTCCCATGTAGTTAACTAACTGCTTTTCTCTTGCTACTTTTAAGGTTCTCTCTTTGTATTTAACCTTTGGTATTTTCATTATGATGTGTCTTGGTGTGGACCTCTTTGGGTTCATCTTTTTTGGGCCTCTCTGAGCTTCCTGGGGTTGTATGTCTATTTCCTTCACCAGGTGAGGGAAGTTTTCCATCATTATTTCTTCAAGTAGCCTCTTCAATTTCTTGTTCCCCTTCCGATATTTCTGTGACATGGATGTTTTTATATTTAATTTGTCCCATAGGCTCGTTAAATTATTATTATAGTCTTGGCTTCTTTTTCTTGCTGTTCTGATTGGGTATCCTTGGCTTCTTCATCCTCTGTATTGGTGGTTCGATCCCTTTCTTCCTCCTGTTGATTCCCTCTAATATACTCTTCATCACAGATGATGTGTTCTTCATTTCTGATTGGTTCTCTTTTATAATTTCCATTTTTATGTTTTTTACCTCTTTGTTAAAGTTCTCTCTGAGTTTATCTACCCTTCCCCTAAGTTCATTTAGTGTCTTTGTAACTAGTGTTTTGAACTTTACATTTATTTGATTGCTTGACTCCATTTTTCCTGAATCTCTGTTCTGTTCTCTCTTTCATATGGTTTCTGCTTTCTTGTCTTCTCATTTTGGCTGCCTTTATGTGTCTGTTTCTATGTACTAAGCAAAACTCCCAAGTCTCCAGGTCTTATTAGTGTGACTTTGTTATTAGATGTCCAGTGGCACAGTCCTGAGAGGAGTTCAGCTGCAGGCCAAGTTTAGCCCCAGTCTGTGCCCTTTTGGGCATAGCAAGCAATCTGCAGATGCTGGCTTATAGTTGCCTCAAGGGGCCACGCCAGAAACTGAAACTAGCTGCCACCAGTGTAGATCTTGGAGCTGCTCAGCAAGTAACATAGGACTGCTGAGGACACAACTGGCTACAGCTTGGATGGGGCTGCCAATTGGGGCAGGTGGAGTTTTAAGGAATCCTCTGGGTGAAGGTACCTCTGTTATCCAGTTTGATGACATCTCAGCTATGGCAGTGCTGTGTCTGCACATTGAGAATGGGGAGGGCTCAACAGAGGAACAATAGATACCACCAGCACTTTGGCCTGGGAGAAAGCCTTGTCTCTGGCCCTCACTCTGACAACTCAGTGTTTTCCTGTAACTCTCCTGTGCCCCTCTGAGCAGCCAACCCAGTATTGATGCTCAGACTGCAGCAGTCTGTCACAGTGAAAGCCTTTTTGCAGACATATACCCCTTTAAGAGGTGTATGCAGCTGCTGCAGCTGCCATAGCCTCTGTCCTACACAGCTGTTGGGGACCAGGCAGCCTCATGCCTTCCTCCCCTCCTACCTTCTACTAGTGCTGTGTGATTTCTTATTTCTCTCCTTAGTTGTAGTGTTTCTGTTCATCTAGATCTCAAGCAACTTTGATGCTGTTTGCTTCATGTTTCTTTCTCAACTTTGACTTGATTGCAAGAGGAATGAACAAAGTCTTTACCATCTACACCATTTTTTATCTTCAATTCTGTTTCCCCTTATTTTAATACACTTTCATGAGAATGTTCTTAACAATCCAGATCTTATGTTACTCTAGATTTAAAATGTTTGATAGATCACCATGCCTCATAACAGGAATTGCGCACTCAAAATGCCTTTGAGGGCCAGGCAGATCAATAGGTAACATGAACAAGAGAGTACCTAGACAATATAATAGGTCTTAGAGTGCTGAGAAGCCAATTAATTTAAAAACTTCCTCCTGAACAAAAGAAATGCATTGATGGCAACAATAACAACAACAACAAAAAACAACGACAAGTTTGTGCTCTCTGGGAAAATAGAATTCAAATCCAGATATAAGCATACAAAGCACCTCACAATCTGTCCCCTAATCATTTTCCCATTTGTCACCATTCTCAAAGAATAACATGCACTATTTACAAATAGTCAGAGACCCTCATTCCTCCACACCTCTGCCCCCAATACAAGCACACACTTTGGGATCACACCTGGTCATTTTCAGTATGCAAACCTATTTTACTTTATTTATTTATTTTTTTGCTTTTATAGAGAATTCCCTGCCATTTAAATATCCTCTCCTGCTGATTAATTATACTCTGAGCTTCACTGTATTGTTCCCTGTTCATAACTCAGTTTGAATACATTATAATTGTATTGCTATTATTTATTGATGTGAGCTTCTTAAGATATGCTCCAAGCTTCTTGGGGAAATGGACTGTGTGTTCTTCCTCTGTTAATCTATGGTACCCATCCCAGTGCCTAGTACATGTTTAATGAAGACACCTGAATGAATTTATTTTGCTTTTTAATTTGTTCACAAGACAAGCAATAACATTAACATTTTGTTTAATTATTTTTTGCTCTAAAACCTAGACTCCAGTGTCCCACTCAGAAAAAACTCACAGTAGTTATCTATTTAATATATGTTTAAGTTTTTTGGTAGCATTTTGACTATTGAAAATCATCTCCAGGACTTAGATTCTTTTAGTAATAGAAAGACTGAGTGTGTGGATTGTGAAGACTGTCAGAATAAAGACTTCTGGTTTAGTGAGAAAATTTTACAGACTGTATCACAGGTAGTGGAAATCTTGCTTCCATTCATTTACTACAAAATTTTGGTAAGATGATTTAATTTTTGTCTGCTCAAAGTAATTAATGATACATACTTTTTCACGTTGCTGTCAAAATATAATTAGGTACTTGACACAAAGTGTTGGCACACTGCTCAAAACATTGCAAGTATTGACCTCCCTCACAAACCAGGAAAATGGCTTACTCTTCCCTCTATCTCTCTGCTTGGCAGCTGAATCTTATGAATGTTGTCTTAGACATTATGTTTACTGCATAATATTTTTGAGATCTAAGCCAGGTGTGTGTAATTTTTAAGGTTTTAGAGAAAGAATTTCAAACTGTTGCTTTACCTAAAAATGTTTTGCCAGTTAGTTGGTTTCAATTCAAGTACTTTGCTCTACTTGAAAGTCCAAGTCTATCCTTAATCATATCAGAAACAAAAATCTCATTGAAGAAACTGATATGGTATTGGAATGTCCTTCACAGAAAGAGTCAGCATTTCCTGTGGATTGGAGAGAACAGGAATGCTGCAATCAGACTCTAAGTTAACATGCCTGTCAATACAAGGTAATCAGGTTGGGTTTAGGACATAAAGCAAGATGACATGCTAGCTTTTTGTCCATGTTGCATTTGAGCTGTTCGTTGACCATCTTCAAATGAAAAAGTAGTCAGGGAAAGACTTTTAACTTCAACCTCTTGGAAAACTACATGAAGGAGAGTAATAGAGTATAGTAACTTATATAAAAATAACATTTCTCATTAATGCAAACAAACTACCTCCATGTTCACTGGTCTGAATTTTTCTGCTCTGGAAATTCATGAAGAGCATTTGAACAATAAATAACAAAGCCTTACAAAATGAAACAAAACAAAAAACAGCTGCCAGCTGGCTTTATGCTGATGTAGGCAATCAGGTGCTAAGCAAATGTAACCAGAGCCCCAAATTTAGTTAGTTTTATGAAATCCAATATTTCACTATGTCTTGAGATTGCAGTATCTAGCCAGCCTGTTTAAAAACACCCTAAATCTATTGCTACATACAGAGAAATATATCATGCATCTAAGAGGAACTTACATATCATGAATATTTCTGCCACTAATTTTGCTCCCATTTCAAAGCCAGAATTTCTCCAGCAATATATATTCTTAAGTAACAAAAAGAAAGTTAACATATTCCTGTGACTCATGTTCCAAATCTGGCCTCAGTTCTTATGCTCCTGTTATCATGCAGTGCCTGGCACTCCTGGTGTGACTTCTCAGTTTTGTTTCTGACTTCTGTGTACAGTATATGATATTTCAATCCATTCTTACCCTGAATTTAACACATCTTAAAAATGAAAATCTGTTGTCAAACATGAATATGAGATGGGGAAATAAATGTATTAGATGTGAAGTATATATCTTCATTCCAATTTATTGACTTGATAAGAACAACTACCTTGAGCAACAATTCAAATCTCCTAAGCATTCACATAAAAAATCTTAGAAAAATTCTATTCCAATGCATTTCCTTTGTGGCAGCTTAATGGACTGCTTTAGTATGCCTATTCAACTCTTGGAGGACATGTTGGCTTTACAGAAAAAACTCAGTTGTGGTTTACCTGTTGTTCTTAATCACTTACCTTTCTGACTATTGCTTCTGATTAGAATTAAGCTGTCACTTCGCCACTTGATATTTGTATTGTCTAGATCCTTGAATTTGATATATTTTTCAGGAATCAAAATCAGCCACATAAGCATTAAACTTCTTTGCTTGGGAAAAACTCTGATCCCAGTATAAGAAACTCTTTCCTTTCTGTCATATGGAGACTATGCATTTAGAGTCTTGATAAGGTCTGTGCCAGTGCCCTTTGAAAAGCAAATGAAATGTAATTTTTAATCAAATTAGAGAATTAATTAGGCAGATGAGATTGCAGTTTTTCCTAGTGTTCTATTGAGAGTACATGAGTGGATAGCTGCCATTTGTCTCACAATCTGTCTCTTAATCTTATAGTTCCCCAGATATCAAATCAATGTTCGATAGTTATTTATTCTGGAACTGATAAAGTTCTCAAAGACAGCTAGCCCTTAATTTTTGATTGAGGACAATGATATTCAATATCACTCAAAAAGTGAGTGGTAAAGCTGATAATGGAAATCACATCTCTAGGACTCTCAGTTTAGGTTTAGGGTTTGGGAAGTTACTAACTTAGAAAACAATCAGATTATTCTAATGCAGAACATATTAAACATATATAATACAGAAGGATTTATAGCTGTGGTTAAAACAAAAATGTGGCATTGTTTAATTTACTTAAACTACAAAGGAAAAAATATATATTTATATTCTTATGTGTGTACATGTGCTTGTGCACATATATTCAGATATTATCTGAATTATGAGATGACTTATAATAGTAGCTTGAGGATTTCCACTATTAATAATTAATGAGGAAAATTTTCAAATACAGTTACTCGGAACTTTTTTTAAAAGATTTTGATTCAGGGTTTGGGTGGAGCGCAGTCATGTTTATTTTCTTCCAAAACCCCTCTCAAAATTCTAGTACAGATAACTGTGGACCATACTTTTAATTACACTGACTTATAAGGTCTGTTCTCATTCTTACTTTGGGTAAATCTGTTACTCTAAGTAACACCTTCATACTGCCAGCCAATAGAGCTTATCCTTAGATACCACTGGCTAGTCATAGGAAAAGAATAATGTGGATTTAGATCCTCGAGAATTGAGTAATGTTGCATTTGAGATTTGAATTGAAGAATATACAGAAAGCCAAATTATAACAACTGAACTCAGAAAGCATCTTGGGGATAGTACTTTGATTTAAGTCTTTTCTGGACTTTTAAAGAGGCTCTGGGCTTTAGAAATGTGATAATATACTTGCTCTCTTTTTATAGTTAAAATGTACTTCATATCAGATTTTACAGAAAGCTCCCAAATTTTAGTTATGGCTATACTTATATGATTAAATATATTATTTAATGTAGTTTAGGTATGACTAAAGGAAGGAGAGGAAGTAAGGAGCTAAACCACAGAGTTCGGTCTGTGTTTAAGGATTTGTGAGAATAAAAATTTAGACTTATCTCAAGATTGATTTTACTTTTGTTTATTCTCGAAATAATTAAGAGCTAGCATAATGGGCATTAAAGGTGCAAGACAGGAAATGTGGCTCCCCATTGACACCCTCATGGAATTTGTATTCTCATGGAGTTTACACAAAGTTTGATTGTCTTAGTATTTTATGTGGAAGGTGTCTTTCGAGTGCAAGGGGCTCTGAATTGAGAGGGTGCTGTATTTTAAACTACTGCAATGTCAGTACCCACAAACTATTTACACAACCCCAAAAAAGAAATAATTCTGTTATTCAGCAAGTCAAGTCCTTCGAGTATAAGATCAAGGTTCCAGTGTTTGAAATAACAACCGGCCAGCACTTGAGGAATCTCTTCTTTTTAGCACTTGTGCTGTAAGATCTGGGTATTTTTCATTGTTTCTTCACAGACTCATTTGGGTAGCTATGTCCACCCCAGTTTTTTATATTAATTTTTCAGAGCACACGACTTCAGATCAAAGCTGCTGCCATGTAGGTGAAAGTAAAATTATGCTACTGTGGACTAAAAGAGTGGAATCTTTCTTTTATGATGCCAGAAATCAGTGGTGGAATTCAAGTATATTGGAGATCCTGGATTGTGGAATCCCTCTCTACCCCATTATCACACCAATTTTTCTTCTGTGGGTTTTAATTTTTCCTGTCACCACAGATGATTCCTTTGTTTTTAAAATCTTATAGTGGGTGTGCCACATCTGTATTTGCAAAGAAAGAAGTAAAGGTTGCACTAGCTTTTGGGTAGTATAAAAGTGCTGAAGGAGGGGCAGGGGATGCCAGGATACTGAGCTAAAAGCAACCAGAAAGGGAGACTACCTATAAAAATGAACACTAATTACATAATAAAGGTTCACCAAGCCTGTTCTAAGTCCATAGAAAACAAAAGATGTCAGGATTAAGATTTTTAAAGACATTTCAGGTCCAAATGCAAAATATGGTTGGAGATAAGAAGACCATGAATGTTCTCATGTGTCTGTAAGTAATGTTTCTCTGTGAGCATTTAACTGATGGTCATAATTTAGAAGTGAAACTATGTACCTTTGTTTCCTAAGTAGAGTTAATCATGTTATCAATAGTGTTGACAATGTTTGGGAGTGTAAGAAGGAAGTGTGTGCTCTCTTAAGTGTTCTCTCTGCCATGTTGTAGAGTTGCAAATGGGAGACAGGAAAGGTAGAAATAACCTGGAGTTTCAACCCGATGGGTTGATGTGGAACCTCTGGAGAAGTTGTGAGGTCTAACTTCCCATTCTTGCTAAGTAACTTGAAGGAAGAAAACCCTTTAATTCCCAGACTGTGGGTTATTTGGGATCTATTATTTTAGCACATTCTCAAGTAAGAAATTTCAACCACTGTGTACTGGTCCCCCATTCTAAGAGTAGAACTATATAAATTTATCCTGAAATCCCAATCTATCCTTGCCTTTTTTTCTTTGCAACTATCAAAGTATGAGGTTACACATAAACAAACACTATGGAAAAGAACAGTTGAGGGACACCAGGGTTTAGACATATGTACCTAAATCTTAAAGTTCAAGAAGATTTCCTGAGGTCATGTAGTATTGTTGATTGCTGTTTTTTTCTCCAAATAAATGTTAAACTCTTTGTATGGTTTGTACATATTTGTCACATTTGTCATATATGCAGCATATATGACTTTGTTTATGGTATCCTATACAGAAATGTTATATATTTTAGGTTAGATTTCACTTGATTTACATATTGATCTTGGCCATTATAAATTTTGCCTTAGTTTGTTTGTTTTAGACTTTAGTTATTAAAAAACAACTGCTTCAATGAGACTGCCTGAATAAAATGCTGATGCAGCTACTTTCCAGTAAATTGACTTAATCTTAATTTGAGAAATTGAACAAAACAAGCAAACAAAAACTGTTAGACATAGACAACAGTTCAGTGGTTACCAGAGGAAAAGTATATAAAGGTAAAGGGGGTCAAATATATGGTGACAGAAGATTTCACTTTGGGCAGTGAAAACACAAAGCAATATACAGATGATGTATTTTTGAAATGTATACGCGAAACCTATGTAATTTATTAACTAATGTCACCCCAATAAATTTTAAAAAATTGACTTAATCTTTCTAAGCTTCAGATTTTCTAATTATAATATTGAGATAACTATAAATGCCATCTCATTAGATTATTGAAAAATTAAGTGAGATAGTTTACAAAAAACACTTAGCACTTATTAAATTCTCACCAAATGGAAAGTATTATTAAATGTTATTTTTTTTTAATTAAATGTTATTTGAATTTTCCACTACCCTGGATTATCTAGATCACATCTCTATTCCATCAAGAAAATAACAATCATTAAATAACAATAATAATTATTAAAAAGACAACAAACACATTTATTGTTTATTATGTTCTACACACTGTTATAAGAGCCCTATTTACATGTTAAGTAATTTAATGTTTAGAACAGCCCTCTGAGGTAAGAACCATACTGCTGGCATTTATAGATGACAACGGGAACAAAAAATCCAAGCCATGGTGTCTTTTTTTGACAGCTTTTTTTCAGGTTTGTGCTTTGGCACTTTTTATTAGATGGTATTCTTTGTGGTCTTCAGTTATTTTCAATTTTTAAATTGAGATAAAGAAATAAGAGATAAAATTTTTTTCTTAAAATAATTTTTAAAAAGTAGATTAATATTTTAAATATTACTTTTATATTTAAGAAAAATTATTATTTGATTTTTCTTTTTCAAATTCAGTATGTATAGGATGTAGAAACCAAATGCCAATTTTCAATTTGGGCTGTAGTTCTGTTATAATATCTATCAGAAGCTAGATTCATTGTACTGATTAAACCAATCTTGGTTTTAGTCTAGCAGCAAAATGATAAAACAAACACACCTGCTTACCTTCAGTTTTACTTAAACTTTGCTATAACAGTCTGAATACGATGTCCAGGCTTGCAGTGGTTCAGCTCCACTTTCTCCATGGGACAAGTCAGATCCCGGAGCTCTGCTTCCCTTTGCTAAGCTCCAGGGAGATATAGTCATTGATGTCTTAAGCTCAATGGGTGAGTGTAGCTTGGAGTACATATTGGTGATTATTTGAGCTGCTTTATGGATTGGATTACAAGTTGTTATTTTCTTTTTACACCTTTTTAAAAATAGTTTCCTGGAATTGTGTGACTTAAATATTCAGCTTCTAACTATAGATTTTATATCTTCAAAAATCTCAAAAGTGGTTACAATGAAACTTACAAAACTTCAGTTTTGCAGCTTCATCTTTAGAAGTGCATAGTTTTAATGTTTAACTGTGTGACACAAATACTATTTTAAAAATAAGCCGTATTTATCTCTCCATATGGTGTGTGATGCCTTCAGTCTCATCTACCTAGTTGCTAACTGCCTGTAAAGACCTTGATGCAAGATGGTTTTGCCTGAGTATAATCCTTATTTGACTGGGTTTTCATTTTGTTTAAAAATGCCACCTGAATTTTTTTAATTCACCTTCATTAAAATGTGTCTATTTAAAATGCAGGGCAGGAATAGTCTTTATTGTTGATTGTTGATTGGGGTCTCATTCACTCACTGTTCCTTTCAAGGAATAAATTAACAACAGATAAGGTCAAATAAGAGCAGGACCAACCTAAGTGGTACAAATGACAGCCAGTGAAGCAGAAAGCTTGATTAACATCTGCTGAGTCAGAGTCTGCTCAACAAACCAAGAGAGAGAAGCCAGTGATGGTTCTACACAGCACAACTGGACTAGGTGTGGAGAATAGACAAGTGGTTCCCTTATTTAGAAGTACAACTCAAAGTATACTTCTTCCACAAAAACTTCCTTAATTCCTTCTCTCAATTCTTTTTTTAAAATTTAAGATGAAATAATCTCTTCTTCTGTAAATATCCATAGCACAAAATATAATAATTATAACAATAACCATTTGAGTGCTTTCTATGCACAGATTATCTCATTCAACTAAAATTTTTAATTTAACTTATTTTAATTATTGAAAGTCTCATAGCACATGTCTGGCATATAGATAACACAATAAATGATTGTTGAAAGAAAAAATAAAGAAATAATGAATGATATGAAACAGTGAAATACTTCCTTTCAGTGACTTTATTTTCAATTTAATCTGGTTTCTATTTCAAAGACAAAACTTGGTTTTCTCTCTCCTTTCTCTTCTCATTTTGCTCTCTTCCATGATACTTTAGAATTAATATCTTTTTCCCATTCTTGTGTCTCATTCCTAAAAAGTATAGTTTTGAGGCTAAATTATGAATTCTACGGAGGTTTTAAAATGCCCCATCTCTCTATTCCAATTGAAATGACCAAACCCAGGAATGTAGACAAGCAGAATCTGAGCGCTTTCTCTATAATACAGCTCTGCTTATTTCATGAATGTGTTCATTAATCTATCAGCACACGAGGACATCTAGGTCTAAAGGAGCTCCAAAGTACTGCAGCTCAAGATGTATGAACACAAGGGAGTGCTATCTTTACATCTAACTGAAGCCCCAACAGGTCTTCTAAACACAGGAGAGAGATAGGGGCAAACTTTCCTAGGCAAAAGAAAATTGAAGACTAAATTTGGTGTGAGATTTAAATTTGATACCCTGTAGTGCTGCTGACTGCTGTTGTCCTTGGGTAAATACTTTTAGGGTATGTTTCTTAGGCAATAAAATGAGAAGGACATTTTCCAAAGTTGAGAAAAGGGGTCTAAGAAATACGATGCCTGTGATCATCAGCAACAGAAGAATGGAGAAGATACCAACACAAGAGGGAATGAGTCTAAGGACCTTTAACTACACCTGGTAGATTAAAAAGAACCGTTGTTTGCAACAGAAAAGAAAGTTCCCTTTATTTCACGGTATAATTAACAAGGTTGATATAATGGATATTATTGTGTCTGGTCCCCTATCAGCTAACATGCCTTTTTCTCAAAAATATACCGCAAATGTACAAAATCTGGGATTGTAAAATGCAAAATTTTTATAGCCTGCCCAGAAGAAATAGCATTAATGACAAATCATAACTAAAGTCAAACGATTTGGACATTTGTAAAGAACAAAACACAATATCTTATATAAATGTTCTGTCAAAGGATAAATCAGAACTAAAAATACAAAAAACTACAAATTTCAAAATACTACAAAACACAAAAACAAGAACCAAATACATTTAAAAAGGCATGGGTTCTTGCCAAAGCTTTTATTGGGCACAAATTCACAGCCTAAGATTTTATATTGGTTAACAAAAATAATAAAAATAATTTAACCAATTATTCAAAGTGAAAAGCTAGAAGAGAGGTAAGAGAACACAAAGAAACAGAAAAGATAGATCAATAAATATAGGGACAAAATTAAGAAATTTATACATAGAAATGGTAAAAATTAAATAAAAATATTCAGACCTACTCATAAAGACAAATAAGGACACATCCAATTGTTAACTAGCTTAATAAAGAAAAAAAAAAAGAAAAAAAAAACTACAACTTTTAATTTACAAAGATCTAACTATATATACAAAGTATAAAAAAGATAATTCTGTGTATGAATTTGTGTTAATAAAAATGAATTATTTTTTAGAAAAATAGCACTTTAGAAAAAATAATGGCCATAATTCAGGAAGAAGTTGTGGATTGGGCAGAGTAATAAATGCTGAATCTCAGTATTGTCTATTCAACTACATATTTAGTCTCTCAAAGACATCTCAAACCAAACTCTGTCAAATGGAATGGCTGATTTTTCTCCCAGAAAACCAGCTCTACCCACAAGCTTTCTCAGGATATGAAACATCTCTCCTTCCGTTATCTCAGGATAAAATCCTTGCAGTCATCATTAGCATTTCCCTCCCTCACATTTAGCATTACCTTTGCTTTTGTATCCAGAATCCGATCTCCACCTTTTGTATCCAGAATCCGATCTCCACCCACCATCTCCACATCATAGCCCTGACCCTCTCTCAGCTGGATTACTGTAATGGTCTCCTCCGGGTTTTCTCTCTTTAGCTCTAGATTCTTTAAAATTTAAATAAATCAGATTACTGATTACAACTCTTCTGTGCTGCCCATCTTGTTCTGGGTGAAAGTCAAAGCCATTACCATCATCTCCCAGCCCTGTGTGATCTGGTTCCCAGTTCCCTCTCTAACCAGCCTCTCCTCCTACTCTTCCTACCACACATATGCCCAAGTTTTGCATCTGCTACCCCATTGCCTGTGTGAGTAAGTATGGGTAAAAACTTTTGCAGCTAATCTGAAGATCTGTATCAAAATCCTTGAAAAATGTACATACTCTTTATTCCAGCGTTTTTTTCTGAATTCATGATGCAAACACAAGTTTTACTTTTATAAAAGTAATAAGTAAATAATAAATTATGGTATATGCATTAAAAGGTACAACTATAATTAATGATAAAATGCTTAATTTATAACAATGGGTAATTTTTACTCTATACTTTTGCAACTATGTTAAGATACAGTATATGCATTATAAACTGACTTTTAAATATACACTATTTATTACATTATATTATATTATATTACATCATATTATATTATATTATATTATATTATATTATATTATATTATATTAATAATCTGATACAGATGTCGTGTAGCCATTCACAAAACTGAGTTAAAGAAATACATCTCTTTATAATTGGATTAAGCATGGATTTAAACACTTTATTTGATATTCTCCTCTATATTTCCCCAAATTTTAAAATACAATTATTGATTTTAATCAGAAAGTTATAATCAGAGTAAAAATAATTGAGGAGACCTTACATAAGAAACTCTTTAAAAAGTCCATGAAATATATATCGATATGTTATTATCATTATTGGTAATAATATCCATTTATTGAGTTTTTATTACAAGTGACAATCACTCACATAGTCTTCAGTATTATTTTAAAGCAAACAACAATTGTATTGTTTTGTCCCTTTAACAGAAGAGAATACTGAGGAACGAGCCCAGTGCATTATACTAATTTTACCCTGGGTGCACAGTGGTTCCGACTCTACACCCTTCACATGCATGTGTATAAATGTGTATCTGCATCTTCACTTCACGAATAAATTGTAAACCCTTTCAAAAGAGAGTAGGTGTCATAAGAGAACAAACATTAAACATTTTCCAAACATATTTTTATATAAAAGATCTTTTATTTTATAAGATGATATCTTGTATGTGTGTGTGTGTGTTTTCATTTTGATCTCTCATCTGTATGTGTATAGCTGTTTTCAAATCCACAATCCCAATTGTCTAGTACCTGTCTACTCAGCATGATGTCAGGGTACCAGCTGCACTGGCCTCAACAGGGAGCTTGTCGAAATGCAGCATCTCTTCCCCATTCCTAGATTTTCAGAATCTGAATCTGTCTTTGGACAAAGTCCCAGATAGTTTGGAGGCATGTTAAAGCTTGAGAAGCTCTGGTCTAAAACTTCCTTAAAGCATCAAATGAAGAAAATCTTTTTCTCTCAGTTTTTTTTGTGTAAACTGATTCTGATTCATTATCCTTAGAAGTACCAGAATTATTTTATTTTGCTATCTCTTCTGTGAAGTCTTGCTCTACGGCATCTCATACAGAGCATCTGGCTTAAAGGAATCTGAAGTAAAACAAATGAACTGTGGTTTTCATAATACTAGAGAGACATGATTTATTTTTTCATTTTTTTGTTTTTGCCATCTGTGAGTTCACCTTGATATCTGGCTTCGTTTTCAGCACCCACTTCTTGTGTGGACTTTATTCGCTGTGAGGTACACATGGAGAGGGACTCTGTTCCCTGCACTCTGGAGATGGCTCAATGACACCAGCAACTACCTCTGTTGGCTGAGAAGCAAGTTATGCCTTAGAAGCTGCCAGATTGTCTTCCTTCTTGCATTTTACCTGCCATACTTGAAACAGTTTCTCATCTGTGGAAAGCACCAGGTTCTCAGAGTGGAGGACTCCCAAATTTCACTTTCTTAAATTTTTTCTGGAACTTATGTTTTGAGTGCCCAACTCTCAGAAAAATTACCTGATATAAAACAATTCACATAGTAACACTCACATAACTTATAATTTACAAGGTGGTTCACACATGCTAATCTCATATACAGTCTTATGAAGTAGGTATTATTGTTATATTTCCTAAGTAAACTAATTGTGCCTCAGAGAGGCACTGCTCTGAGTGTCGCCTTAGTGAAGGATAGAGTCCCATGTCCCATATCAAGATCCCTGTCTGAGGTCCTGGCCCCAAGACTGGAAAATTAAAGATAGTCAAAGGTGATTAGACACTCAAATGGCAGGGTAAAATTGAGCTTTACTGCTTTTCGGTCACATCAGATCCCTCTCCATAGTTATGCCCTCTTTCATCCCTTTGTCTAAAACTGCAGCCTTTGGGACCTATCCAAGCACCAGCACGTTATCTTCAGTCACAAATGGTTGCTCTATAAAAGGGATGTTTCTTTTTATCTCGAATGAAGCATCAGTTAACTAATATTTAGAGTTTTTGTATTTATGTTCATTAGTGAAATTAGCCTATTCTTTTTTTTGAACTGTCCTCTTTCAGAGTTATAATCCTGCTGGGTTTTTTTTTTTTTTCCTATCTCTGCTTTCTTTTATGGGAGAAAAAGAATGGAAGCATCTTCTTTAATCCTTGTCTTGTCCTTCAGATTTGCCATATTGTGCTGTCATTTCATATCTTCAATTCATCAGTTCTCACTTGGGTTCCCTAATATGCCAGATCACACAGTATTTGGTTTGATACCTTATGCTTGTCCAGAAGCTACCCTCCAGGGTCAGTGGGTGCCACCAACTTGCTCCCTCACATCTTATAGGACGTATTCAGACAGCTAGCTCCACCTCATACATTTGTAGCTCAGCAATCATATTTGTGTATTTGTTTTGTTGTAATGGGTTTTGTCTTCCTCTTGGTCTGATCTCTTGTTGTGGTACTCTGTTTATTACCAAGGACAGGATCTGGCCTTTAATTTGCCTACTACCTCATCTTCTTTCTGTTCAGAGCTTGAAATTCAGGCTTGTGTCTTGGATACTGACATTGGTTAAGAGTGATGGCTGTCTTTTGTCAAGTATCCTTCTCTCTCTACCTGTCTTGTGCTATGTTCTCCCTCTGGTGTACCTGTCATTTTGTCCTTGATAGCAACGGTTTACGTGTACTATGATTTATGGAAGATGATCACTTGAATATTGTGTTCACCTTGAAGGTATCTACCCCTCTGTTTTCTTCATCCAACTCCCTTATCCATCCCCTGCCCTGTTCCATGTTGTCCCCTTAGCAAGAAAGTCTAATTCTAGGTCTCATTCACTTCCTGTAGTTATTTATGCCCTGACTAACCTCCTTAATAAGACAGAAGATAACTAGAGAGAAAAGTGAGAGTGAAAATGTTTAACAACAAACTTCAAACTTCACAATTTTTTTCTGTTAGTGTTGCGATGAATAGTAATATATGATGAGAACTGAATCACACTAAAACATCATTGTCTGTCCTGCCCTTTTCAATCCTTGACAGAAGGTAGGTTTCTAGAAATATGTCTAGTGGCTCTTTTCTTATTTTCTTTTTCATAATTTCTCACCATTTTTATGACACAGTGACTTGAGAGTGGGTAATAGGATGCATTCCTGTTACTCTGAGGGTATACAAGAATATTGAGATTTATTCATTATTTGATACCGTCACTGACCCTACAAAAATAGCCTATTCAATGTGATCAACTTCTTATCCAGAAGACAATAACATATGTTGGGAAACTTTCCTTCTTCTTTCTCTTCCTCTTCCTTTATTCTTTTCTTTCTTTTTTTTTCTCCTCTTCCTTCTTCTTCTCTTCCTCATTTTTTCACTCTCTCCCAATAATGTAGTTGATAGGAACAAAATCTGTAAATTTAATATACCAGAAATTTCAAACAAACTCTCAAATGTGGGAGGGTAATTCATAAATCCACAATCATCTTTTTACAAATATTACATAAAATCTAAGTCTTCTATGATGTTTCTAAACAGGTTAGCTTGGAGAAATCAATAAAGATTCAAGTATTAGTTATTATACATGATTTCATATAGGTATCCCAGGTTGTTCAGTCTAGTGAATGCTCTGTCTTCTCAGCCCTGCTCTCAACTATCCACTACAACATTATTAGCAACAGCAGAACATACATTACCCTCCAGCATTGACCAGGAAGTCCATCCCTTAGTTCCTTTAAAGGCTTCTTGCATCATTGTGATGCTTTTCTAAGTTAGTAGGCATGCATAAATGACTCTTCACTGTGTCTGGGTCAAAAACGTATGAAACCCTGTTTAGAAATCCTAGTTCCTCTAAAAAGTTCCTGACGTGAATCTTGAATTTGCAGGCATCATTTAAGTTCCTTTAGAATAATAAACTATGGTTTGTGACATGCTTGCTATCCCTGAGATCTAGGACTCTAAATACATTGACAGTACGCCTTAACTTACCATTGTCAATACATTCTGTGACTTTATGCAAGACGACGTATAGCAAAACCAATTTTACCATAGGTTAATTGTTACAAAAAAGAATTAAGTTCCTTTGGTGTCTCATCAATGTAATAATGAAATAATATTGCATGAAACAACAATATTTGAGAACCCACTGCACTTCATACCTTCTTTAAATTTTTGTCCTTTCATGATCTCACTATGTTTTCAATTATAGCAAAAAGAAGAGGGACTGGGAAGAGCTTGGTATTTTCCACTTGGAGTTTTCTTTGGGCAGGTTCCTAATTGGACTCTATGTAGACCACTGGATAGAAGGAGAGACTGAAGATTAAATAGAGAGAACTATTTCAGAAAAAACTATTGGGGTACTAAGACCAAATTTGTCCGCAGAACTGTGCATGTCTTACAGAGCAAGAGGTTTTCTGCTTCATTTCTTCTCAGTATACACATTTACACTTCTACAATCACATCTTCATCTCCAGGATATCAGCGTACTGGACACTGTGATACTGTGAGACTCAATGGGATATGGCAATTGAGTCCAGATAACCAGTTCCAAGATGATAGGGCATCCTCAGAAACACTCAGAGTGGCAAAGTCTAATAAAAGCAGCAAAAACCACAGGCCAGGAGAGGTAGAGTCTAGGAGAGTCAACATGGGTAGAGAGGAAAGGTAAAGAAATTACAGAACTCTAAGGCAACCAACCAGTAGCTGATCAGAATTATTTGTGAAGCACTCTCAATATCCCTTGTTAAGGCTTAGCAGACACTTTAGGGCTTGCTCTGAGCTTTTGACTTTCATTAGCATATAATGTTACATTGAATCTTAGGTTACATTAAATAACTTTTCTTTTACAATATTTTTATTCAAAAGTTAATAATATTATGGCTTTGAGCCTTTAGGGTCATCTTTTTCTTTGGCTCTAGTTTTTAAATGCAGTCAATATTTCCAAACATACCCTAGGGCAGTGAATGCATTAACAGTATATGTTGTAGCCCAAGTCTCATTTCCAGTGTAGAATTTATGATGTTATTTCGTCTGAAATACAATTTTAGAAAATATAAAAATGAACTGGAGACTGGCAATCAGTTTTTTAGTACAAGGTACCATGTCACAGTCAGCTCTCCTGTCCTGCTTAAGTAGAGACACCATGGGCTTAATAAGCAGAGTCCCGGGACCATAGTTGGATGTATTTTTATGCCCGTGAATGGGAAAGTTCATGCCTATGAGGTTATATGTCAATACTAAGAAGAATAATTTGTAACCAGTTATGAAATTCAAATGAGACAAAGGAACCATGGGGAACTGACATGTGACCTATGGATGTGGGCAATGGAAGATAAATCTGGCAGAATTCTATGGAGTTGAAATAGTGATTATAAAATATTAGTCATTTGTAGGTTCAGTTTAGTGAATAAGCCAATAGAAAACTTTGAGCAATATGTTTAGGTACAAGAAAGTTAAACAGCATTACTCAAAGCATGTGATTCCAGTTTGACATGCATTTGATCTTTTCCTATAAAAAATTCCATAGTGCATCTTCCAGTTCTGGACTATTAACTTATTGACACATACTTTCCTGAAGCAGAGTGACTTGGAAAGAAAACCTCTAAGCCAGACTTCTCTGTCAGATATGCTAAAGTGTTTTCCATACAAATAAACTATAGTGTGTCCAAACAATTTCCTCCATGCAATTTGAATGTGCTCTAACATAGAAAATATAGTGATTTCCAGCCAGATGGATGTATAGTAATAGTAATCACCTCACAGAGATTAAATTCACTAGAACTGCAGGGTGCTTCATAGGAGGGTAAGTAATCCTTACTGTCACTCAATGACAAGATAAAGAGTAACTGGAAGCAGGAGTGGCTCAGAATCCATTATTACCCTCCAAAATCTTGGGTCTCCGTACATCTTCCCTATTTCATTAGCAGTATCATCTTCCACAGTCTCCAAGCCCAAATCCTGTAGTCATTCTTCTTTCTCTATCACCCTTACCTGTTCATCTAATGAGTCTCCACTCTATATCTAGCATGTAGAGGGCTGGGGTTTTAAATTATTTGGGGAGATGGGTGTTAAGAAGTCGATGAGCCAAAAAAGAAAAAAACCTACCATATAGTAAAAAGAGTTAACACAATTTCTGGTACTAGAAGGTCTTAGTGCCCTTGGTTATGGCCCTCAACATTAAAAATTTAAAACTCTAACCTCTCAAAAAATTTATCCAATTATATTCAAATTTATGTGTCCTATTTCAATCTTTATCATTTATCACAATTTCCCAGTGCTGCCAGATCTTTAAAAATCCAAATTTAAGTTCTATCATTCTTTAAAAAAAAAACAAACCCAAAAACTGATTCACAGTCACTTCCACATAGTGTACAGCTTCTTAGCTTAAACTCTGGTCAATTCTGTTTTCCAGGCCGGAATTTCATATATAGTTTTTAAAACAAGTAATTAATTTTTATACTTGACTATCTGTAATCATGCTCTTTCAACTTCATGTAATTTTCTCCCTTTCCCAATCAATCCTACACACCTACCAGCTTCATATCCTCTACCTTTCCCCACTTCCTCTTAGTTCACCTTGAAACTTTCTTTTCAATGGCAGAGTCAATTCCTGACTCAATTCTTTCCTAATTTCTTCATGCAGAATTAAGCATGTCCATATTTTTGATCTGATGGTCATTTTATTTAAATTGCCCATCACCATAAGCCATTCATTATATTATCATTAACTCTTTGTATATATCTGCCTCCTTTGCTACATTGCAGAGTTAAAACCTGTTCATGCCTTTATCCTAAACTCTTGAACACTGTTTGGCAGTTAGTGCTCAACACATATTTAAATAAATTAAAAATAAAGATTAAATTAATTTATCAGTTTACTTTTCAAGGCATTAGTCTTCAAATACATGGTTAATGCATATTTTTCGTGAATTCCAAACCCTAAGTAATGACATTCAGATACATATTTCTGCTTATCACTGCCTCCAGTCCTGAGAGTTTTGAGGATTGGTTTAAGTATAGAAGAGTTTCCAAAGAGAGAATGGTAAAACAGTTATAATAACCAAACAAACCATTCTTTCTTTAAGTTCTTATATTTAGGATTTTAGAGGGAAAATGAAAATGCCTGTAGGAAAACCTAAATTTCTGCAACTGTCTCCTAATTGATATCCCTGTGTAAGAAAGCCTTTCCTGTAACTTGAACTGTCCCATATGGTAGCTAATAGCCTCATGTAGTTACTTAAGTTTCAATTTAATTAATTAAAGTTATATAAAAATAAACATTTAATTTTTTTGCAGCACTAGTTACATTTCAAATGCTCAGTAGCCACAAGTGTTTAGCGGTCAACATGTTAAACAGTATAGACATAGAACATTTGTATTCATCATCACAAAAACTTCTGCTGAACAGCAATGATCTATAAGATTTTCCAAACTACTGGAATATCCATCTTTTTATTATTTATTTATTTATTTATTTATTTATTTATTTATTTATTTATTTATCTATTTATCTATTTATTTATTTGTTGTTTATTTGTTATTTTTTAATTGATAGTTGACATTTAATATTATTTTATATTGGTTTCAGGTGTAGAGCATAGTGGTTAGACATTTAAATAACTTATGAAATGATCCCCTTGATTAGTCTAGTACCCACCTGACATTATACATAGTGTAATATTACAATATTATTGACTATATTCCTTATACTGTATTTTACATCCCCATGACTATTTTGTAACTATCCATTTGTACTTCCTGATCCCTTCACCTTTTCAACAAGCTGCCAAACCCTCTCCAATCTGGCAACCCTCAGTTCATTCTCTGTACCTATGAATCTGTTTTTTTGTTTGTTTGTTTATTTTGTTATTTAGATATCACACATAAGTAAGATCATATGGCATTTGTCTTTCTCTATCTGACTTATTTCACTTAGCATAATGCCCTCTACATCCATTCATGTTGTTGCAAATTGTAAGATTTCATTTTTTATGGCCAGGTAATATTCTGGGGTGTGTGTGTGTGTGTGTGTGTGTGTGTGTGTGTGTGTGTACTGCCATTTCTTTATCTAATGGTCTATTGATGGGCCTTTAGGTTGTTTCTATATCTTGTTATTGTAAATAATGTTGCAATAAACATAGGGGTGCATGTGTATTTCAAAGTAATGTTTTGGATAAATACCCAGAAGTGGAATTTCTGGATCATAAGGTAGTTCTATTTTAAATTTTTTGAGAATACTCCAAACTGTTTTCTATAATGGCTACATCAATTTTCAATCCTATCAATAGTGCATGAGGGTTCCCTTTTCTCCTCATCCTCACCAACACTGTTGTCTGTTGATTTACTTATGACAGCCATTCTGACAGGTGTGAAGTGATATCTCATTGTGGTTTTAATCTGCATTTCTTTGATGATTAGTGACCTTGAACATCTTTTCATATGTCTATTATTGATCATCTGTGTGTCTTTTTTGGAAAAATGTCTATTCAGGTCCTCTGTCCATTTTTTAATTGGATTGTTTTCTTTTGCTTGTTTTTTGTTATTGAGTTACATTTCTTTATACATTTTGGATATTAGCTCCTCATCAGATGTATCATTGATGAATATCTTCTTTCATTCAGTGGGTTATCTTTTTGTTTTGTTGATGATTTTCTATGCCGTGCAAACCTTTTTTAGTCTGATGTAATCTCATTTGTTTCTTTTTTCTTTTTTACCCTTGCCCAAGAAAGAATGTCAGAAAAAATAATTCTAAGAGCAATGTGAGAGAGTTTACTGCCTATGTTTTCTTCTAGGAATTTTATGGGTTTGGATCTTACATTTACGTCTTTAATTCATTTTGAGTTTATTCTCATATATGGAGTAAGAAGATGGTCTAGTTTCATTATTTTGCATATATCTGTCCAGTTTTTCCAACATCATTTATGAAATAGACTGCCTTTACCCCACTATATATTTTTGCTCACTTAGTTGTAGATTAAATGACCTTTAAGATGTGGGTTTATTTCTGAGCTTTCTATTCTATTCCATTGATCTATGTGTCTGTTTTTATAATAGTACCATGATGTTTTGATTATTATCGCCTTGTAGTATAGTTTGATATTGAGTATTATAAACCTCCAATTTTGTTCTTCTTTTGCAAGATACCATGCTATTCAGGGTCTTTTATGGTTCCATATAAATTTTAAGATTCTTTGTTCTTGTTCTGTGAAAATGTCATTCACATTTTAATAAAGTTTGCATTGAATCTGTAGATTGCTTTGGGTAATATGAACATTTTAATGATGCTAATTCTTCCTATTCATGAGCACAGTATATGCTTCCATTTATTTGGAAAGAAATCTTCAATTTCTTTCTTCATTGACTTGTAATTTTATTAAGTACAGGTATTCTATTTCTTTGATTAAACTTCTCTCTGGGGATTTTTTTCAATGTAATTGTAAATTGAATTGTTTTCTTAATTTCTCTTTCTGATAGTTCTGCATTTATTGCTATGACCACATAATTTTTATCTTTCATTTGTTTACGTGGTGTATCATGTTAATTGATTTGCAGATACTGCACCAAACTTGCATCCCAGGAATAAATCCCACTTGATCATGATGTATGATATTTTAAATGTATTGTTGAATTCAGTTTGCTAATATTTTGTTAAGGATTTTTGCATCTATGTTCATCAGGGTTATTGGTCCATATTTTTCTTTCCTCTTTCTTCCTTCCTTCTTTCCTTTATTTATTCCTTCCTTCCTTCTTTCCTTCCTTCCCTCCTTCCTTCATTCCTCCTTTCCTCCCTCCCTCCCTCCCTCCCTCCCTCCCTTTCTCTCATTTGTCTCAAGGCTCCTTTTTAATTCTTCCTTGATCTCATTTATAACTCATTCATAATTTAGTAACCTGTTATTTAGCCTCCATGTGTTTGTGTGTTTTTCTGTTTTTTAATTGTAACTGATGTCTAGTTTTATTACCGTTGTGGTCAGACAGAATGCATAAAATGATTTCAGTCTTCTTAAATTTATTGAGACTTATTTTGTGGTCTAGCTTAGAAAATATTCTATGTGGTCTAGCCTGGAAAATATTCCATGTGTACTTGAAAAGAATGTATATTCTGCTGTTTTGGGGTAAAATGTTCAAAAACTACCCATTAAATTAATCTGGTCTACTGGGTTATTTAAGGCTGCTGTTTTCTTGTTGATTTTCTGTCTCAAAGACCTAGTGTCAGTGGAGTATTAAAGTCCCTTGCTATGACTGTATTACTGTCAATCTCTCCCTTTATGTCACTCAATATTTGCTTTATATATTTAGGTACTCCTATGCTGGGTGTATAGACATTTACTAAGGTTATATGCTCTGTTTTTGATTGATCCTTTTATCATTATGTAATGTCATTTTTTGTCTCTTATTACAGCCTTTGTTTAAAGTTAATTTTTTTTTAAGTATTGGTCCTCCATGTTTTTAAAATTTCCATTTTCATGAAATATCTTTTTCCATCCCTTTACTTTCAGTTTGTGTATGTCTTTTAATATAAGTGGGTCTCTTGTAGACAGTATAGGTATGAGTTATGTTTTCTTATCCATTCAGCTATTCTATGCCTTTTGATTGGAGCATTTAATCCATTTACATTTAAAGTGATTATTGATAGGTATATAGTTATTTTCTTATTCATATTTATGTTCTTTTTTTCCTTCTTCTTCTTAAAGAATTTCCTTTAACATTTCTTATAATGCTGATTTGGTGACGATAAACTCCTTTAGTTTTTCCTTGACTGGGAAACTCTCTATCTCCTACAATTTTAAATGATAGTCTTGCTTGGTAGAATAGTCTTGGTTGTAGGTCCTTGCTTTTTATCATTGCATATTTTATGCAAATCTCTTCTGGCCTGCAAAGTTTCTGTTGAGAAATCAACTGACAGTCTTATGGAAGCTCACTTGTAAGTAACAAGTTGCCTTTCTCTTGCTGCTGTTAGGATTATCTCTTTGTCTTTAACTTTTGCCATATTAATTATGATGTGTCTTGATGTGGGACTGTTTCAGTTCATCTTGTTTGGGATATTCTGTGCTTCCTATGCTTGTATTTATATTTCCTTCACCATGTTATTTCTTCAAATAGGTTCTTAATTCCTTCCTCTCTCTCTTTTCTTTCCAGTACTCCTATGACGTGAGTCATTGTTATTCTCGATATCTCAGAGGTCTCTTAAATCATCCTCATTTAAACTTTTTTCTCTTTTTTTGTTGTTCCAATTGGGTGTTTTCTGCTACCTTTTCTTCCAAATCACTGATCTGATCCTCTACTTCATCTACTCTTCTGGAGTTTTCTCCTGGTTTTTCGTTTGGGACACGTTTCTTTGTTTTCTCATTTTGGCTGCTCTCTGTTTTTGTTTCTATGTCCTAGATAGATCTTTTCCATCTCTCAGTCTTCCCAGGTGGCCTTATGAAGTAGGTGCCCAAATGGCCCAGTGATGTTGTCTCTCTAATCACCTGTGCCTTGTGCTCCATCAGTGTCCCTTCTGTGTTTTGTGTGTGCCCTATTGTTGTAGTTGAGCCTTGATTGTTGTTGGCATGTCAGTGGGTGGGATTGACTCTCAGGCTGTCTGGTTGTGAGGATTAGCCATGCTCACAGTGTATAAGCTGTTCTGTGGGAGCTGACCCCACAGAGCGAGATTTGCTCCAGTGGTCTCATGTGCCTGTTGAGACCACTCATTACATGTAATTTTTGTGGGGTTAGTCAGGTCATGCTCTGTTATAGTCTGAAGCCAGCCTCTGAGTGTATTGGTTCTAGGTCCTTTTGGAGAGGCTCCCATTAGGCTAAGTTCAGCTGCTACTTGTGAACAGATCAGGGCCATCTGGTAGGAGGTACAAAGCTGCAGTTGCTCACTGCTTTGCTGGACCTATAAGTGCACGGGAGAGTCCACACTGAGAACCAAGGCAGATTGCCACCAATACAGGCCTGGGTCAGCTCAGCAAAAGGGCCAGGGCCTGCTGAGGCCTGATGTCACCTGCTGACTGCCTGTATGGCTTAGCTGCTAAAAGAGCCTCAGGTGGTACGTGAGTTGGGTGAGGTGATGTCCCAGGGAATCACCAGGGTGGGGCAAGAGGTGTTCGCCAGATTAATGCAGATTCAGGTTTGACACCAGTGTTAAGCCTAGGGCCCCTCACAAAAGTCTCGGCACACACTGAGGCCTGCTATTATTCTCTTTGTGCCCATACACCTCAGAGAGTCTTTCAAGAAAGACTATGGCATGGGTCAGGGCTAGTTGTTCCCACTGTTCCCACCAAAAGTACCACCAGCAGTGTGGGAGCTGAACAGGGTGGGGTCCCAGGGAGTCACCAGGGTGGAGCAAGTGGAGTTCTCCAGACTAATGAAGTTTCAGATTTGGCCATGTAGGAGTAGAGCTCAACACAGGTAAGATGGTACTCACCCATGGGCTACATGGGAGGAGAGCTCAAAACAGGGGCATTGGTGGCTGTCCCTCCAACCCTTATCCTGAAGTCAAAAAACTCAGTCTTTTTTCTGATGTTTCTGGTGCCTCCCTAGTCACAGTCCCTCTGTCGGAGCCCAAGATGAGTTCATGTATGTGAGCTAGTCTGTGTGCAAACCCTTTGAAAGGATGCCTTCTATCTCACTGGGATGGATGGAATCTCTGCTGATTTTCATAACCAGATGTTAGGGGGACTCATCAGCCCAGCACTGGAGTCCTGGACTGGCAAGCCTGGTGTTGGGCTGGGACCCCTCTATCCTTATGGGGAATCTCTACAGCCTAGATATACATGTGTGTGTGGGACCAGCCCCTTTCGAGTCTCTCTCCATTCTACTGGTCTCCAGGTGGACTCTGATTTATATTCTTAGTTATAGGAATTCTGTTCTATAACTAAAAAGTTATAGGATTTCAGGTACGTCTCTAGATTAATTGTTCTATAATTTAGTTGTAATTGTAATGTGGTCATGGGAGGAGGCAAACACAATTTTACCCACTCCACCATCTTGCCCAGAACGCTCACTCGAAAGAACGTTCATCTTTTTAATTGCAGCATGTTTGTGTCATTCTCATGCATAAATCTTTCAGTGGATTGGGTTATGAAAAATATCAAATTCAAAGTCTTTAATATATAATCCTGCACTTCATGTACTCTTTCCCTGATGATCTTTTCAGTTTCATGGCTTTTTGTAGTCCTACAATTGTTCTTTGTGCTATAGGAAATGGTATTCTCACAAGGTGATAAATTGACAGAACTCTGACCACCTATATATAAATGTTGCCTCAAATCCTCACCTATGTGCCCAATTCCCATGACTTTTCCAGGTACAGATACACAAAGATGTCATTGGCTCTCTCCCTTGATAATACGCTCATCTATATTTCCTCAATTCCATGTGCTTATCTCTAATCACACAACATGCTGAAATTTCAGATACAATTTTCCCTAACAGAAAAATAAAATGAAAATGGAGCATTTTTTTTGAGTTTGTTACCTAAATTATTTAGTTATCTACATTATTTAATTACTGATTTTAGTAGACTTCTGCCTTGCCCATACCAAGATTATGGCTACATATTCAGAGATGTTATTTTGAACACAAATAATAACACAAGAAGTTAAAGAAAAGTATCACAAAATGCCACATTCAGAGAAATAATTGGAGAATGTATTATTCTGTCAACATTTAGCCATTGTAATCAACTTTAATCATCAAAGCTGCCTTGGAGTCTTTAGTATTTTAACATTAATTTCAAAATAATTTATTCTATTATTACACTGACTTTCATACTAATGTAAATGAACTTAATAAGATGAAACTCAAATGTAATGTTAAAACAGAATCATAATAGAAATTATAAAACAACTGAGCACACTCCAAAGCAAAGAGGTTTTTTTGGCTGGTTTCTAAAGAGAAAATTTCATTTCCTTTAATCCATATCACAGACTTCTCACATCACCAAAAGGGGAGATAAAAATTCTAATGAAATCTTTTTGCATTTAAATGATAACTTGTGTTCTATGTTCATTTGCCTTTGAAATTGACTAAAATTGTTCTGAAAATGTGGACACTCTAGGGTTAAAAATACAATTGGGAACTTGACTTGCTCATACAATTACCCCACACAGCCTTCATTGCACAGAGATATTTCTGACTCTCATTTTTCAATTAAAGATAAAGTGATCTTTGTTTAATTTTAATTTTTAGAAATTATAAGTAGTATTCAATTAGTCTTTGCCATTAAGTCTAATCTGCATTGATTATCTGAGAAATAATGACAAAATTAAATGTGCTTATTTAACTCTTGAATTCTGGAATTATTTGTTGATGTTGATCTTATTTCATTCTAATTAAAAATGGTGAAACTATTAAACTACACCTTGGATCCAAAAATATGCAATGTGTACATCTAATATGGATTAGTCTTTGGGATTTCTTCAGCCCCTGTTGTTCTTCACCATAAAAATTTCTAACAATTAGTTCATATTTACTGTGGTATAAAACAAAATATTGATAAACAAACTGTAATGTTTTAAACCTGGAAAATATATAAAAATAATATCATGTTTATTAAATAATCTGAGATAATATAATGTATTCTCTCTCAAGTTAGACTAATGGAAATACACTTTATGTCTTTAAAAACCAAATGACCAAACAAAGAAAAAGTGAGTGATATAAAACAAAATATGACAGAAATACCTTTTATTTTTTCTACTATTTGTGTCCTCTACCTCCTAGTAATGTTAACTTTGGCCTTCTCATCTTATTATTCCATTCTACACACACACACACACACACACACACACACACACACACACACACACACACCTGTACAACTTACCAGGCCCCAGGACACTGAGTCATTTTGTAGGTCACTATGTGTGACACAACAAAAAAAATTTTGTTCTAGTCCTAATACAATTGGTTTCATGTCATGACCTAATCAATTTTCTGTTGAAAGTGCTGATATCCACAGAATCACCTTTGTCTTTGTCATATACCTTCTTCTATGGTAAATACATGTGTCTTTCCTCTTAGCTCTATAATCATCACTCCAAAGGCTATGCTTACAGGTGAGTTTCCTTTTATATATGGTCAATTATAATTCTTTCTAAAGCAGGAATTCCAAGAATTACAGTAATCTGTGCATATGTATATAACATCTAGATCGTTCCAAAACAGAACTTTAAAAACACAAGAGGTTTGCAATTACCATTTGCTATAATGTGAGGTTTCTGCTCTGTGATTATTTGAATTAACTGTTTTGTCCTCTTAGGTAGACAAAAGCACTTGACACAGTTTGTAACAAGAATCTTCACTGCCACAATTGCTTCTGACTAGTTTCTCTAACAATAAGTTGGCTATTTCACAAGTCCCATGTCAAGTCTTAGAGTGAGACATTTTCTATGTATTAAATTATTTTTGAAAAAAAATAGAACTCTTTGTATTGAGATTGGATTTTGATGTGAACACCACATCTAATTAAGCCTCACCCTTACTGTCTGTGACTATTTCTCCTGCATAGGTCATGGGTCCCTTGCACTAAATGTGATTAGGATACTTTGCTAAGATAGAGGACAGAGTGTTAAAAATTTTTATCACTGAAACCAGACTGCTGAATTTGAGTCCTAACTCCACCTCTTCCTAACTATGAGACGTATATCTCAGTTTCTTGGTTTTTTCTCAGTTTCTGTCTAACATGGAGGTAATAATAGTAACTTCCACATAAATTTATGAGGATTGAATGAAATCATTCATAAAACTACTTAACAGAGTATCTGACATAAAGTTATCTTTCTGTAAATGTTACTTATAATAATTTTTAGGAAATGTAAATGAGAATTCTAAATTCAAAGCCTATCTGCTATCATCATGGATTTAGCATACTGATTACATAAGTGGAATTTGGCAAATGTAATTAAGTATTTATGTTCATTCAAACCAAACATCTTATTAATCTTTGCATTCCAATTACCTGCATAGCATCTTGTACTGTACATTGTAGGCATGAAACAATTTTTCTTATCTTAAGGTCAGAGAGATGAATGATTTGATGGATGAATAAAACTATTATATGAGCAGCCAGTTGAAATTATAATATAAATGGGTAAAACTCCAATTGTTTTAAAAGTATTATTTTATTTATTTATTCATATAAAACTAACTATTCTTCTTTTAAAAAATTTATTACATTACTATGGACAACATTGGTCAGACAAGGTCCACTGCATACAGACCCTTTGGCCTAAAAGGGCTCCAATTAGAATCTTCCTGTTTCATCCTCTCTCCCTACACATGCCCTCATGACTGATTGTACAATCAGATAGATACTGGGCTCTGAAGCATCCCAGTCAACAGAGGAAGAAGAAAAAGGAAGGGAATATGATATAAAGTAAATATGTTGTTTATTTAGCATCACTTTCTTGGAAGAACCACCTCTCTTCAAATCCATAGTTCTGGTAAAGCTACGAGTACTATCCTGATCTCTGGCAGCCCAGCACACAGATAGCAATGATTCTCATCCCGGAACCAAGCACCTTAACAAGACATGTCCAAAAGTGCTAGTGAGAATGACTACTTCCTGCTTTGGAGACATAAAGCTGGCAAGATGTGAATTTGGAGCCATCAGACCAACTTCCTTGATCACATGGAGGAAGCCCATATGTCTTAGGAAAGAATCCAGTCAACCTTCAGGAAGAAATAGATCCAAGTATTGAGAGGAAGAGGGAAACTTAGAGACTTCATTTGAAATCCCAGGTGGAACTGTGTTTAATACCACTTCCTACACCTTTTCCAGGGGATTTTCACTTAATTGAAGCCAATATAGTCTGCTTTTTACTCAAGTACTGGAGTCGTATTTTTGTCACTTTTTTACAGGAAATGTCCTGATTAATTTGTCTAGGGAAAACATTGAGTTACCTTTGCTTTTAATTATTCTCTTTTCTTTCCAAGAAAAGGAAAGAAAAAATTAAAAGGGAAGCTATTTTATATATTTTTTCTTCTTTACTGAGCACTTAATATGTAGTAGACATTTTTCTAATTGCTTAGAGGAGATCAAAATACAAAACAGGCAAATATCCTCACCCTTGAAGAATTTACATTCTAATAGGGAGAACAGAAAATAGAAAAGCTTAAAAAATAAGCATACACTTTGCAAGGGTAGTTTGTTTGAAGGTCATACTGCAGGCAAAATGTAAAATGGTATGGAAAAGAGAAGTAAGATAGGGTAGAATGTGTACATATTGGGGGAACTAAGTGACTTGTATAGAATAGTTAGGGTAGACCTATTCGAAAAGATAGGATTTCAGCAAACATTTGAAGGACATGGTGGTAAAGAGTTCTCCAGTTTTAGGGAACAGCCAGTGCAAGGGCCCTAAAGTGAAAGCATACCTGAAATATCTGAGGAACAAAGGAATTGAGGGTGACTCTTACAGAATCAGCACAAAGGAGAACAGAGAAGATGCCAGAGAGATGCTGTATGATTGTTTCCCAGGTGGCTTTGTGGGACATTTTAATTTATTCTAAGTGAAATGGATAGTCACTGAGAATTTTAAATAGGAGAGTGACATCATATGACCTGCAACTTAAAAGTATATTCTGCTGCTCTTTTGAAACTATACCTTAGGATATGGAAGGACAAAGACAGAGTGATGCAAATAGGAAGATATTGGAATTATCTAGGTTAGAGATGTTGGTAATGTGTCCAGAGTAGAAAGTCATGGATCTAGTGTGAGATCATTAATGAGTATGTATATTTTGAATGTAGAGCTTACAGTATTTCTTTTCAGATTTGACATGGAGGATGAGAGAAAGGGAGCAGATAAAAAAAAGTGTCATGATTTCTGCTAGGATAGGAAAGCTTCAGAAGGAATCTTTGGGAGAAAAATAGAGTTTAATTTTGGAGGTGTTTTGTTTGAGATGCACAAGTGGAGATGTTTAATAGACTTTAAATATGTAAAGATGTAATTAAGGAGTGAGATCTGACCTGAAATATAATAAAGGAAATTGTTAACTTTTAGATGGGTTTTAAATCAAAGGGATAAATAACAAAGGGAGTATTATTGTTGGATCAATGAAGAGGACAAGGAATTGAACCTTGAAGTATCCTGCATCAAAAGGTAAAGTATAAGAAAAGAGTTTAGGAAAATAAAAAATAAAAAATGACCAGTGAATTAGAAAAAAAAATGCATAGTATCTGAGCCATGTTTAGAAAATGTGTTAGGGAGAAAGAAAGGATGAGCAAAGTCAAAAACTGATGAAGAATAAAGAAAATTAGGAACTGAGAATTAAACATTGAATTTAAGAATGCAGTTATCATCTGATGATTTTACAAAGCATTATGTGTGTGGAAGGGAATGGCAAAGCATAATCAAAGTAGTTGTGACAAAGAATAAGAGGAGAGAAATTTTAAATGATGAGACCAGAAAACAGATTCAAGAATTTTCCTGAAAGGGGAGCAAAGACATGGAGTGAATTTTTTTGTTTGTTTATTTTTTCACTTTTTAAAAAACTTTTACTTTTTATTTTCTTTTGATGACAATGACCAAACAGAAAAAAGAATAGTTGATGAGGTAAGAGACAAAAGAAGGAAGAGAACTGCTGAAGTGAGACTCTGAGTATGTAAGAGAAAGGATGAGACCTGATGCAAAAATTGAAGAACTGACTTTATAAGAAAACAAGGTTAGTTAATTTATGATAAAAGGTGAGAATGCAGAATGTGTGGGTATAGATGCTAGTAAGTAGGTAGATATGGGGATGAGAGTGTACATAAGGTTCAATATTCTCAATGAATTGGGTAGCAAGGTTATCAACTGAGAATTAGTATGTGGGAGGCGGTGTTGAGACTTGCTATGAAAGGGGAAGATACAAAAAAGTCATGAGAGAGAGAGAGAGAGAGAGAGAGAACAAATGGGTAGACTAAGAAGAATACAGGTGCTTGGCAGCATTAGGATTAATTTGAGATTCATGGTCATACCTTTAAAGAGGGGCCATTATTCAGGTTTTATGCTTTGTTTCAACTATGTTCAGCTTTATGAACAAGGGCACAAAGTAGAAAAAATTGGGTTAAGCAGGATTATAGTTTTACCAAATGAGTACCACAGAGTAAAAGAGAAGAGAGGTGTGTATATGTGATATCGTAATTATACTTGACTATGCAATACATCTAGGAAAAGAGCTGGAAAAGGATGCGACAGGCTGAGGGACAGTTAAATTTTGTAGGATCAATGAATTGGTCTTGGTCTGGTCAATGATAGTTATCAGTTAATGTACTAGGATTAGTGAATTAGAAAGAGAGTAATCAGAGTATAACACATGTGATAGAGATTATGGAGGAGTAACTGGTATTGTAATGATAAGGTCTATAATGCATGATCATGAGAATAAGTGATTGAGGTGCTGTGGGAAACAACATCATTGGAGAAGATATTATGGAAATGGCAGGTGAAGATACTAAAAGCATCATTTACATGTACATTGAAATTCCAAAGAAATAAAGCAGAAATAATATTAGCAAGAAAGGCAATAAGCAAGAAGGTAAAATGATTGAGACATGAGGGGAAAATTGGTATTATGAAAGAGGAGATAATAACCCATTTTAAAGGACACTAAAATCCTTCAGGAACATTCTGAGAGGCATACTTTATCATAGAACAATGATTTATGAGCTATATTAAAGAACGATTACTTAATGACATTATATCAGAGTCTCAGTGTCCGCGTGAATTCTCGATTTAAGATGAATTTAAGAAATTTTGGGAAATTTAATTATTTGGGAATAATTGGTCTTAATGCACATTGGACCCAAAGCCTCTCCCCTGATTTCTGGGAGAGGCTTATTTGGAAGGTCCTTGGTGATATTCTGTGTCAGGTTTAAGGACTGAATTATTTTACATACTGATGGCTAATGAGGTTAAGACAGCCAGTATTTGTCCATTAAGATTTATTTTATTTTATTTCTTTTTTTTCCTGTTTGAGAGAATGCTGCAGGGTATCTCTGAAGTCTTATATAATTAATCAGTAGCTGATCATGAAAGTAGTTGGGGATATAGACTATTTGGTCCAATTAGGTAATTTGCATGGTATAATTTATAACATAAATAAATAATAATCAGCCGCAAAACAGATGTGTGTTCAACTAAAACTCTATTTTTCTAATAGAATTTAATTTTCTTCATGAACTCTCATTTCTACTTGGCAGTGAAAACTTTAATTTCAACACCTTCAGATATACTCAGTCTAATACAGTAGGGTTTTTTCAAGCAAATTAAATATTATTTTATAATTTACTGTCCAATTCTAAGTCACCACATCAACATTGCCTCATCCCTTCTCTCTAGGTTTCCTAATATCCACACAGAATATAAATGTCACTGCAGGAAGGTGTAGGAAAAGAATGTGGGCATATGTATAGTTTCTGGCATTGGAGGCAACTGATTCTGGTTATTGGGATTACTAACAGCAGAGTGGCTGAAATAGGATGAAAGACAAGATTATTCGAGGAGGGTATTTTAAGGTTCTGAAAGACCAAGATATTAGAATTCTTTACATGTTTGCTGAAATAAAAAGAAATTCACATAGGGATATCATTAGAAAAAAATTATCATAGATAGTAAATGGATCTGGAACTCCTGAAACTTCCTGGTACATAGATGGTTCTATAGAAGTTTATGAATCTTGATTGATATTCCAGGGAAATGCTTGTTTTATATTCTCTGATGACTGGATATCCTTTCCTTGCTCCATGACTGGCCATCTAGGATGCTGTCAAAGATAGTTAATATTTTCTGACAATGCATTCAACTTATTCTGAACCTCAGGAGTGGGAGAAGAAAAAAGAAAATGTAGTGCAATCTAATGCTTGTTAGAATCTGACACTCTCTGAACTTAGTCTTTAGGATATAGTGTTTTTACTCTAAGCTGGATAATGTATCCACTTCAAAGCATGTCTTTTATTTTAACACTCAGATTAAGGTAAGAGCCTTTCAGGAGCTCCAGGTAGCAGGAGATAACTTGGTACTTTACATACTCTTGTTTATGATGAGTTTTGAAAATGTGTGAAAAGAGAATTCTTAACATGGTAGACCATCTAAAAGAGATAGATGGATACAGCCACAATCAAGTGTCACTTTTCCCACACCTCTCTGAAACAAGTGGCATATAAATTTCCAACAAAGTATGACAACTGATTATTTCTAATTTTCTGCCCCCTCATTCATATGTCCTATTGTATGTACAATACTGAATTAAAAATGTATTGTAGACTAGAAAAAAATTTATGAGTATTTTGATAAAAATTATCCCTGCATCTCTGAACTTTTAATCAGTATGGCTTATCAGTCTCAGAATAACACTAGGACAAATTGTCAACAAGCAGCTAGCCAGAGGAGCTATGGATACTAAAATAGGAAAAGAGCCACTTGTCTCTATCTTGTTTAAGGACCAATAGGGAAAACCTATGCTAAGTTGCAAATTATTGCTGACATGAATTTTAGGAAGGCCTATAGGCTGCGTTCTATTAGAGACATTATAAGGAAAGGAAAGGATGGTGTTCAATGCTAAAAGTCTCTTTGATGAGGAGACCAGGTGCTCCAGTCATAAATTATTAAACTATTACTTAATGAATTTTTGGTAATAAACTTAAAGTATGTTTGTAATGTGTATTTATTCATTTGTGAACTGATAATTACCTCATTGCATACTTGGGTTAGAAATATATGGCCGCTCTACTGAATTATAATTTCAGCATTAATTATTGATTGAGTTGAGTGATAGAGGTGCGGAGAGAAGTATACAATCATTTTAATGTTCAGACCATTGACACCTCTAAGAAGGTAAACAAGCTATTTAGAGCTACAAAGAGTATATTTATGATGGAGTATGGCCTGCTATGAGTCTTGGTCAGCTCCTGATGTTTATGACTGTGGATCCCATGAATTAATCAGCTATAATCCTTTAGCAGATTCTCTTGTGCTTGTTGTATGTTGGTCAAGAAGTCATAACATGGACAGATATAAGGAGTAAGAAATGTTTAAGTTATTAGAAATCTAAATATTTAGGGCTGCTTTTATTATCTCTAAATATCCACATAATTTAAAAGATATTTGGTAAACCTAGAATTTTCAACCAAAATAGAGGAGAGAGTGGAAATTATACCTGGTTTTACTGGTCCATGACATTAACAAATCCAGCATTTCTTTTATCACCTTGCTCATAGTGAAAAGGCAGGGATCCCAGTTGCCCATCTTTCCTGCTTTGAGGTAGATGAAAATGATTATGACAAACAATGTTAATTAGTACTTACTTTTCATCTCCCTTCTTCCTTTGTAACAGAACATTCAATAGAACATAGCCACTCAACTAGAGACTTCATTTCCTTCCTCTCCTTGACATTATTTGTGGCTAAACAGCTGTTTCAACCAATAGAATGGGAGCATATGTAATGAGTACCATTTCTGAGTCCTGCCTTTAAAGAGAATAGGCATGAATTCCACTTTCCTTGTTCTCTGTCCCCTGTTAAAAAAAACAAACAAAAAACCCCCCCAAAAACAAACAAAAACAAAAACAAAAACAAAAACAAAACATTTATGATGATACGAACTAAAGTAACTGCTTTAGAACATGAGATAGAATTCACATGTTAAGGATAGCAAAGCAAAAAAGCAGAAAGAGCCTGGTCTACAAATGTTAGCCATGGATTCTTAGGCTTGGATTCATATGTGAGAAAGAAACAAACTTCCACTTATTTAATCTGCAACATGTTATTTTGATCCTAGATTCACTAACTGAATTGATAATCTGACAATTATAGAAGCAAACGATCACTTTCTAAAGATATGTTGAAAAGCTAATTTGATGAGAGCTATGGCCACTCAGCATTAAAAAGATCACTATGATACTCAGGTTCAGTGACATGAGACAATATTTGGTGGTTTCATAAAAACAACTTAAATTAAAAGTGGCAAATTAAAAGTAGTTTCATATTTGAAAGTGAAGCTGTTAACATCCTTATTTATGAAGTATAACTGATGATCAAGAGTGAGGCAGTCAAGTTGATGCATTATGTTGATATTCGGTCTACTTTTGTTCACTTCTTGAGTATATGGGCAGGAGAAGAAGAGCCAGGACATTAATAATCAAGGGAGCTCCAAAGCAGTTAAAAGTTCTCCACTTTTTTCTTTACAGAAAATGGGGCGAGTAGAAAGTCACATGTGACTCTTCAAAGGTGACTAACTAATGAGGATGGGGCTGGAATCCCACAACATTGATATAAGGAGACACTAAATTGATTTCCATATACAGTACCTTAATATAGACATATCAAGCATTTGAAACTGCAGAAACTGGTAAGTGCAGGCAGGCTAGGCACTCAGTCATTTATTTATCCATTCTTTTATCATTTATTCAGTTATCACTTAACTTTGTACCTAATAAGGAATCTAAATTAATAAATAAGAATTCACTTCCTATTACTTCTCTGTACTGGAAGCTGGATTATATTCCAGAGCCTTAGTCTAGCTGAAAGATTATAGAATTTACAATCAAGTATGTTAAATGTTATATACTACTTCCCTTAAAAAAAGGGAGATTTTTAGTTTTCTTGTATTCAGTGCCAATGCACTAAGGGATTCCTATTTTTTAGAGATAAATCAAGGATTCTTTTTCTCTGAGAAAAACAAAGAGAATGCTGATATTTCCTATGCTTTATTTATTTTATCAAAGTACTGCCAATCATTCCAGATATAGTTCTGTTAAAGGAATCTACCTTGCAGTTGGGAATTTATATTAGAATTTAGTAGAGAATTTATATTCATACTCTTCTATGCTAAACTAAAAATTATGACAGTCACTAATGGTACAGTAAAAAAAAATAATAGGGCCAATTTTGTGGTAAAGCAAAGAGAGAAAATTGTTCTACTTCTTGGAAGTGTTGAACTAATTGGAAAATTACTTAGGGTAATCACAATAGTTTATTCTTATAAGAAGGTAGCTGCAGTAATTTTATTTTTCCTTTTATGTATCGATTATTTCTATCACTATGATGGTTAATGAGATCAAATACTCATTTAATGATTGATTGCATTTTATCATTTAACAAAAATTTTTACAAGGGCTTATCATAAGGAAATCTTATAACAAATTATTTCATGTTAACTCTAAATATACTTGGCTATTTTGTCTACATAATATGAAGAAAGCTAGTACTATTAACTGTGGATAGGATGTGAATGTAAAGACATCTAAGGAGTTTAGATAAGTCGATAAACAGCAGATTAGGATCTTTATGTAAAAGACTGTTATATTTTGAACTTGGAATTCATCTAGTCTCACATTTTAAATGTGCTAAATTTTGAGAAGGATAAACTGTACTTAGTTTAGAAGAAACAAATCTCCAGATCATACAATGAGTAAGACTTGATAAGATAGAACTATATATGTTTTGACAATATGATAGTATTGTGGCAACTTAATCATCTCTAGACTGTGTCTATTTTCATAATTGGAATTCTGAGGTGATTATTTCCTCCTATCTTATATAGTTTGAAATATTTTAAATTTTGTTCTGCATTTTTAACTACATCTTTAGTCTTTTTGAAGAAGTAACTGGAAACGATAAATTTCTTCATTTATTTATTTCTAATATCTTATTTATAGAATAACTATTAAATTGTGATTTTATATCTGGACTTTTAATCTACTTTTACAGATGTGGAAACTATATCACAGAGAAATTAAATAGCTTTCCTAAGGTCATATTTGGATGAAGCTAGAATTCAAATATCAGTATTCTGAATTCAAAAATTTACTCTTAGCGATATTCTTCTATTCTAAGAGTCAAGGACTTAACATATTTCTAAGGCTAGTTATAATTCATTGTTAATTTTGAGTCTTATATTTTATATATATGGTGATTGAGTTGTATGGAGACCATAGAAATTTTCAGCAGTGGTCAAAATTATTAAATTTTTGCTGAAAACTAACCTAAGTTCTTATTATTAAAAAAAAAAAAGTGGATCAATAGAGTGTAAAAGTGCTAGACCTTTCAGATTGGTGTTCTCCATCTAAATCCCTAAATCCAAGATAATATCTACCATATTTGGTCTATTTTCAGTTATTTATTTTCAAAAGATGTTGTCTTATGGGATAAGGAGAGTAATCAGACCAGCATTTTGAGATAGCAGTTATTCTTGGTATGTGGTAGATGGTAGAAAACTTCATGACACTTGGAAAAAGGGATATTACAAGCTATGATACTATAAAAAGGGTTTAGTAATTGGATAGACCTAGGTTCCAACGCTGGCTTTACCATCAATTGCTGTGCACACTTAGATAAGTAACTTCTCTGATTCTATAGATTTGAGAATAGTAATATTCTTAAAGAGTTACTTTAAAAATGTCTATTGCAGTATTTGACAGGTAATAAATGTCCTATGTATGCTTATTTCCTTCTCCAAAACTTGAAACTAAACATAAAGGAATGTCAGGAATTGAAAGACAATGGAGAATTGGTTTACCCATTTTCATCAAATTGTTTTGTTGCTTGTTGATATTTTAACCTAACTGTACAGTTATTATAGAATTTTATTAACCCAGTCTACAGCATCAGAAAGCTTGAAGTTCTTTTTCTGGCTGTAGTCCTCTCCAACTACAATTAATTAACTACTGAATCTTAGTTTCCTCAATTGTGAACTAGACAATATATTCTCTACAGTATTATCTGTTAGAATTAACTGTTGGTAAATATTATAACTGTTGTAAAAATGTATTTTTAATTTATAGTTCAATGTAGATACACAAGCTACTTTTAGTACTTTTATTATTATTACTATTATTTCCAGTTCCTTTGACTTTGGAGACCTATGAAAAGACATTGAACAAATGTTTTCTAAACATTAATGTGTCTCTTATTTTCAATCAACCAAGTTGACAAAATCAAGGAAACAGTCTAGGGAAAAACACAAAAGTAGGACTGAGAAAAACACTGCATTTTCCCTGAAATAAATATGTAATTTGAGAAATGGATACTGTATTGTGCAATCTGAAAATTCTTTAAAAAGAAAAAGACAATAGGTTAAAACTCACCTTCTTTGCAATTCTATAATCAGCCTTTCAAATATGAGAAATTGTGACATTCTATTTAAGATAGTGAATAGTCTGATAAGAATTATCCTTTCAAAATTTTCAGTCTGTTTTCCATAATTCATAATAAAATCACATCTATTTATGTAGGAACTGTTGCTCCAAATGCCCCCTCTTCATTCTGATCTCTTTTAATCAGACCGAGATGTGCTCATGCTAAGGCATCACAGCAGTAACCACAGCCAAGCGCTCAGGATGTCTAAACTTGATTAGTTTCTTCAATTTATATTTCGTCATTGACATATCAGTCTTTAAATAGATCAAGGACTGTGCATGTTTGAAATAAAATTGACACATTTAAAACTGAAGAAAATCATTCATTTCTTCAAGAAATTAATTCGCTCCTAATGAAGAATGAAAGACTGTCTGAATCATTCATTAGTTTAATCTTTTTCATCTCCCAGAAATCAACTCTGCATTTATAGGCCTATACGAAGAAAATATTATTTTCCAAATATTTAATAATTGATCAAAATCATTACTTCGAATTTTAACCAGGCATTTTACTTTAAAATTTTTATTTTACCAAAAATATGATCATTAGACAAATTAATAATAAATAAAATTAACATTGAGTTCATACTCCATGAGACATTCTTTTGTAATTTCTCCTTAAATAAGCACTTTTTCTTGATGTTTAAAAATTTAAACAAAATCGATTCAGTTATTGGTCTCATTTCATTAAATGTTTCTATTTATAACAACTCACTTATTCTTCAAATTCATAACTTTAATAATAAAATTATTTGATGAAATATTTAAATTTCAAATATTACATTTATTAACAACATAATATTGAGTATGCACTAAGCATAAACAAATAGCCAGGATGTTTTCATCACTTTATACAGATTATCATACTTGATATTAACAATAATTCTATGAGAGATATATTACTATTATGTCTGTTTCTAAAATGATGACACTGCAGTATGGAGAATGTAAATATATTGCTTAATATTGTTACCCTGTGTTTGATGATAACGGTGTTAAAGTGGAGGCCAAATTTGATTCTAGATCTTTCAGAGCTCTTGCCCATAGTGCTCTATTACTTGAATGTTCACCTCTTCAAGGATGCAAAGATTTGCCTTTTATATCTCTGTTATCCATCTTCCAACATTTATCAACTTCTCTAGAATATGTTTTAAGTCTTTGTACTTCTATATTCTTACCAACAATCTTAAACTTTTCTTTAACATACAAATTTAATATTCTAAATTTGTTACAGTTTAAAAATCTTTGATGGCATGATCTTTTTCTTTATTTAACATTTCAACTTCATTTTAAATTATATTCTCAAGAATGGAAAGCATCTGTTTTCTCGTTTTTTTTTTCTGTTTTCTGTCATCATTGTCATCATCCTCATTGTCATCATAATCACCCTGTTCCTCTTATACTGTATATACATAGTTATCTTTTGTTGAGAATTTACAGTATGTCTCTTGCCTTCATGTGGTGGAAACTCCATTTCTCTTATGATTCATCTACACCTTCAAGTCTTGCCTCAATTGATCCAAAAGCTGCAAAATTCCTGTGGGTGTCATAACTAGATTGCAGTTATAATGTGTTTTCCACCTTGTTATTTTTTCAATTTGGTGATTTTAGTAAGACTCTATATGAAGAACTAAGACACCTTCTTTTATGCCCCTATTTTCCTCAAGTCAAAGTCCCCTTGAAGTGTAGTAAGAGCATAATTAGATTGTACTTATTTTTTTTCTTCTTCCTCATAGTAGAACAGTTTTTGAAAAAAATGATTGCAATCCTGTCTCATAGTCTCATCTTCTGTGGATTTCATATCTATTTGGACAGTGTATATGCTGGGATCAAGTGCTACCTTGAGCTTCCCTTGTCCTGTAGCCTCCATTGCAAGAGATTGTTTTCATGGGGCATCCACACAAAGAAGAGATGCTTCCCATGTAAAATGGAAAGATACCAAATATCACCCCTACAAATTCCAAAGTCCATTGTTTTCAATGTTTCCACATCATATATGGTTGTGGGTTCTTTGCATTCTGTTGGAGTTTGCCCTCTAATTTTTCAGCATACTCCTTTTTCATAGGTTAATGATATAAGCATTGGTTATTTTCTTACAAAAAAAAAATAAGTTCCATATTTAGGAAAAATGTTTAGAAACTTCTTGATTTTACTTTACAACAATTTTTAGGAATAATAGAGGTTTTTTAAATGCATCATTTAACTGGAAAATCGAGATGAGGTTTAGTGTTCTGTTCTCATTTTGCCTTTTTGCTTAGAAATAAGAAAGTAAAATAAAATTCAATGCAAAGATTATTCTTATTTCATAAGTGGCTTGTTGTGAGGATTTTATGATTAAAGAGAATATGAAAATCTTCAAATATCTTTTGTTTATATTTTCATTTAGACTTCTTATTTTTCTTAAATTGAGATAGCATACTTAAAATTTTCAGTATATATAAAGACTATAGGTCATAATTTTGTCTTTTAAAGATATGAGGATTTTCTTTATTGAGAAGACACATGAACAAAATATAATTTCCAGAGAATTTAGGAGTCGTGTTGTCATAGAGAAGCTGATGCCCCAGTAAGCTGTGGGAAGACATATAGGATAAGTACTACCTTCTCAGTGCAGGAAAGATGAACGGATATGACACTTCTACATTGTAGACTTGTAAACAACATAGTTAAGACTATTCATTTCATCTTCCTTTATCTAGATTCTACTGTCTTCAGGTGAATAGTAAAGACTTGGTTAAACTGTGTAAGAATATTCAGATTCAACCTTAAAAAGATAAACCAAGAAGAATTAGACCTTGATTTTTTGTTATCCTATTTTAAAAGCATAAAGACTATTAACTTAAATTGAAAAAATGTATCCTTTTGATATTAATATGCATAACATTTAAAAATTGTATAATGTTTTAATGTCAGTTTTGAAACATGGATTAAAATAATTTAACATTTTTTTCTTTCAGGATTACTCAGAGATTTTAATGGAGATTAAATATGCCTCATTTACCTGCCTTGTTTAACCACTCTTTTATACTGCAACCATCAACATCTCTCAAAGAATCTCTCTGCAGAGCACTTTTTATATATGCAAACAAATAACTTAAAAATAAAACAAAGTTATAATGTCTTACATTCCTATAACTTTTTAACTATTATTTAAATTCTATTCTTACCTAATGAGTGGGTTATAAGTGTGTTCTCACTAAGACCAATCACTTTTCCTTGACAAACTGTTAATAGCTTAGACAAGCTATCCAGATGTTAGGCATACTTTGCAACCAAAAACCTTGCATCTTCTCACACAATGGAGTGTCCAGAAACAGTTTGATGATCATTTTCAAAAGCCAAACTAAATTAATCCTGAATCAGTTTAATTCCATTATTTCACTGTATATCTCTTTTATTTTGTGATCAGAAACCATGAATGTATGAGAATATTTTTATACTAGCATGAACATAATAGGTTAGAAGAAAGCTCTGGGGGCATTTTGTGACTGGCTAAAAGTTTTCTTATTTATTTATTAACATCAAGTCTGAGGACCCTTGGTTTAATTTTGAATAATTAGACTTTCTTGAAAGGAATTTGTACAGGGAAGAAAAAATATTTTAAAACTTCTTAGCTGAGACCCCTCCTGTAATAAGAAGACATTTATAGGAGAAAAATATTAATTATGTACATATGGGAGCCCCACAGAGATATGAGACTCCAAGCCAGGCAGGCAATTAAGACATATATACTGTTCAGAGCTAAAAAAAAAAAAAGAGATAAGGGTTTGGGGGTTTAAAGGGGGAGGAACGCAATTCATAAGAATATGGGAAGAGCAAATTTTTGGTAAATAAATGTTTCCCTGCCATGCAGGTAAGTCTCTCATATAAAAATGTTATCTCTGGTAATAGCTTTCTTCTTGGTATAGGCCCTCTTTCTAATTTATTTTAGGCAGTTAAGGAAGAGCTAAAAAATACTTTCCTGGAGTCCCCTAGGTCTTGATTCACTTCAGCTCAAAATAATCCAATTGCCAAAGTAGCATGTTTTGTGGTGGCACAATTTGTCACCCTTCACTTGTATACATTTTCATTTGCAAATACCTATCTCTTTAACAGTCATTGTATTTTAACCTAATCGCAATCTCACTCCCTTCTAAGAAAGATAAATAGGGAGAATACAAAATTCTAAAATATTTAGAGTATTTCAAGAAAGAAAAAAGAAGAAATAAAAAAAGACAAATAGAAATAAAATGTTTTAATCACAAACACATACAGAACTCTTTCTAGGCTTATTGGTATTTAGGGATTATAAAGACAACATTAACTAAACTACTCTTTTAACCTCAGCAATTTCAACTCTGGCTACCATTATAGATGGTAAAACAAAGGCAAAGATATTGATTCACTAATATTAATATAGAATGATTTACTTTATAAAACTCATCTAACAATAATAGCAATCCTATAAATTAGTTTATCTTGTTATTAAATGTGTAAAAGATATTAAAAATAAATGTCAGACTGTACAAGACTGTACAATTAGGAAGGTCTTGAATCAATATTATCACAGTTATTCTTGTAGTTGTTTCAGTATATTGCATTGCCAACACACTTGACAAGAGAATAAATAATTTTAAAGAGCCAATTTAATTTAGGAATATCAAGTCCAAGTTAATGTGCCATAAGGAGATTGTTGCAGAATTGAGCCAAAAATGTAGGAAGGTAGAATTTTACTCCATAAAAAAAATGTAAGCAGAGATGATAATGTTTTGGGTCTCTTTGTCTAGAGTCCAGACAGTCAGGAATGATCTGGGAACCTCAAGAATAAAAAGCGTCAATTAATACCATGTATGTGTATATAAAATTCTGCCTAATTTAAAGCTCATATGGTTAGGGGTCCAAAAAGTACATTGAATCTCAGTACCATTATAAATTTGGTGTATATTTTGAAAAGTATATTTAAATGTTTTGAGCCTAAATTTCTTACTTTGTTTAGTAGTGTTGAAAATACTTAATTGTTACTATTATTGTTAATAAATACAGTGAGTTTTACATTAAATGCTATAAATTACTGTTAATTATGGTTTACATTATCAATAGCTTTAAAACTTAAAATTTTATAAATTTATAGTCATTCACATTTCAGTATTTCCACAGATATTGTCAACTATGAACTTTGGAAACTTATCTATTCAATATTCTACCACCTTCCAGCCATGTGACCTTAAATCAAGTCATTCAGTATCCCTCAATTATAGATTTATCACCTACAAAGAGGACATAATATGTATCTTTAAATTTGAGTCAATGTTTTAATTCTAGTTAGGATGAAGAAAAGTGCAAGAGATCACTCTCACCCTACCAACAAGAAAAGCCAACTAATGTACACAATCATAATTTTGAGCCCACGAGAGATCTGAGTTGTAAGAACCAGGTAAACTGAATGCCAAAGTATAACAAGCCTCTCCAAAGGTAAACAGGCACTTTTTAAAAATTTTTTGGTAGACTGTTGAAGGAGATGTGACAGCCATCAAAACAGAGAATAACAGAACAACTAATTTTTTTTTTACAAATTCTTAAAGGTCATATGAGGCTAGTAACAGTCCACAAGCCTTGCACATCCCAACTGGATCTTTTGCTTGAGCCTCCAAGTGTTCATCAAAAAATTCAATCATCACGCTGTACATTATAACCCCATGACTTATTTATTTTAAAGATGGAACTTTGTGCCTTTTAATCACTTTCACCCATTTTTGCTCACCCTCAACCCCTGCCTCTAGGTATTTTGTTAAATGTCATATATAAGCCAGATCATGAAGTATTTGTCTTATTCTGTCTGACTTATCTCACTAAGCATAATGCCCTCAACATCTATCAATGTTCTTGCAAATGATAGAATTTCCTTTTTTCTCATGGCTGAATAATATTTTATTATGTGTGTGTGTATATGTATATGATATACATGATATACATTATATTTATATAACACTTCTTCTTTATCCATTCAGCTTTCAGGGTATTTTAGGTTGTTATGTTGTTTCTATGTCTTGATTACAGTCAATAATGCTGCAATGAATGTGGGAGTGCAGCTATTTCTTTGAGATAGTGTTTTTATTTTCTTCAGATATATACCCAGAGTGAAAGTACTAGATAATATGGATACAAGAGTTATATTTTTAATTTTTTGAGGAGCATCCATACTATTTTTCATAGTGGTTGCACCACTTTACATTTCCCCAAAAGTGCACAAAGTTTCTCTTTTTGCCACATCCTTGCCAACATTTGTTAACTCTTGTCTTTTCTATGATAGCCATGCTAACAGGTATGAAGTAATATCTCATTGTGATTTTGATTTGCATTTCTCTGATGATTAGTGATGGTAAAGATCCATAGGCCATTTATATGTTTTCGTTAGGAAAAACAAGTCTATTCAGTTTCTCTGCCAATATTTTAATTGAATTTATGAGTTCTTTATATATTTTTGATATTAACTAGTTATCAGGATTTGGATATATTTTCTCCCATTCTATATGTTAGCTTTTCATTTTGTGGTGGTTTCCTTTGCTATGCAGAAGCTTTTTAGTTTGATGTAGTACCACTTGTTTATTTTTCTTTTGTTGTCTTTGATTTTTGTGTCAAACCTAAAAAAAATCATCATCAAGACCGATATCAAGGAACTTTTTCCTTATTTTCTTTTAAGAGGTTTATGGTTTTGGGTTTAATATTTAAATTTTAAATCCATTTTGAGTTGATTATTATCTATGTTATAAGATAGGGGTATTGTTTTATTCTTTGGATGTGGCTATCCAGTTTTTCCAATAACATTTATTGAAGGGACTATCTCAGCTCCATTGTATACTCTTGGCTTCATTGTCATAAATTAATTAATCATACATGTGTAGGTTTATTCTTGAGCTCTATTACATTACATTGATCTATGTGTCTCTTTGCATGGTAATACCATATTGTTTTGATTACTGTAGCTTTGTAATATAGTTTGAAATCAGGAAGTGTAATTCCTCTAGCTTTGTTCTTCTTTCTAAAGTTTGTTTTAGCTATTCAGGGTCTTTAATTTTTTCATGCAAATTTTAATATTGTTTGACTATTTCTGTAAAAAAATGTCATTGGAATTTTAACAGGGATTGTATTGAATCTGTAGATTGTTTTAGGTAGTATGGACATTTTAACAATATTAGTTCTTCTAATCCATGAGAACAAAATATCTTTCCATTTATTTATGTCTTCTTCAATTCATCATTGCCATTTCATGGTTTTCTGTAGTACAAATATTTCACGTCCTTGGTTAAATTTATTGCTAAGTATTTTTTTCTTTTTGCTGCAACTGTAAATAGGACTATTTTTCTAATTCCTATTTCTGATAGTTTGTAATTAGTGAATATAAATGTAGCTGATTTTTGTACATCAATTTTATATCCTGCAACTTTACCAAATTCATTTATTAGTTCTAACAGTTTTTTGGTGAAATCTTTAGGGTTTTCTATATATAATATCATGTCATCTGCAGATAGAAAGTTATTTTTTTTTTTTTTTTTACTTTTTGGATGCCTTTGTTCCTTTTTATTGCTTACTAATTGCTCCAGCTAGGACTTCCAGAACTGTGTCAAATAAAAGTATTGAGAGTTGGCATCCTTGTCTTATTCCTGGTCTTAAAAGAAAAGCTTTTAGCTTCTCACCGTTGAGTGTGATGTTAACTGTGGGCTTGTCTTATATGGCTTTTTTATATTCAGGTACAGTCCCTCTACAGCCAGTTTGTTGAGCGGTTTTATCCTGAATGGATGTTGAATTTTGTCAAATGATTTTTCTGCATCTATTGAGATCATCATACTATTTTTATCCTTCATTTTGTTAATGTGGTATATCACATTGATTGCTTTGTGGATGTTAAACCATACTTGATCATAATGTATGATATTTTTAATATATTGTCGAATTTAGCTAGCTAATATTTTGTTGAGATTTTTGCATATATATTCATCAGGAATATTGGCCTGTAATTCTTTTCTTGTGTCCTTTCCTAGTTTTACTATCAGGATAATGCTACTCTTGAAAAATGAGTTTGAAAGTATTTCCTTCTGCTCTATTTTTGTTGGTTGTTAAAGAGCATATTGTTTAATCTCTACATATTTGTGAAATTTCCAGTTTTTCCTGTAATTGATTTCTAGTTTCATATAACTTGTTTAGAAAATTTGCATTCTATAAATTCAATATTTTTAAATTTAAGACTTGGCCTAACACAGATTGATCTATCTTGAAGAATGTCCCATGTGCAGCTGAAAAGAATGTGCATTTTCTTGCTATTGGATTGAATATTCTATAAATGTCCATTAAGTCCAACAGGTCTAATGTGTAGTTTAGGTCCAATGTAGTATTATTATTGATGTGTTTGGTTAATCTATTTTCTGATGAAAGTGCAGTTGCCCTACTATCATTGTATTGCTACTTATTTCTTTAGCTCTTTTACTATCTGATTTATATATTTATGTGCTCATATGTTAGGTGCATTAATATTTATAAATAGTATATCCTCTTGTTGAATTGACCTGTTTATTATTCCATTATGATCTTTTTTTGTTTCTTACTACAGTCTTGTTTCAAAGCCTCTTTTATGTGATACAAGTATAGATTTTTTTTTGGTTTCCATTTGCATGAGATCCTTTTCCAACCCTTCACTGTCAGTCTATTTGTGTCCTTAATGCTGAAGAGAGTCTCTGTAGGCTCTTGTTTACTCATCTATTCTGTCACTCTATGTCTTTTGATTGAAAAAAGTAATTCATTTATTCTTAAAGTAATTATTAGTAGTTATGAACTTGCTATTGCGTTTTGTTAAGTGATCTCTGTTGTTTCTTCTTTCCTTGCTCTTTTTGTGATATGATGACTTTCTGTTGTGGTATGATTTGATTCCTTTTATTTTTAGTGAATCTACTGTAAGTTTTGCTTTGTGGGTACAATGAGGCTCACATAAAACATCTTAGACTTATAACAGTCTATTTTATACTGTTAAAAACTTAACTTCAATCGTATAATAAAGCTCTAAATTTTTACTCCCCCCAACATTTTGTTTTTAACTCATAATTTGCATTTTTACCTTGTTTACCCATTTAAAAATTATTGTATAGTTATTTTTAATACTTTTATCTTTTAGCCTTCATGCTAGACTTATGAGTGATTTACCCACCACCATTACAACATTGGGGAACTCTGAATTTAACTATATAATTATCTTTACCAGTGAGATTTATACCTTTATGTTTTCCTGTTATTAATTAATGTCTTTTTGTTTCATCTTGAAGAAGTCCCTTTAACATTTCTTAAATGGCTGGCCTCATAGTGATGGACTCTATCAGCTTTTGCTTGTCTGGAAAACCCTTTATCTCTCTTTCAATTCTGAAGGACAATCTTGCTGGGCAGAATATTCTAGGCTGGCAGTTTTTCTTTCAACATTTTGAATATATTGTGTCATTTCTTTCTGGCCTGCAAAGTTTTGCTGAAAAATCTACTTGTAGTCTTATTGGGGTGCCCTTGTAAGTAATATGTTATTTTTCTCTTGTTGCTTTCAAGAGCTCTTCTTATTTTTAATTTTTGGGAATTTAATTATAATGTACCTCACTGTGGGTCTCTTTGAATTCATCTTATCTGAAACTTTCTGGGCTTCCTGGATCTGAACGTTTGTTTCTTTGCCCAGGCTAGTGAAGATCTTAGCCATTATTTCTTTAAATAACCTTTTTGCCTCTTTCTTTCTCCGTTCTCCTTCTGGGATCCCTGTAATGTGAATATTGGTCTATTTGATGGTGTCTCATAAGTCCCCTAAGTTATCTTCTCTCTTTTTCATTCTTTTTCTTCTCTTCTCCTCCTCCTTCTTCTTCTTATCCTCCTCCTCTGAGTGGATGACTTCCACAGCCCTATATCTTATTAACTGATCCTTTCTTTCCACTTGGTATTATCTGTTGAATCCCTCTATTGAATTTTCAATCCACTTATTATATGAATCTGTTCTATGATTTGTTACATTCTTATATTTCCCATGTATTTGTTGAAATTCTATTTTGTTCATATATTGTTTACCTGACCTTGGTGAGCATCTTTATGACCATTATTTTGAGCTCTTTATCAGGTAAATCACTCATCTGAATTTTATGAAACTCATTTCTGGAGTGTTTCTTGTTCTTTTGTTTGGAACATTTTCCTGTTTCTTCACATATTCCTGTTTCTTCACACATTCCTGTTCTAGCAACTTCTCCTTAACTCTGTGATTGATATAGTTTGTTTGGTTTAGTCAGTGCTAGATGGCATTTCCTTTCTAATTTGTTCTTACCATGGATTTTCCTAAGTGTGTCCTGCCATATTTTCTACTAAGAATGGTTTTAAATTGTAGACTACACAGTGTCTATGCACCATTCCCTTATTTTAACTAGTCCATTGATTCTCAACTCACTTATATTCATTAACTTGCCTCAAGAAAATATGGTAAACTCTGGATCCCTTCTTTGTCATTTGGACACTAAAGATTGCTTAGATTATCTTGAATGTTTCCTCAACCAAATCATCTATGCCACCAAGTTTATCATGAAAAATCTCAGCTCCAACTTGAAGCAGAGATAAAATCATTTCAACAAGGAGTAAATTACTGGTTCCTTCTGTGCTTACCTTTGTTATAAAATTATATGATGCACATATACACTCTAAAACTTCAGTCTGGAGGTTAGAGAAATGTGTATTTCACCACAGTCCTTCATTCCCTATCACTTTTCTTCACAACATCATTTGATACGATATGAAAAAATTTTATCTTTCTTCCTTTTTCAGTGTAGCTATACTTTGAAAGATAAACTTTAGGTTTTATACTTTGTCTAGGTTGTATTATTCTTTCTGACACTGGAGTCATTGCTTTAACTTAATTATGGGTGAGTGGAGCTTGGAGGAGATAATGACTTAATTACAAAGAAGCATAAATATAAAACACTATACCTTTTCTAACAGATAGAAAATGTAAATGTATAAAAACAGTCATTTTCCCAATTTGAATCCAGAAAGCAGGCAATTAGAATGAATGGCTTCAAGAGAGTCTCATATTAAGCTACAGACAGAAGTTTATTGGAAGCTTTTATCAGTACTCTAAATTCACTTTGATTTATGTATAACACTAACAGCCAGCTGTGCATATTTTTCTCAATAGCAAATACTTTTTTAGGATATAGCAAAAATTAACCAGCATCTTAGGAGAGATGACACACATATATGTGATCTCTTGAAGCCATTTGATCAATGTGATCTTAGTGGATCACGACAACATGGCTTAAAAAAATGGAGGAAACTTTACTAGGGAAACCTTTTTGAACTTTGAAAAGATGGTAGTTGTAGCTGATATTTAGTATATCACACAACCATAAGATTAAATTGGAGTTATTTTGATTGTGGCAAATTAATAACTTCCACTCTGCCCCAGCTTGCCTCTCTTTAGATTTTTCTGATATAGTGCTGGAATTTTGAAATTGTGCCTCGTAGAGCCACCATATGTTTGATATTTGCCAGTTTTCTCATCTCTGGCTCTTCTATTTTCACCAATGTATAACATAGCAGCTATATCAATAATACCCTTAAAAGTCACAACACTAATGCCCATGAGACTTACTCATTCTAATGTTTATTTCCCCTGATTATTGCTCTAAGGCAATCTAATCTTGTTTCTGACAACCTCATGGTTTCTGTTACATGCAGGATCTCTTGACACTTATAAAGCAGATGATTCTAACACTTAAGAATGCCTTAAGCCTTTGATGTCTCATAGAGTTGGAAGATAAATAGCTGTTTTGGTTTTCTCCAACTGTTTTATTGCATTGTGCCCCAATCCCAAGAATCAGGCATAAACCCATAGTACTGTTCTGAAAATCAAGCTTAGTAAGAGACACCAGGCTGTGTTGAGAATCACCACTCCCCTCTAACTCTTGTGAATTGCTTCTAAGTAAAAGTTATAATTTTCAATGGTCTCAGAGTTAATTCTTCAGTGGAAATGTTTTCAGTCCCTCTTCTTTATCTTAACCCTTTAGAGATTTCCAGGTGCAGCAAAAAACTTAGATAAAATGGAGAACATGGGAAAAAATCAAACATCTGGTAGGGAAAATCAAGCATTCTGTTTTAGCATTTAAATTTTTGTTTTCTATTAAGATAATTCATTATGAAGCAATAGTAAGTGATATTGTACTTGGAACAAACAATGTAACATAAATGTTAACAGCAGAGCAGAGGTCTTGTTACTTCCAGAGAAATATGCCAAAGGTCTTTAAACCACTCCTTACTTAGTAGTATGCAACCTAAGAGATGTGATTGAATTATGAGCTATTTCAGCTCAGGGAAGCCATAATAAGCTCTTATGTCATTTCAAGTATTTTGCTTTGCTAATTACATAACAGTATTTAGGGATATATAGACTATTCCCAACCTCTGATGCATTTGCATCTCTAAATTACAGGTTAATTTGTATACTTACTTTCATTGAGGTATTAGTGCTTGGGTCATACACTATCCTTAACTTAAATCTCATTTATCTTGGATCTGGTATAGTCATATAAATTCTTTGAGTTAATGTTGTATGTAGGATTCAACAAGGGATAAAATCTTCAGGCATCTCTAAAATTTGAGGAACAGACATGAATATGCTATTAACTTTTTCTTTCAGCAAAAATAACATATCAACAACAATAATAAATATGTTATTAAAAACCTACTATGTATCAGTCCATGTGTTATTTCATTTTCCTACAGATACTCACACTACCTGGAAAAATAGGAGATTATCAGATGTAAACAATAATTGTTTTATTTAGCTCATGCTTCTATGGGTCAGCTGAGCGATTTTTCTTTCTTGATTGTCTTGACTAATCCATATAGGATCAGCTCATGGTTTCACTGGCAGCTGAGCGATTTAGCCTACATGTCTAGTGTTGAACACCTTGTCAACAGGACACCTACGTCTCTACCAGATGGCCTCTCCAGCAGGCTAACTAGAGTTCATTTACATGATAGCCTCAGAATTTTAAATCCTCAATGTGTAAATTCTTTTAAACTGCTGCTTGTGCTTGTTATTTCCTATTAGCCAAACCTAGTCACATGCTAAGCCCAGAGTCAATGTAGTAGAGGACAATCAAAGGAAGTAGTTAGAAGGAGTCATTTTTACATAAGCAAAAATACTTACAAGATTTTTTTTTTAATCTGTAATTGGGATGGATTTGAGGAAGTCAGAGAAGTAGTGAGACATTAGACCCTTCAATATAACTCCAATAGATGTGGCATAGCTAAGCATGTTATCTGTGGAAATAATTCTCAATTTAGGAGTTCTGAAAGTGTAATACCTGTGTGCATTGCTTCTTACTCCATGCTAGTTTTCTGTATTCTGATATTGGTTATGGATATGGTTATATCAGAAATTCAGAACATACAGTGCTCATTTTAGGACACCCACCTAAGAATCTAAATTTACAAATTATATTCATATAGGTAAATAAAATGCAACTTTAATTTTCCCACAATGTATTTGGTCTTTTTTATTTTATTTAATTTCTATTTTTACTTTTTGCATTCCTTGCCCCTTTAATGATTTTTAAATACTTATTCATCTTTCACAAAGCCTCTTCTTTCTTTCCTTGATAGAATTGATGTATGAATGAAATTGAACTTCTTGACAATTTCTTCAGGTATATATAAAATTTAAATTTATGCTTTACAGTATAGCATAAACATTCAGAAATTACTATAGATATAATATTATCACTACTATTTCTTCCTTTCATTGATGGAGAAATCCTTATTATATATATATAATATATATATAATATATTTATATATATAAAATATATATATAATATATATAAAAAATATATATATTTAAACCTTTAAATATGTTTTCAAAAGTATTCTCTCTCTCTCTCTCTTTCTCTTTCTCTCCCACCCTCCCCACCATTTCTCTCCCTGTGTATGAGCATTGATAAAGTATCGGTAGTCTTATTTCAAACCTAGTTCAATTCCTCAGGCTGGCATAAACTATCATTGATCATAGTTAAGTGCTAGGATGCACATTCAGTGCACTGGGATGACCTCTTTGCTCCAACTTTTATATTTAAGAATCAGCATTTTTTTTTTTTTTTGGTTAGTCATTTACATTCTTTTCCACAATGAGGACAGAGAATTGCAATGTAGAATAAATCAACATTTGTTGAGGATCCACCATGTACCAGGCACCATGTTTAGTGTTTCCATAGTTCTTACCTAACCACAACTGATTTTGATATTGTTGTATTGTTGTCTTCTTCACCTATATTCACCCTATCATTAAAGAAGCTGCTTTTTTTTTTTTTTAACTCCGCGACTGACAGCCACTGAGCAGATCGGATTCACTCCTCTCTGCTTCGTTCCACTTTCTCTGCAACCATGTTTGACAAACCCGATATTGCTGAGATGGAGAAATCCGATAAGTGGAAATTGAAGAAGATAGAAACGCAAGAGAAAAACTCACTGCCAGCAAAAGAAATGATTGAACAGAAGAAGCAAGCAGGCGAATCGTAATGAGCACACACCGCCAATGGGCACTGTACATTCTACATGCATTGTCTTCTTATTTTACTTCTTTTAGCTGTTTAACTTTATAAGATGTAAAGAGATTGGATCAAGTTTAAATGATTGTGCTGCCGCCTTTTCACATCCAAGAACTTCTAACAACGAAGGACAGTCCTGCCGCTCCCACTTGCCTGTCTGTCTGGCAGGGAAGGAAAAGAACTTGCATGTTGGTGAAGACAGAAGCTGGGTAGGACCACAGTAAAATCTAGAGTGAAAATTAAGCTGATCCAAGGTGTCCTGCAGGCTGTAAAATGCAGTTTAATCAGAATGCCATTTTTTTTTGTTATTCAAATGATTTTAATTTTTGGAATGCACAATTTTTTAAATATTCAAATAAAACAGTTTAAAACCTGAAAAAAAGGAAACTTTTTTTTTTTCCCAGAAAGATAACTTGCTCATGGAAGAACAGAGTCAGTTATATGATATATTAAGAAATGTGTATTAGAGGCATTAAGCTGGTATACACTATTTATTACCGTTACGTTGTTTCCTGCCTTCCTTGTAGACTGTCATCAAGAATAATTGGAATGGGTGAAATGTAAGCTAGGAGAAATATGAGTCTAAAAAGTGGTAATCTAGACAAAATCCTTTTACATTTCTTTTCCTTGGTTATGACTTGGTTTCCAGTGACTACATAATGGGAGTATGTATCTTTACCAAAGTAGATGAGTCTCAGCTTTTCTCCTTCTGCACTAGCGACATGGTATATAAATTCTAACATGGAAACTTAATACAAAAAGAAAAATTATTCACAGTATGAAAGGACTTTCAAAGAAGCTGAAATGTGACAAATCTAAGCTAATTGGAAGATATTAGAGACTATGTTAATTCATTAAGTGAATGAATGCATCAGTTTAGAGCTACAGCCCAATTATTGTAATGGAAACATATAATAATTAACTTTTTTGGAAGAGGGAAAATTTGGAGGAAAAAAGAAACCTTGATTACCCCTTGAGCTTTGAGAGTGCTACTAACACCTGGATATTGTTTTTAGCTTAAGCATCAAGATCTGAAAAGCTGTCTTATGTAAATCGGAGATTTGCTATTTGTAACTGGTTAAATTGTGTGGCCAAATTATATCATAATGTCACAGCACAAAACTCTTTCCTGCAAAAAATATCAGGTGCAAACAAATGACCTCTCTCTCACTCTCTCTCTCTCTCTCTCTCTCTCTCTCACACACACACACACTCAAACATTCCCTAAAATAATACAAATATCTTAAAAAGGCTGAACAACTGTGCTCCATAATTTTTCTTTTTTTAAATAACTTTCGTATTTTTTATTATGGTTGACATATAATATTATATTAGTTTCAGATGTACAACATAGCGATTAGACATTTACGTATCTTATGAAGTGATTGTCTCAATAAATCTAGTACCCAAGTGACACCATACAAAGTTATTACCATTTTATTGACTATAATATTCTTTATGCTGTACTTTACATCCCCATAACTATTTTGTAATGACCAATTCATATATCTAAAGCCCCTCCTCCCCTTTACCCATCCTTTCAACCCCTCCCATCTGGTAATCATCAAAATATTCTCTGTATCTATGAGTTTGTTTTGTTTTGTTTGTTTGTTTATTTTGTTCTTTAGATTCCACATGTCAGTGGAATCAAATGGCATTTGTCTTTCTCTGTCTGACATACTCCACTCAACATAATATCTTCTATGTCTATCCATGTTGTTGTAGGTGGTAAGATTTTATTCTTTCTTATAGCTGAGTAATATTCCATTGTGTGTGTGTGTGTGTGTGTACATACATGCACCCCTCTTTATTCACTCATCCACCAATGAATGTCTAGGTTGCCTCCATATCTTGACTACCATAAACAATGCTGCAATTAACATACATGTCCCTTCAAAGTAGTGTTTTGGGTTTTTTCAAATACCCAAAGTGGGATTACTGGGTCCTTCTCTAACACAAGAGCGTTATAGCCTTTGTTTTAAAGTTCATTTTGTCTG